>MU223719.1:818414-907548 GCA_018584345.1 Thuja plicata | reverse complement strand
CAGAAACCCAAAAGCTTGTGAATTGGTTGGAGGAGAGTTAGCTTGGTGATGAATATGTCTTGTGTGTTTGGGTAAGGTGAAGAGGTAGAGAAGTATGCTCTTCTCTCTTTGAGAGAATCAGAAAATCCAACCCTCAAATTTGAGCCAAGTTTTGTGTCACCTTTAGAGGGCCTGCCAGAAGTTGAACCTCCGGGAATGACCTAAGTGAGTACACACCTATCACCGGTGATTCCACCTCACTATAATAAAGTATTCTTTGTTGATTCTAAAGACCCCAAAACCATGGTAACTTATTTCTCATGATTCTGACTATCATCTTGAGTAAGCCTTGTATGTTATACTGAGCGGCACTGCTCCAAGCCCTGCTTGCGGGGGTGTATGACTTTCAAGTGTTGGTGTGGTTGCGAGGCCCAAGCCCTGTATCAGGGACACCAAAGGTTATTGTGAATGGAATCCCACTAAAAAATTTCTTAATTAGTTGCCTACCTGGATCACCTCTGAAAGGAGACATAATCTTTGCGCAGGGAGGGGGAAGAATCTCTCCCCTAGATTCTCACCATAGGTATGCACCTGGATGCTTGAAGGTGGTATATGATGCTTTCCCCTCCTTTAAGGGTAACCTTCAAACATATATTATTGAGTCCTTGGAAACACCAAAAACACGGGCGCCCTCTAGGGGGTGACATGGATGTGTGAGGTGCACGCATACACATAAGCAGTGATGTCACGCCCTGCCAAGGAACCCAGGAGGAAAAGCCAACTAACTACTAAGAGATGTGAATATTTTTTTTAAATGAAATATTATAACTAATCTAAGTCCTCTCAAGTTCCCTAACACCGCTATTACAGAAACATAATCTAATCTATTCATTTACCCATTAAGGTAGTGATTGATTAATATAAGTTTGTAATTCATTCCTTTACTTTTAACATTAAGTTACATTTATAAATCTACCATCAATCTTATTATTTTAAGATACATCCATGAGCGCTAAGAATTTAGGTGGAAGATAAACATTCAATGGATATGCAATGCCCTATATACTTTATTATTTCATACGCATCTGTGAAACATAGTAACCATAATCCAATATTAAATTCTATAGCTATTTACTAATAGATTTATTAACTCATAATAGTTTTCCACAACCATACATCAAGAGATAGCACATTAATTCATAAATACATTACTTCATACTAAGTCTAAGATCATTTCTTGGATACCAAAGTAATATAAGATATGTGGATAAATACCCTAAACAATTATCTTTTCATAATGCTAACATAGAATATTTTCCCTTTCCTTTTTCCTAGATCTACCCATTCCCTTATAAATTTATTTTAATTACATTGATATACATCATATCATTAGATCCAATTATTTACAAGAGATTTTTGTTACAAGAATGAACATGCATAAGAACATCTTTATATATACAATAAGAAGTCTTCAAAACTGATAATCCAGGAGGAACAAGAGCCAAGAACATCCATCTGACCACGAATAGTACCTTGATATAAAAAGATTAACCACCCAACCACGTGGATCCAAAAGATTCCACTACCCCATGCTAGGAGACAGAGACCAAGGTCCACGTAAGAAGGTAATAACTAGGATACTCCTAAGGTGATGATAGCCCTTCCCAAAACATCACACAACAGAAAACACAAAAAGATCACAAGGACATAAATCACATTGGTAGGAACTCTAAGACACACACACTAGGTGAGTGTCATTGCATATCCCTCACCCCTTGGGTTACCCTAGTCATCCACTCTGGGCCCCAGCCACCAAGTAGGCACATGCGGAACTGAACATCTCTCATAGGGATGAGACTATCTAATTGTGCTATCGTAATAGCACCTTCTCCCACTCCCATCTGTAGCCTCTACTAGCACTATTGGCATGGGTGAGGCTTATCTTAGTTAATGTGTAGTTCCCTTCCCATAAATTTATTAATGGTATCACTTTATTAAACAACTCACCAGTGGGTTACCCTGGTACTAGCCACTTAGGGCCTCGACCCCACACTATGAGCCACTCACCTAGTGCTCTTAGGTTCCCTACCAAAACAAGTCTCAAAAGAAGATAAGTAATATATCATAATAAACAAGAAGCCATAACAATGTCACAACATCAAATAATTGGGTTTAGCAAACCACTAGTTGTCATGAATCCTCTGGACAACCCTAAACCATACTTAGGTACTCAGGTGGATAAAACACATCCATATTGCATCCAATGCATCAAAAAGGGATTCAAAATACATAATTACATCAAGTACTTCAACCCAACACAAATAATAACATCTTAACATCATTGGATTGGGTTTAGGAGATCATTGATTGTCCCTAATCCACCGGACATTCTTAAACCCTAACCTAGCATTCAAGCAGATAGATAACACATAAAAAGACATCAAAATGCACCAATAATCAAGTATTATACACACCATATAACCAGTTCCTTTTTGGTACCAAATCAAACCACAAAACACCATAACAAGATCATATTGCAGAAAACATGTTGAAACCTAAAATTTGGCTAAGTCTGAAATTTCCTAAAACCTACAAAATCTAGAGTCTTTATTTGAACTCCTAGAAGGCTGAAACCACTCTCAAACATCCTAGAAGGTATTACATAAAATGTAACCTAAAGTATAAGGAATTAAAATTATGTATCTTATACTTAAATGTTACATTTTATGTTTCACCCTAAGACTGAAATTGGACGGAGACCACCCTAACCCTAATCAAGGTTCCCAAAATATCCAAAACTTATGATAAGTTTCCAAATGATAATAAACATAATAAAACATGAAAATCAAGTGGTCTTAAAGTTGAACAACTTCTAGGTCCAACCCTGGGTCAAAATCAAACCCTAAACCCTTCTGAAACCCCTAAAACACAAACTAGAAGAGTCCTGCACAAGTGGAACCCTAAGTTGCACAGGCGGTGCCCTAAGCTGCGCAGGTGGTGACCTAATCTGCATAGGTGGTACAACCTACGTAGGTGGTGCTTCCTACATAGGTGGTCACGCATCCTACGTAGGTGGTACCCAGTTCTGCGCAGGTGGTTAGGACCGATGCATCCTCTAGACAGCAACCTTCAAATTCCACCTTTTGGGTAAAACTTGATAAGATGGAGGCCCAGAAGGAAGAATCAAAGAGATACCCAGTTGGTATTCCTTAGTTCCCCTTCTAAATCATCCCTCAAACCCATCTACCCTTATGGAAAATCTTCTTAGTTTCTGTCTGAACGTGCAAGGTGCAGAAAGGTGACCACCAAAGATAAAGTTCTAACTAAGAAGTAGTCTGCATATTACCTAAAGAATGGGGTTCTAACTGGAATAAAATACATTCTAAGATGGAAATACATAGGGAAGATAAATTATACAGCATCTCATAAACTAAATCCATTATCAAGTATACTTCCATTATTGCATTTATATGAGATAGCATAGACAACCAAAGAAACACAAAAGAATTACAATGTTCATATAACCATAGAAGACAGTAAACAATCATAGTAAGTAAATAGACAGGATTCTCTTTTCTGGGTAGAGCCTACCTGGAGTCCTATAGATAAACCTTTGATGCAATCCAATTTCTATTCTCCCAAGCCTATGCTCCTCTATCCTTTAAACCAATCAGATCCTCTCCTAATATTTTCCTCTATCCTTCTAATAGTTTTTAGATAAGTATAAAGTTCTCTAAATATAATTTTCCTTTATCCTCCTTCCTAACTCCTACTTACTAAATCCCCTTAATATAAATACATTTCACAATTGGTTTCCCAGAAAGTTCAACCGATGCAACCATCTATAAGTATTTACTGGTTATTAGTTTGGAACACAATAGTCTTTAGATAGTTTTAATGAATAGGTAGTTTCCCAAGAACACTTTAGTTAAATTACTTCCTTAGTTACTTTTATGTTTTATTTCATGCTTAAGGTAACTCTTATTATTTATTCCAACTTTTACCTTGATTAATTACTTTCCCTATTAAAATAATAATGTAATTTAATGTGACAATTAATTTATTTTCTTAAAACAAGAAAGGTACATAACGAATAATTACATACACACATCCATTTATTAAAATATTAATATTGTCATATTTATAAAATTACATAAATATATTTATATATAGACATATGCATATGTGTGCACCCATATGCCTATGTGTACATATAACCAAGAAAATATTATTATTATAAAAATCACGCATTATTTAGATACATTAGAAAAGGTATATTACCATGCATATATAACTTCATCATACCATCCAATGATTATTAACCAACAATTCAACCACAAACAATATTCACCTAGTTCTAGGGAAAATAACAAACATCCACAATTGACAAAATGCCAAGCATCAATAAATGGACATCAATCCAAAATCAAAGGACAAATCCAAATAGGCCCAACCCGGGAGTAGGGATCAGGGCTAGGCCTAGTCTTGTGGGACCTGGTACTATCTCCATAATAACAATAATGATCAAGGATTTTGGGGCATGCTCAGACCTGTGAAGCCAGGTGAAGTTGATGCCCAATACCTACAAGCCTACATCACAGAGAAGAAATACATGTGCATCGATGTACATATAAAAGAAGACATTTCAGATAGATGATTGGGATTGATACATCGTGTGGACCTCATCCATGTGAGTAACTATGACTTCGTCCCAAATCATGAAAACACATCATGCATATATACACACACACACACATACACAAAGAATGTAACATTATCATAATGAGGGTTAGAATCTGAGCATTGGGTTAGTCAATAATCAATACTAATAATAAATCACCATAATCATAATAAATATCATAAATCATTAAATGACATACAAGATTCATTGACAGTAACTTTAATAGAAGAATATATCTATATCCATCTAGCACATTACATCCTAACTATGTTCAGAAAGGTATTGAAGGTCCTTTATACATACATGGAGACAACACATACATAAATGATACCTTCAAACAATATGTCTGATATTAGAATTCTCAGGTACCGGCTGACGAAATTATTATAAACAACTTATAGGAAAATAAGTATTAATCTATAAGGAAACATCTAAAGATCTTACTTCACTCTGAAAGCACAAAACTTGTATTAGGGTTAGAGGGGTATTACAAGTGAGGCACAGATTTTGTCTTCTCTACCATTTTTTTGTAGGGATAACTAAGTTCTTTTTTTGAGTCTTAAACTATCCAATCATGATTAAACAAAGACTCCCATGATTATGCCAAGTTGCCTTGTCTTTGGTAGAACTGTTTGTGACTACTTCTTGCGTCACTATTGCTTGATCAAAACTTTGTGCTTGTTAACGATTGCTTGTCACATTCAAACTGAGATTGTTTATCTGAACTGTCATAAAACTATCCTAAATCTATAAATTCGGTTAGAGAACAGTCCTGATTGTGTCTCGAAATCTGACTTTTGTCTTGAAAACTGAGTTAATATGTCAAAACTTGGAGTTTTCTCACACGAGATTCTAGAAACTAAGCATTTCCTCACATGAGCTTTCAGTGTCTCACACACACTTAAGAATTTCCTTGCATGAACCATCACTTTCTCACACAAGTCTATATCCTGGTGTCCCAAAACAGCGAGCTATTTCCCATTGACTAATAAGTTTTTTGCCTGATTTGATTTTTATCTGAGGACTGTTTGCATGTTTCCCTATTGTCTGTAGTCTGAAAATGATTGTCTCAAGTTGTGAACCAACCAATTCTTTCTCAAACTCATTTTGTCTTTTTTTTCTTTGTCCTACCTTTTTGTGCTTTTGTACCCTGCGATGCGATAGTCACATCTCGGCTATTCTAGCCATACTCTTGATGATTTGTGCCAGGTGCATTTTACATCTTGGCTATTCTATCCTTTATCTCCTTTTTTCTATTTCTAGAGATAGAATTCTGAGTTGGATCCTAATTCCTCTCTCATTTCATCTTCATCTATACCTATTACGACTAGAAGCGGCAACATATTTCCCATTTGTGGTTCCAGAATAAGTAAAGGTAGATCTCGTAATCAAGGAAGAGGTCATTATAAACCTATTGTTCAATCTGATAGTCAAGAGGGATCCTCACATTCCTCCTCTCCATTTGGTATAGATCCCAGTCTGAATTAGAAACCATTGTTCCAGCAGTGCTATAATCCCTTGTTTCAAAGACAACATGAACTATTTTTTCAAGATCAACAAAACTCATTTCTTATAGATCAACAAAACTTTGGAAGGTCACTTACTTGGGTCAACCCTATTGATGATCCTCACTACCTTATTGATACTTTTGAACATACCAATCCTTTTGATCCTATCGATCCTTGTGAACCTATTGATCCTTTCAAACCCATTGACCCCTTTGACCCGCCAAAAGTTACATTGGCCACAAACTCTTGTCTCAATACACACACTCACACTGAACTTGTGCACACAACACAATCCCACATTAGAAACATGGGAGGCCCTTTCGACTTCCTACAAGGTCAATACAGTGAGGCCCATGATCAATCTCAAAATGATTAGAATCAACAACCCCAAGTTGATCACCAAGCACATCACCATCACCCTCCTCCACATGACCAGAGTCAAGATCAAAACCAAACCATTTATGAGATCCTCGGTAATGATGATGATCTGATAACTCAAAATGACATAGATGCTGCAAAATCTAATAAGGTTTTCATCAAGATGATGGAAATTATCCTTGCAGAAGACAAAGAGAAATATTTTCTAGAATTGGAAAACCAAGGAGTTAAGCTACCCCAAGATTTCAAAGTGGAAACATTTGTGACTAAAGAGGAAGAGACTGAGACTACAAAATTGCAAAAGATGATTCAAGATATGCAAAACCAAATCAGCCAACGTGTAAAGGATAAGGACAAATGCGCACAATAATTCACAATGGAGAGCATCTGTCCTTTTCCTTTTGATAGGAGTCTTCATATGCCACCTTTTCCCAAGGATGTGGAACTCCCTAAGTATGATAAATATCTAGGTACCACCAATCCTCAGGATCATCTAAGAGAATTTGGGGCCCTATCTATGGAGTTCATTCATGATCAAACTTATTTAATGTGTCTCTTTCCCCGAAGTTGGAGTGGGCCTGCCATGGAGTGGTTTTCTCGACTACCCACTGGCATTAAGACTTTTGATGAGATCACAAATCTCTTTATCTAGTATTATTCTCACAACATACAACATCCCATCAACATCAGGGACCTTTGCAATCTCAAGCAGAGACAAGGGGAGCCATTCCTGACATTTCTCCAAAGATGGAGATAGCTTTGCACCAAGTATCCTTGTAATATACCTGAATCTAAGAAATTTGACATCTTCTTGGACAATATCACTCCTGATTTTGGGTATCAAGTATAGCTTCAAGGTCCCCTCAATTTTGACAGCATGATTAAGCAAGTTGTGAGGATAGAAGCGTTTATGGTTAAGAAAGGGGAATTGACTTTGCACAAAGACAACAAACAAGGTTCTTCCTCTTCCAACAAAGATAAAGGGAATTTTTTAAACAAGAATAGGGACATTGTGAAGGATGGAGTGGTTGATAATGTGACCCCAGCTCCTTCAAAATCAGTTTTCAATCTTACTTCTAGCATACAAGAGATCAAAACTACTGAAAAGGCTGCAACAAACGCTCAACTGCCTTTAAGATTCTCTAGAAAAAAACCTTGGGATTCCCGACCCAAGCGTGAATTCACTTCCTTAAGAGAACCGCTTGATGTAATTTACAAGACTTTGGTGCAAAAATAGGTTCTCACTCATTTGGACAAGCATCCATATGATCCGCAACCGCGACCCCATTGGTGGAATGACAATGCATACTGTGACTATCACCAGAAAAAGGGTCATAAGACTTCTACTTGTCTTCAGTTGCGCCATAAGATCCAAGATCTGATTAATAATAGTGATATTGTTGTGGATAATCATAATAAGAATTTAGATCACCATGCATTTAAAGATCCCTTTCCTCCTCATGAGAAAGGTGAGTCTTCCAACACTAAGAATAGCAATGCCAAGGTTAACTACGCGTATACCACTAATGACAATTTCATCAACATGATCGAACCTGTCAAAGTTGAGTATTGTGATGTGATTACTATCAAGGGGAGCGGGGATGCTCCTAATCCTAAGACCCCATTTTTCTTGAGAGGCCCTGGGTCTCGCTCATCTGAGCCTAAATCATCTTAGGATTGCGCAAACATCATTACCAGATCCCGCGCTAAGATCACTCTCAAGGGTCCCGACCCTTCTGCTACTACATCCACACTGAAGCAACCCATGGATAAAGTTGTTGTTGGCCCTATGAAAAAGGCCACAAAAATGGTCCCCACACCTCCTACTGCTAATTATAGCATTCTTAACCAGCTACAAAGAACCAACGCTGAAATAACCATCTTTGAGCTATTGAAGATCTCACCTGCTCACAGGAAGATTCTAGATAAAGCCCTCGTAGAGGCTAACATCCCCAAAGACATTAATCTTGATTAGTTTCAATCTATAGTGGGTCACTTGACTTCACCGCGCTATATATCTTTCTCAGAAGAAGATGACCATTCGGTCAGCCACCTACATAACACCCCTTTGCATATAGAGGTCATGATTGGCCAAAAGCGTGTCCACCGCATCCTTATTGATAATGGTACTGGCCTCAACATCTACTCTGATCACTTTCTCTCTCAGATATGATATGATGAAGATCGCATAGATTCTTGTAATAAAATTACTATCAAAGCCTATGATGAAGAAGAAAGAAAGTCTAAAGGTTTAATTGTGCTACCTATTTGGGTTGGACCTGTTGAAAGAGATGTCACTTGTCAAGTGTTAGACATTCCTCTTGCTTATAACATCCTATTGGGAAGATCATGGATTGATGAAATGCAAGTGGTTCCCTCTACATATCATCAGTGCATCAAGTTTCCTTTCCACGGTGTAGAAGTGACAGTTCCTGCTAATATGGGCTATTCTTTTAATACGCTCACACAGTCAGCTAGTAGTTTTGTTCCTACTAATAGAGAATCCACAAAATTCTATGATGCCAAGCTTAGAGACATGGAACAGACTTTGAAAATCAAAGACATAGGCATGGGGGATATCAAATGGAACCTGTGCTATCATTAGAAGCTCTACCTCCATCTCCTCATTCCTATGGGAGACCTTCTGAGAATAATAAATCTTCTACTACTCCTAAAATAGTTTACAATGGTGCCTTTGTATGGGCTTCAACACCATTAGAAGATGAAGATGAGGAAAGAGTTGTTAAAGCTTGGCTTTACAAAGGAAAGGATACATCTAAATAGACCACTCCAGCTCATGAAATAGATCCTAATTGTGAAGGTCTTAAAATTAGGAAACACTTTGGATACAAAGGGAGTGTTCCAATAGGGATGAATGGTAATGAGCTAGTTGAACCTATTGAAGCTACGAGTTGAAGAATGAAATATACAACTATTTTAGGCTTCAAGAAGATCTTGTTTCATCTAGGGATTAACAAATTTGTGCCAAAACTAGATCGTCAACCAAAACCTAAAGGCACAGCTACAGTTGACACTACATAGGATAGCTCTGATGAGGATTACTTTCCTTGTCCTATTCCTCTAGATCTGGTAGCATTCTTTGCTGAGCTAGATAATGTCATAACACATGTCAGTATAGCCAAGGCTGGTAGTGACTCCAATGGTGCTATTACAATCACTTCTCTAACATACAAATAATGGAAAGTGTCACAAGACCCTGGTTTCCAGGGTGAACTATACATACCATCACAGTTTCAAGAGCAATTTGCGCAAGAATAGGCTGGTGTCAAAAGAACTCCCAAAACTTCATGGTGCAAACATCCCAGTCAAATTTAAGACACAAATTCCCATGAATATGAGTTTGATAGTCTTTCAGAAGGATCCTTTGACAGGAATGTTGATACTACACATACATCTAAAAACCTTCTCGACATAGGTGAAGGGTCTAGTGTAAGGTCTAATGAGTTTGATTCCATAGATGTTAACATGTCTTCTACTACAGTCGCTAGGAGTCAAAGGGATTTGAATACACCTTTGGATGAGATTCCTCTAGGTCTCAACTTACTAGTCCACACTTTCGATGATTATACTGTGAATGCACTTGAACCCGTCACTTCTCTCTCACTCCAACATCCCAAGCTAATAGACTAGAATTCCCCTTCCTCATCCAACAAAGTCCTCACATTCCAAAATGACTATGCTCTAGCCTGTTGTCTCCACATTGTTGAACCTATAACATCCTCCCATAGTGAAGACAGTGTCAGCATGACCGAAAGTGATATCAAGTATCTTAGTCATAAAATCAAAAGAAACAAAATAGGTTTTCTAACGGTGAAAACCACATTGTGGCAGTGTCATAGCCAAAAAAAAAAGTAAAAAGAATAGACATATCTGAAAGTGAAAACCTCTCTGAGGCACTTGAGGATGAGATACTTGATGCACTTCCAAGTCATTTCTAGGAACAATCATCTATGCTAATTGAGCCAACTCAGCCAGTAAATTTGGGTATAGAAGAACATCCGCACATTATTCATGTGGCTAAATCATTGTCTGTAGAAGAGCTCAAAGAATTCACAGATTTATTCAAAGAGAAAAAGATAAAATTTGCATGGACATACTCTAGCATGCCTAGTGTAGATCCTGACCTTATCATGCATCACCATTCAATAGCTCCTGGAGTAAAACCAGTCAAGCAAAAAATCATAAAAATGCATCCACATGTGGCTCTACTTGTCAAGGCAGAATTAGAGAAACTCTTAAAAGTTGGATTCATCAGAGTAATTGACTATGCAGAATGGATCTCCAACATAGTTCCAGTGTCAAAGCATTACAAATCTACTAGAGTCTATACAGACTTTAGGGACTTAAACAAGGCATTTTCAAAATATGACTTCCCACTACCCAACATTGATATGATTGTGGATATGACAGCAGGGTATGAAATGTACTCCCTAGTGGATGATTTCTCTGGATACAACCAAATCAAAAATTTTCTAGAGGACCAAGAAAAGACTTCTTTCACTTGTGCATGGGGTGCTTTCTTCTAGAATGTTATGTCATTTGGTCTCAAGAATGCTGGAGCCACGTATCAAAGAGAAGTCACTGCTATATTTCATGATATGATGCACAAAACAATGAAGGATTATGTTGATGACACCCTTGCTAAAAGCATGGATAGGAAGGCACATCTTACTGATCTAGGCCCTATACTAGATCATATGGAAAATTTCAGACTACATCTAAATCCTAAGAAATGTGCATTTGGAGTAACTTCTGGAAAATTGCTTGGTTATATCGTCTCTGCAAAAGGTATCAAGGTGGATCCTAAAAAGGTGCAAGCTATCATGGAAATGCCTCCACCTCACAATATCATTCAAATGAGAGGTCTTGAAGGTCAGCTTCAGTCTATCTGGCACTTCATCTCACAACTAGCTGACAAGTCACAACCATTTACTAAGACTCTACATAAAGGTGTGACCTATGAATCAAATAAAGAATGTGAACAAGGTCTTCAACAAATCAAATAATATTTATCTAATCCATCTATATTAATGCCTCCTATTCATGGGAAGCCATTGATCTTATACATCTCAGCTACAAAAACATCTCTAGGTGCTTTATTGGCCCAAGAAGATCAAAACAATAAAGAAAGAGCAATCTATTACATCAGCAGAATGTTGGTCTCCTATGAAATAAATTATTCTACGATTGAGAAAGCTTGCTTGGTGGTGGTGTTCACTTCCCAAAAGTTACGACATTATATTCTTGCTCACACTACAAGGCTCATTGAAAAAATTGATCCATTAAAGTACTTACTCAGCAAAGCTTCCCTCATGGGTAGATTACTAAGTGGGTCATGATACTCAGTGAATTTGACATTGAGTATGTGGAAATAAATTCTATCAAAGGGAAAGAAATTGTAGATCAGTTGGCTAAGGAACCTATTGTAGACTATCAACCATTAAGGATTGAGTTCCTAGATGATTCCATCATGATTCTTGTACATCAGGCATAGACCACGTTCTTTGATGGATCATTCACCCAGTAGGGGTTAGGTGTCAGAATCTTGTTCATTACACCTCAGTAGTATTCATTACCAAAAGCTTACAAAATGTTGTTTCCTCGCACAAATAACACTTTCAAGTATGAAGCCTTGATTAATGGATTAAAAATTGCTATTGAATGGCATGTCAATGAGCTAAAGGTCTTTGGAGATTCACAGTTGGTTATCACTCAGGTGAATGATATCTACCAAACAAAAGATGAAAAATTGGTGCCTTATAAAAACATGGATGATGATCTCAAGAAATAATTTGCACACATTACTTTCCAACAAATTCCAAGGGTAGATAATAAAGCAGTTGATGCCATGGCTACTCTGGCTTCCATGTTACAAATTTCAGAAAATGACTTCCCACATGAATTCCTAGTGGAGACGTTATGCTACCCTGCTTATAATTCCCTTGAATCCTGGATGATCTATTCATTCATTGGAAATGACTCATCCCGCTACCACCATATTTACTCCTACCTTCATGAACAAATCATTCTAGACACTTACACCCAAAATGAGAAATGTCACTTAATCCACAGTGCTTCATAGTTTGTCATCATAGCTAACGACTTATATAGGTGAGGTCTAGACGGTACCCTCCTTAGGTGTTTAGAACCTGATGAGTCCAAGCATGTGTTAGTAGAGGTGCATGAAGGCATCTGTGGGTCTCACTCAAATGGCCTGACACTAGCTCACAAGCTTATTAGAGCTAGTTACTATTGGCCAGATATGGAGAAAGAAGCTACACAATTTGCTAAATCTTGCAAATAGTGCCAACTTCATGGAAATCTGATCCACGCTCCTGCCAAGGAGCTCATTCCTTTCGTCAACTTTTGGCCATTTCAACAGTGGGCCTTTAACTTGGTGGGTCAGATACATCCATCTTCTTCAAGGGGACATAAATTCATCATTACTGCTACAGACTATTTTACCAAGTGGGTTGAGGCAGTGCCCCTCATCGTAGCTAATGGCAAGTCTGTGGCCATGTTTATATTGAACTACATCATCTACAGATATGGTGTACCCTCATCAATAATCACTGACAATGGAGGGAAATTTAAGAACAAGGATCTAAAATAATTATGCACTAATTTCAAAATTATTTAGCACTGGTCTTCTATCTATTATCCCCAGGGTAATGGACAGACAGAAGCTTCAAATAAGACTATTCTCAAGATCTTACACCACATAGTACACAAATTAGGATGAGACTGGCATCTCCAAATTAATTCGGCTTTATGGGCTTACTGCACTAGTATACAGACACCAACAGGGGCACGCCCTTTGCTCTAGTTAATGGTGCAAATGCAGTGCTTCCTATTGAGGTTGAGATTCCTACCTTGCGAGTCTCTCTGAAGGGCCTCATTACTGATGATGATATCAGAATATCTCGACTTCAAGAGCTAGAACTACTGGATGAATATTGGAAAGTGGCGTTTGATCATCTCTGAGCATATCATAAGAGAATATCTAAAAGCTACAACAAGAGGGTTAGACCAAGAGAATTCCAAATGGGTGATCTCGTCATGAGAGAGAACCCCAAGAATCAACAACAACAGGTCCAGAAAGGAAAATTTGAACCAAAATGGCTTGGTCTGTATGTTATCGCTGCAGTATTTGGGTATGGCGCTTACTAGCTCTCTACCATAGAGGGGGAACAGCTCAAAGAGCCTATCAACACTCTTCATCTGAAGAAGTTCTACAGTTGAGATGTCTTTTGAATGCTCATGTACATACTCTATTCTGAGAAAATCCTAAAAATTGCAAAATGTCCTTAAAAAATGATCATCTTAGTGAAAACTTGGCAAACAAGTGCTTTGATGTAACTATTATCATGGTGAAAACCTGGTAAATAGACACCTTGATAATACCAAAAATAAAAATACAAAATACAAAAAAAATGAGAAAAAGAGAAAAATGTGCCATTGATGAAAACCTAGTAAATAGGCGTCATGGTAGCAAAAATAGAATTTCTACCAAGATGGTGAAAACCTGGTAAATAGGCACCTCTTGTTCCACAATGCTCTATCTATTATGGCATCCCTTTTTTGTCTTGCAATTTGCTCTCTCATTTTCCTACTTTAGTTTGCTTTCCTGCTTTAGTTTGCTCGCTCATGCATTTGCTCTTAGTTATTTTTGAGATTTTTCTCGACTTCACATGGATTGAAACTGGTCACACTTAGGGGCATCTTCCTGGTCTAGGGGGCATTGTCCTATCTTTTGTAGTCTCTCTCCTCTTGCATTGATCACCAATGGTTCTCACTACATCTATGTTTCAATGCTTCATAGCGCTTTGTCTCTCCTTGAGACTTTCTTTCACATCAATCACCAATGGTTCTCACTGTGTTTTCCTACTGATGTTTTGCTAATATCTCTCTCCTTGAGGATCTTTCTCATATCAGTCACCAATGGTTCTCACTATGTTTCCCTATCGATATTCCATAGCACCCTCATCTCTTCTTAAGACTCTCTCTTGTGACAGTCACCAGTGGATTTCACTGTGTCTACCTACTATCACCGTCCTGTTGAGATCTTGCACTCATTCCTTTTATCCGACTTCAATATGCTAAATTGAAAATGAAACTTGATTTGTGATTCTCTAAGACATGCTGAGATTTCATTTGTGTGCTTGTTCCTTTCACTTTGTCATTCTCCCTCGAGCAACTCCAAGACGTCTATTCTTGACCAAGACTTGCAAAGATTGGGGGCATGATCTTTTCTTTGCTTTATGTTTGCTGGTTTGGTTACAATGATCCAAATGATCCCTCTAAGAGGGGTGTCCACTATGAGAGACTCCATATTGTGTTGGATGGCCATGTGTACCTTGACTCCTTTTATATATGGAAACTTTGGTGAGATTGGTTCTTCTCCTTGTCTGTTTGGGGAGGCTTATTTCTGCTACAATGCAATCGAGGTTCTCATCCTATGAGGTGAATGTAAGGGTCACTATGGGCATTCTTATCAATCACTTAGAAAAAGAAGGGACCCTCTTGCATGTCTAGCATGTTTGTATGCAAGCAACATTCTGGTCAATCTAGGAACTATACTTTGATGCTTAGGTTAACTTTCTAAATCAAAAGGAATAGGTGTTTAGGTCATTCCATCTTCTTGTGCCTTAATGCTTACATCTCATTCCAATAAATATAAAGACTAATGTCATATTCATATTCTCATGGTTGCAAGTCCAGTGAGGGTTGTATGACATCTTGTGATTGGCCAATACCTAAAGAACTCGATGATGATAATTATGCAATGAGTCCAACAACCAAGTCCTAGGAGTGCATTTAGCTTAGGCTTGCATTCGCATTTTAAGCTTCCATATCGACAGTTTTGGTGCTCTCTTCATTGTCTTCTCATTCTTTGAAGGTTCTCATCTTTTGTCCTAGATTCCTCTTGACTGCACATGTGTTTGATCCTCACTCTCTATCTTGAGCTATATGCTCAATCTATTTTCGTGATCGAAATCGAAATCTGACACTACTAAGTAGCTCAAAATTGCGTTTTAAAATTTTGGGACCGACGTGCTCCGACGCTTGTGCAGTCAACTTTCTGACATTGCATTCTTGTCAGAATCATCTCTCATCATCATTTTCTCGGCTTCTGCAATCTTTTCATCAAAAGTCCACTCTAGTCAATTCTGGTCAAACTTGGTCAACTATGGTCAAACCTAGTCAACAGGACCTCCCAATCGCTCTAAATCGATTCTGCCTTCTCTTGATCTATCTCTGAATTCCTCTAGATCTTTGATCTTACTTTTATCTACAATCTTTTGTTGTCGGTCATATTTCTGTCGTGTCATCTTTCGATTTCACTCCTGAGGGTGCAGGATGATTGCATCATTGAATCTTTTCACATCATTCTCCAATCAGTCTAATCTGAATCAAAAGTCCCCATTTCTAGGGGCATCTCATCACTTGGGGCATATTTAGTATTTTGTACCTTATGGTCAAAATTGGATATTCCATGATCTTGAATCTCTAGGGGCATATTGATGCCTCGCATCTTGTCATCTTGTCACCTATATTTCTAGGTATCTGAGCAATCTAACTCAGATCCTTAAGGATCAAGCTTCATTCTGGAGATGATTCTTGAAATCCCATTGGGTATTGGGGCAATCTAACCCTAATTTCTAAAATTCATGCTTCGTTCTAAAGATGGCTCTCAAAATCTCTTTTCGACCGTTATCTGGGAAACCTAACCCAAAACTCGAAGGGCTAACCTTCGTATTGGGTCAATCTAACCCTAATTCTAGAGATAGTCCTAAATATTCATCAACTATCAATGGACATTGGGGAAATCTAACCCCGATTCCAATTTTCTCTCAATTGGTGTTTGGACCATTGTCTTCGCAATCTAACTTAGACTTCGGAGAATCATGCTTCATTTTGAAGATGATTCTGCTTCTCGATCAGATCAGTGTCCTAGCAACCTAAACTAGACTCCCAAAATCTTCATCTGACACATTATACTATTCCTTGAATCAACACACTTCTCGCACATCAATTCAAAGAGGGGCAAAATGTAATACCCCAAAATTGGCACCTTATAATTCTAATCAATTTTGGTGCATTTCTTCAAATTCTCATCATCGAAGTCCTATTGTACTAGGCAAATTCTCCTTCCTAATTGTCTTTAATTGACTTAGTCTCAAATGCAGAAAACCTAAATTTACATAAATCTTACACTATATTTAATTCCTAAATTTTCAAAATTTATTAGCTAAAAATCCCTATGATTAATTAATTTAATTCTAAATTCCTAAGAGCTTTTAAATTAAATTAATCCCACCCCCTTTAGCTAATACACATCAAGGGAATTAAATATTATTTGGCTATTTGAATGGATTATCCTCACTTGAATTTAATAATTCAAACAATGTGAAAAGCCACCCATGTGGCAATAATTCATTTATTTAATTAAATAATTCCTTCATATTTGTCTCACCTTCCTCCATGAAGATGAAGAGTTAGTCGTTTCTTCCCAAGAAACTCTTTATCCTCTCTTCTGGCTTTTCTATATTATGGACCTTCTTTTCTTCATTTGAGGGGGGAAATTTTTAGAGTACCTAAACTATAGTGAATTATTGTCTTAATTCTCTCATATTTCCAAGCTTTTATTGCATATTTAGTGTAATTTCATTTAGCTTAATGGCATTTTTCATCTCAATTTAGTTTCCTTACTTATCAAGTAGTTTAATTCTATTATCTCTTTCAAGTTTCTTAGATTAAAATCTACATCTTCATTCCTATATTACAATTGCAACTCTCATATAGAATAAATTTCATTTTAGTTTTCAAAGCTTTCAAATCCTCCATTTTAGCAATGGTATATGGTTGTTGGCTCTCAGTCTGAGAGTAATCAAACACCCCAACTAAATAGGAGGCAACAAGTCGATTCGATCGATATTGTGGAATGAGAAATTCATGTTCATCTTCACGATTCAATGATTGAGCAATGACAATGTTGTGTTGTGGCTGATTTAGAGGTCAACATTCAAACACATACAACAGTGTACCTAACGCATAAGATTAAGAGGCAAAACTCATCTATATATTGGATGAATTTGTATGTGAGATATATAGATAAGAGGATGGATATTTTTTATTGTTATTACTGAGGAGGTTAAATGAGTTATTAAAGAACAAGAGAAAAGAAGAGAGAACTAAGTAGAAATTTAGTTATAGCAGAGTGGAACAGAACAGTGTTATAGTTTGAGATTGAGGTAACACAAATCATAGCACATAGAGTTTGATCTATTGGAAATGAGTTGAGTAAATGAGAGGGGAGGGGTGAATCAGTTACCACAAAAACAAATCCCAGACATTTAGATGTCTCAAACAAACTTATCACTATCACTCGGTCAACAAAGATAGTCTTCTATAACTCAGTTTTACAAAGCAATCTTAAGATGTTTATATGTAATTAACCTTCAGTGAATAAGTGTAGAAACATAAACCATAAAACAAATAACATGTACATAGATAACACCAAGATTTAATGTGGAAACCCAATATGGGAAAAACCACCAATGTAACTAGTTACTATTTTTCACTCTTCTGAAGTGAGCCTTGTCAGGAGGCAAACCTGTTAAAGGTTACAAAAACACACTGCTAGGTGTGACCCTGTTAGAGGAATCAAACACCCTATAAGGAGTTTCCTTGTTAGAGGTCTTCAAACACTTCAATGTAGAAATGTCACCTTGTGAGAGGATTTATAAAAGACTATTAATTCTACTTTGTTAAGATATTTTGAATCACTGCTACAATTGTTAAAGAGTAACAATGAATTGACGTGTTTGAAGAAGCAACTGTCTTTGCTGATTCAGATCTCTATTCTAGCTTTAAAATGGATCTTCACTCATCAAATATTCTATTGCAGCTCGGTTTGGATATTATGTCCTTAATCAGAATCCCATCTAATTTTGCCTTCACTCTTCATATCACAAATTCTACTTCTACACACACAAATTCAATCCAAACTTGACCTTGTATGTATATGATAAGCCTTGTCAAGTCGGCTTGAATAACCTTCCAAATAAATAATATAACTCAAATTTGTTGGTTGTATATAACCAATTAAACATAAAGTGTAAATTTTTGTTAGTCGGTTGACAATGTAATTCTTCAATGCCCGACCATTACTGTAATGCCCGAGTGAACTCGGTTTACACTAAAAATCACTTGGCATACACTGACTGTGCTCAATTTGGCTGTAGACATTTGTGTAACATCAATGATAATATACAATTGAATAATTTTCTTCAACAATCTCCCTCTTTGGCATTGATGGCAACACAACATGTCATAATACAAAGAATTTTAGAGCAACAGAAACAATAATGAAATATATATTTTTATTTTTAATATCCTTAGCTTCATTTTGATAATGTCCTTAGATTCATTCTGATTCTCATCCAAAAACTCCCTCTATCTTCACAATCACTGAAATACAGATTTTTCCCTCTTACACCAATCTCTGATAATAAACTCTCCCTCAATAAAATTTCTTTGGCATGACATCAATAAACATTTCTCTTTGACAACCAATGCCAAAGAATCCATCCAATAATCTATCTCTCTTTGAAATTATAATGTACCTGATGTACTGATTCATATGCAATAAGCTCTGACAAACCTGCATCAACCTGATAGATCTTTGTTGTAGATCAGTTGATTGATCACTAAACTATGCTTTAGTGAGCCTTATTTACGGGAATCACCCCTTGCTTTCCTCTTAGATACAAAAATGCATCCTTAGGTAAAGGTTTAGTGAATATGTCTACAATTTTTTCTTTAGTGTTCACATATTCCAACCTTACTTCTTTGTCTGAAACCAATTCTCTCAAGAAATGATACTTTATTGCAATATGCTTGGTCTTAGCATGCATCACAGGGTTATTTGAAATATTAATAGCACTAGTGTTTTCACAGTACGTAACAACTGGTTCTTTAATTTCCTCCTTCATACCTAACAATAGTTGTTTGAACCATATGATATTTGAACAATTCACTGCTGCAGCAACATACTCTGCCTCTGCTATAGACTGAGAGATGCAATTATGTTTCTTACTAGTCTAGGAGACTAACCTCTTTCCAAGAAATAATGCTCCACCACTTGTGCTCTTTCTATCATCAACACTTCCTGCCCAATCAGCATCAGTAAAAGTCTTCAAGTCAAATTTTCCTCCTTTCCTATACCATAATCCATATTCTTCAGTACCCTTAAGATATCTCAGAATCCTTTTGATATTCATCAAGTGATTCTCTCTAGGATTAGCTGAAAACCTTGCAACAATACCAACTGCTAATGAAATATCAGCTCTAGTGTGAACAACATATTGAAGTTTTTCAATCATGGATCTATAGGTAGTTTGATCTACCTCCTTTGAGTCATTGTCCTTAGACAATTTATGTCTGGTAGACATAGGTGTCCAAACTGGTCTAGAATCTTCCATTCCAAATTTCTTCAGTATATCTCTAATGTATTTAGACTGAATAATGTAAATACCATCCTTCATTTGATGAATTTGTAAACCAACAAAGAATTTGATTTCTCCAAACATAGACATCTCAAATTCCTTACTCATTGCTTCAAAAAATGCTTTGCACAAATCATCATATCCAGTGAATAGTATATCATCAACAAAAATCTTTGCTAATAGTATCTTTTTCTGAGGTCCTTCTTTAATATACAAGCTATTATTATCATTAGTTCTCTGAAATCCAATACTTACCAGGTAACCATGCAGTCTTTCATACCATGATCTAGGCACTTTATTTAGTCCATACAGAGCTTTGTGCAATTTTTGAACCATATTCCTTTTGTTTGGATCAACAAATCCTTCAGGTTTCTCAATATAGACTTCCTCTTCCAGAATTCCATTCAAGAATGCAGATTTTAAATCCATTTGGTATACCTTGAATCTTTTGTGTGCTGCATATGCCAAAAGAGTTCTAACTCCTTCAAGTCTATCAACAGGAGCAAAATTTTCTCCATAATCAATCCCCTCTTCTTGAGCATATCATTTACACACTAATCTTGCATTGTTTCTAAAAAATTCACCATTTTCATTCAACTTGTTTCTAAAAACCCACTTAGTTCCAATCACATTCTTGTCTTTTGGTCTAGGCACAAGGGTCTAGGTTTTATTCTTTTCTATCCACTCAATCTCTTCATTCATAGCTTCAATCCAACTTTCATCATTCAATGCATCTTTAATTGTTCTAGGTTTAAATTCACTAAGAAAATATGTACCTTTAAGTTTGTTCCTTGTCATTATACCTTGTGTTTGATCTCCAATTATTTTCTCATGTGCATGATGCCTTCTGACATATTTGACAAGTACAGGTTCCTTCAATTTTGATTCACGGATTGCTCCACTAGGTTCTCCATGCTCAAATACTCTGATATGTTCTTCTGACTGATACTCATGTTCCACTGTCTGAGACTCAGTTGCCTTTGTCTGACACTCGGTTCCCTCTATCTGTGACTCGATTTCCCCTCTCAGTAGCTCTGGTTGCAAGGGCTGAAACTCAGCTTGAACTGGTTGTAAAAAAGTTTTTGATGATGAATTCCGTGGGTTAGTACTCTCAAATTTTGGAGAAATTTGGAGTGACTACACGAAAAACTTCTGTAAGTGCATATTGTTGCCCTAAGAAACTCGTGGAGAAGGCATATTTTGAATGCATGCAGAAAGAAGCCTCTTGATTTTTGTGAAAAACCACTTGGGAGACTGTTTTAACACATTTCATTTAGAAAGTAAAGTGGGTTCCAACCCTCAGATTTCAGTTCTGACTTGTTTTGGAGATGGCCATTGGGAGGCGCTTGTCTAAATCTATATTTTTGCCTAAGTGTAAGTTTGTTGTACCAGGCCCTATTTTCATTTGAATATCTTGTGTCCTATTAAGTTTCATGGCCCACCATTTTGGGATTGTTTAATATGTATATCAGAGAACTTATGTTCCAAAGCTCAATCCATTTTGAATCTGTTTGTTAGGTTTTCCAATCTGATCAAAATTGGTCTTCCAGAAATGTCTCGTTTCTTTGTTCTACCCAGAATTCGGAGTAGCCCTGTTTGACCAATTGTAACTTTTGACCTTGTGAGCTAATTGAAACAATTCCTTTTGCATCATATTACAGAGGTCAAATACTTCTTATATATCCGTATTTAGGTCACGACAAGTCCATTTGATCATTTTTCTAAGCTCATTCCGTTTGCATTTTCTATCAGTGTGCTGAGCTATCAAATGTAGAATTCTGAAGTAGCTTACTTTGAGGTCTTACAAATGTGTATCCAGATGAATGCCTTGGATAATTTAGTTTTCCCTCATATTGTAAGTATGGATTTGTACCTGCCTAGAGATTTTCAGATTTCTACCAATCCAATTGATCACTTTGCTTTGCCGATTCCAAACCCAATTTCTGCATATCTATTGGGTATTGGTTTAGAAAGTGTTTTAGAAACTGACTTTGTGTATTAATGTCATTTGATCTGTGGACCATCAAAGAAATTTAGTGATAGTTTCATGATCCTTGTATGAAACTAAATTATTACCGAGGTTTCAAATCATGAGGGTTTTGTTGGTTGAGTTTTCAAAGTAAAAAGCAAAGAGGTTTTGTGCAGATTAACAATGTTTTTAGAATTGCACTTTACTGAATTGCCTTCTTCAGAGGTTGGTAATTTCTTGTCAGATGATTGTTTCAGAATGAGGATCATTTCCCTATACTCTGTATGTAAAATGTATTACCAAGATCAAGGATTGAGCCTCAACACATAGTTTGATGTCTTTTCAAAGGCTAATCTGAGGGCAATTTATGCAGACTACCAGTATTGACAAAGTTGCTTTCATAGAGCAGTCATTTTTAGAGTGTTATAGGTTTATGTTAATTAGTTATTTTGAGATGTTGATTATGGATCTACATTCTTTGTATGTGATTCTATCACCACATTCAGTGGTGGAGTCTCAGTAGTCAGTTTGATATTTTGCAAAGTTAAGATCTTAATGCAATTTCTATCAGTTTTCAATTTACAGCAATGAAGTTTTCCTAGGGAGCCAATTTGACACTTCAATTTCTTGAGGCTTAAGAGTATTCATAGAAAATGGGTGAGAGGACTAAATTCTAGACATCTAAAATGTACTATCAAAGTCAAAAGTGGAGTTTCAGAGAATGTTTTTCCATTTTTAAACGGTTGACTCGAGAATTAGTTTACGTCGTTACAACAAATGCATTTCCACCTTGTGGTGAATTGGTTGAAATTAAAGATTTAGCATGAGCCATGGAAAGGGCATCTCTAAATGCAGATTGGAGGAGTATTGACCGTGAAAATGGGAAGCATAGACAAGGTTGTCTGCACAATAAGGTGAATTCCAAGTAATACTAAGACCCCATGTGCGGCCAAGGGAGGCATATTAAATACAGTTTCAATGCAAACACACAGCCTGCCAAGTGACTTCAAGGCTGTCAGCACATCAGTTAGGGAGCATAGTCAATGCTTGTTTATTGTTTAAAGATTGCACAAGCATGAGAACCCATTTCTGTGCAAGCCAATGGAGGAGACACATGTTTTTGGCATGGAGGAAGTTTGTATAAATTATAAATTGGGCTAGAAGTGTTAAAGAGATTTGCACAGACATTAAGCAAGAACATGCCAAACAATATGAAGATGCCCACGTTGAAAAGAGGAAGAGAAAAGACATTTAAAATGTCAAAACAATGCAATGCAATAAGTGACAGATGTATGAACATTCCCATTTCCTTGCCAAAATCCTCCTTGGATCTGCGCATAACATGGAGGAGCTGGGATTGCGCAGGAAATTTAAATATTGCTTTTGTTGTTGAAAATTGTGAAACAAAGTGAATGAGAGGAGGTTACCCATGCATAGAAGGAGGAATCCAGCATTAAACATCAAGGTGTATGTTGCAAGAAGACTGCGCATTACATAGCACCTACGCTATGTTAGAATACAATGAGATTTGTGCAATGCAAGCAGCCCATAGTGTCTACATTGATTTCCAAGGAGGAGCAAGCACATGAAATGATGTTTTGACCTGCACAATAACTATTGAAGTGGAGGTGTTTCAAAATGGAGTGAATGATGCACTGGAATGTGGAAAAAGTTAGCATTGGGGGACAATGTTGCATGGAAGATCAGGAAGAAGCCATCACATTATACCCAGAGAATTGCATAGTAAATAGAGAATGGAGGATGCTATGATATATTAAAACTACCAAATGACATGTTTAAAATGCAAAGAGACCTGCACAGAAATTGAAAGGAGAAGCCCACGCATGATGCAAAGGCACATGATACTGCCAAGTCCATGTTGTATAAGGAAATGGAGTATGCACATGAGCCAGAAAGTTTGGAAGCTGGAAAATGCTCAAAATGCATTATCCCACATCGGCTGCATATTGGATTTTCTAGTGTTTAAATACTCACACACATAGTTGGTAGTATCAATTAGAAGCCAAGAGGCTCTTAGCGGGCCCTTGGCTGGAGGAATACAGTGTGCTGGTGGGACCCCCAATTTTGGCAGCCAGAATGCAAAGACTTTAAAACTACAAGGAAACTTAGTCCCACATTCATGTCACTCTAGAAATTTCCAAAGTTTAAAAGGCACAAACCAAACATACTACTTTGAAGATGAAAATAAGGCTATCTCCACATGAGCTCAAAAAGTGCCTCGGGAAGCATGCCCAGTCGGCCGACAAACAAAATTTTTTAGGTGACATGGGGGACATGTGGCAGTAGTCGCTCAGTTGCACTAGATAAAGAAGTTTGCAAAATGGCTCACGACTGAGCGACCAAGCTCAGTTTCGGACTCATGGATAAAGGAGGCAGAGCAGTCACTCACTTGTGCCAGAGGAGGGCGATCTCATAAATGGCTCGTGACTGCACGATCGAGCCAGTCGTGCCGTCACGTCAAGTTTTTGGTAGACCTAAAATGATGCACAATATCACAACCAAGCTAGTAACTCAGGCACGCCAGATTTCCAAGGAGCCAAAATGGTGTACGAGTGCGCGATCGAGCTCATCGCTCAGTCATGCAAGATTTGCAAGATGATGAAAATGGCTCGTGAGTGAGTGACTGGTCTAGTCACGCACTCGCAGAGGATTTTAGAGGAAGCATAAAATGCTTGCGAGTAAGAAAGAATGACTTAGTCGCGCACTCGTAGAGGTAGAATAGAGCCAGCCAAGAACTTGGAGGTGGATTTTCGGATCTAATCAGCATGTGACAAGTGTCTGAATCTGGTGCAGTATAAGAGAAAAGAATAAAATATAGATCTTAAAATGAAATATTATCTCAGTTCAATAGTTTAACTATTGAAGATGCATTCAAATATTTCAAATTATTCAAAAATGTGCATGGGAGAAGAGCTTTGATAAATGATTTTAGGGGGCATTTTTTATCCAAAATGCCAAGTATCATATATCACCGGAAAGGTCTCAAAATGAGGATTCTGATTTTGTGAACCTTTTGAGTGTAGATCAAATCAGATTTTTACAGTTAGAGGAGGAATTAGTTGCAAATATTTTCTATGAGAAGAAGGATAGGTGTCGACGACTGAATTTTTTTTTCCAATTCCTCTATATCTCAGATTCTTCTCAATTGTACAGGGATGGTGAAATTAATGCCACAAAGTAGCTTTTTGATTTGGTGTGCCTTTTTTTGAGTTATTTGTTGTGTAAATGTATTGAATCAGAATTTTTTAATGAAAATCAAATGGAATCCCTTTCCAGTATTTGTCTGATGTCTTTTTGTTTGATCTTGAATCTTTGTGTATAAATTTGTAAGGCATTTTAGTGCACCAATTATAAGGTAATTGTGAATTTGTGTTTTAGTTTCTTTCAAGGAAAGAGTAAATCTTATAGACAAGTTCAGAGGTTTCAAGGTTTCAGATGAATCTAATGTCCAGGTGTTGGAGTGAAAAGAATGATTTGTAAGACACTTCATTTGGGTCTTGTATGTTTGGATTTAGAAGGTTTTCTATGAATGTGTGTTTATGCAGCTGTCATCGTCAATTCATAAAATCAATTCAATTTGTTTTTTTGTTTAAATAATTGTGAAGGATTGTCATATCAAGTGTGATGGTCAGGAATCCATCCCATGACTCACTAAAAGAGTGAATCCAATAGGTACACCCTCTTGAGCCTTTGAGCTCAAAGTGTAGTAGGATTTTTTGATCCTCGTTAATTAGCCTTTTCTTTGACAAGGTCAGGGAAAAATGCTAACATAATGCCTAACATGGTTGTTGTCCAATCACCATTGCTTGTGTTTTAGGGATAGTATCAGGTTCATAATACACAAAATTCTTATAGTCCTTATGCTCTTTACTACTTTGTTCTTCAATTCTCTCTGCAAACTCATCAATATTTACATGCACACTTTCTATAACTTTATGAGTAGCAAGATTCAAACATTTATATGCTTTGTTTTTATCAGAGTAGCCTAGGAATATGCTTTCATCTCCTTTTACATCAAATTTTCCATTTCTTTCTTCCTTCAAGATGTAACATTTACTTATAAATACTTTGAAATAACAAACATTGGGTTTGTAGCCATACCATAATTCAAAAGGTGTCTGATTAGTACCTTTCTTTAGTTGAACTTTGTTCAAGGTGTGAATGCCAGTGTTGATAGCTTCCTTCCAGTATTTGGTTGCAACATTCTTTTCAATCATCAAGGTTCTTGCACAATCCATAATAGATTTGTTTCTCCTTTCTTCTATACCATTTTATTGTGGTGTACCAAGGGTAGATACTTGTTTCATTATTGCTCTTTCAATACAAAGTTCATTGAACTCATTAGAAATGAATTCACCTCCTCTGTCAGATCTTATAAATTTTAGTTTCTTTCTTGTTTCCTTCTCAACTCTAGCAAGGTACCACTTGAACTTCTGAAAAGCTTCTAATTTTTCATTGAGAAAAATAACAGCCATCATTCTGGAATGATCATCTACAAATAGAATAAAACATTTCTCTCTAGTGTAAATTTTTTTTCCAATTGGTCCACATAGATCAGTATGCACCAACTCCAAGACTTCTTTAGTATTGTAATTCTTTCTCTTGAAACTAGGTTTGCCCAATTTCCCAATTTGACATTGTTTGCACATTGCCAATTCAGGTTTCTTCAAAATAGGAATACCTCTTACTCTTCTATCCTTGCTTATGTTGACCGAGTTATCAAAATTCACATGACACAAACTTTTATTCCATAGCCAACTTTCTTCTACTTGTGCAATAAAACATGAACTTTTAGTGAGATCAAGATAGCATAAATTACATTTTATTTGCCTGTCAGTTCCAACTAGGTTTCCCTTACCATCCAGGAGCTTGGCCTTACCATTCATGAATTCTACCTTGAAACCAATGTTATTCAGCTATGCTACACTCAGTAGATTACACCTTATTGCTTCAACCCAATAACCATTATCACATTTTATTCCTTCAGTTAGAGTAATACAACCTTTACCCTTCACATAGAAAGGTTCATCATTCCCAAAACTTACACTCCCACCATCATAGTGCTCAAGATGTTCAAATTTTGTTTTATCACCAGTCATGTGATGAGAACAACTACTATCATTTATCCAGGTGTCATTTTTACCAATATGAGAGAAGGGTGTTGTCTTTTCATCTTCTTCATTATCTGACTCATCCTTAATAGCAATGTAAACCATTTCATCTTCATATTCATCACTATTAGAATCTTTTTCAATATAACAAGATTTATTACCTTTGTCCTTGTAGCTTTTGTAACTTTTGAAATCTTTCTTGCCTTGTACTTGTTGAACTTTCTCTCATCTTTGTCTTCTTTTATCAGACACTTAGCAGCAATGTGACCAACCTCATTACATGAAAAAAAAATCAATGGTATTCTTCCTTTGTACTTTCCTTTGGAATCTCTCTTTGCAAGTAGTGCTTCAATGATTTCTAGATCCTCATCATTAGATACATCATCACTATCACTATAAATTTGTTTTCCTATTGATTTTATATCCTTCTTACCAAGGTTTAATTTATCTTTGAATGTAGAATCAAAGTTGCTAGGGTTAGGAGAATAATTGTCAAAATTGTCCAACTCAAAAGATGTTAGCCTTCCAACCACTACATCTAGGGTTATATCATTACTGCATCTCATCTCTTGAATACCTGAAACTCTAATTGCATAGATAGGAAGTAAATTTCTCAATACCTTACTAACCACTGTTTTGTCTTCAATTATTCCACTAGTAGCTCTTATGGCACTAACACTTTTCTTGATTCTTTCACTATATTTTGTAATGTCTTCTCCTTCTTTCATTTTCATCTGATCAAATTGACCTCTTAGGATCTCTGCTTTGGCTCTCTTTACATTTTCATCTCCTCTGTATGTTTCATGTAGTTTCTTCCACATATCATAGGTAGTAGGGAAGTCCTTGACTTCATCAAATTCTGAATAGATGAGTGAAGAAGCTATATCAATCATCACTATGTTATGATTCTTCATGTCCACCATCTGATCCATAGACATAGGTCTCAGTGGTTCCACATACTTTTGATCCAAGAATTGCAAACTAGTATCTCCAATAGTAGATAGATGTAGCCTCATCAACTCTTTCCATGCAGCGAATTTGTCTTTGTTAAGATTCGGGATCTCCCTTCTGTAAGACATCTTTGATATTTAGCTTAGGCCTTGTAACCTTCCCTAAAAGAACCAAATAATCTGATACCAATTGTTGGAAATGACTTGAGTAACTGAGAGGGGAGGGGTGAATCAGTTACCACAAAAAAAAATCCTATTCCATTAGATGTCTTAAACAAACTTATCACTATCACTCAGTCAACAAAGATATTCTTAATGTAACTTGGTTAACAAAGAAATATTAAGATGTTTATATGTAATTAACCTTCTGTGAATAAGTGCAAAAACATAAAGCATAAAACAAATAACATGTACATAGATGACACCAAGATTTAACGTGGAAAGCCAATGTGGGAAAAACCACCAATGTAACTAGTTACTATTTTTCACTCTTCTAAAGTGAGCCCTGTTAGGAGCCAACTCTATTAAAGGTTACAAAAAAACAATGCTAGGTGTGACCCTATTAAAGGATTTAAACACCTTGTAAGGAGTGGCCTTATTAGAGGTCTTCAAACACTTCAATGTAGAAATGTCACCTTGTGAGAGGATTTACAAAAGACTGTTAAGTCTACTTTGTTAAGAGATTTTGAATCATTTCTACAATTGTTAGAGAACAACAATGAATTGACCTGTTTGAAGAAGAAACTATCTTTGGTGATTGAGATCTTTGTTCTAGCTTTAAACTAGATCCTCACTGATCAAATATTCTATTTCAGCTTGTTCTAGATATTTTTTCCTTAATCAGAATCCAATCTGATTTTTCCTTCACTCTTCATATCACAAATTCTACTTCTACACACACATTCAATCCAAACTTGACCTTGTATGTATATGATAAGTCTTGTCAGGTCGGCTTGAATAACCTTCCAAATAAATAATAAAACCCAAATTTGTCAGCTACATATAACTAATTAAACATAAAGTGTAAACTGTTGTTAGTCGGCTGACACTAAATATCTAACTCGATTGACACTGTAATCCTTCAATGCCCGACCATTACTGTAATGCTCGAGTGAACTCGGTTTACATGGAAAATCACTTGGCATACACTGACTATGCTTGGTTTGGTTGTAGACATTTGTGTAATATCAATGACAATATACAATTGAATAATTGTCTTCAACATGATCATCATTTACATTTGATGCAATTTTACAGACATTGTTAAGTTATTTGATACTATTGTATTGATATGTTTAAATCCCAATACTGGGTAGATCTTAACCGATCTTATATTTGTAAATCCTTTAACAAGTTACATCCCTAAGTGTAGAGTTTGTAAAAATTCTCTAATCAAGTAGACTTAACAAGTCTTGTATATACTCTTAACGGTGTAAGCTATTAGAAATAGCTAAAATTTGTAGCTCTAACCGAGCACCCTTTATACTGTAGTTAGTGAAGGTTGTGGGTTTCATCCCCATAGTATTTTTATCCTCTATCCAAGGATTTTTACATTACCAAAATCATGGTTTTATGATTTCTATTATTTAATTTTTGATGTTATGGTTTTATGAGCATTATATTACTTTCATTTCAAAGTTATGAACTCAGTAATCAGTAAGCAGCAGTATATAGTTTAATCACTGAATGTGGTTACAAATTTTTTAGTGGTACTGAGTCACCACTCCCCTCTTACTCCAAATTTCCATAGTTATTCCAACATGTTACATGGTCAAAAGACTAATTGGTAGTTATTTAGATAAGTGAATTCAAAAAATAAGTAGGAGATAACTTCAACAATGTCATGTGGGGTTATTTCAAAGATTTCCAATCTAAGATGCATAAATGTGAAAGGATTTTGACTAGCATTGTAGAAAAGTACAAGAATGATATATGTTTTCTAGTAGACATTGATTCTTGTATTGTTAAAGGATTGAAACCTGGGACATATTGGCTTCCTCCTATGGGATATGAAGTAGAGGGTGATTTACTAACTCTACATGCTGATGAGTTGTTGTCAAAACCCTTAGAGAAACAAGCATAGAGATTTGGAACCTATGATGAAGCATTTTCCAAATTCAAAAGGAATTGAATAAATCAGTCATTGAAAAGGAAAATAAGGAGAATAGTATCCAACCTAGAGAATAAGTTTTTTAGTAGTGATGTAGGAACATCTTGCACTGCTGCAACCGAAACTAAAGCTAAGGTGAAGATAAAATAGAGAAAACTAGCTGCTAGTGAACTTAAGACTAAAGTGGAATCATCAAAGAAGAAAAGTCAAAGAACTCCTATTGAAAATAAAACTTACAAGATAAAGATAAAATCCACAAAGGTGAAGTACGTTCAGAAGGAAAATGAAGAGGATGAGGTAGAAAGGACAGAATCAGACAATGATGTCTCTGAATTGAAAAAGAGTGGTGAGACAAAGAAGGCTCCTTCTATTGATTATATTGAAAAAGGTATTGTAGATACTGGTAGAATTTATATATTTGGTAGAAGATACACTTTGGGTAGTGATGAAGACAAGAAGTTAGAAGATGCAGTTATGTATCATTTTCACAAAATTTGTAGAATATCTTTGAGATCCATTCTTGCATTCTTGATGAAATCTATTATTTGATTGATGCTAGATGGAGTGTTGTATTACAGATGGAAAGAGAAATTATGGAAAGAGCACTAATCCAAGTGCAACCTGAACTATTTTTTGAAGTTGCTAAGATAATGATTGATGCTCACAAGCATAAATTCAAAATAAAGAGCAGAGCAGCTAGACTTCTAATTGACGACACACATAATGTTCATATTAAGACTATTGAGACTTGGAAGAAGTTATTGAAGATAAAGGAGGTAGAAGCACAAGAAGAGAAAGTTCATGCAGAATCCAATGAACATATGCAGGGAGATGACACATTTTATGTAGATCAGTTAATTGGGAATTTTTCTCTTGATGTTCCCAACATGGTGCACAACACTGAAGTACACTATACTGATTTATCACAAAAAGGTGGAGATGAGATTAAAATAGTAGACATTATAGGTAAATAATATTCTTCCTCACCATCTCCTATGGAGCATACAGAGGTATTGATTTCTAAGAGTGAAGAGGAGAAAGAAATAGAAAGTCAGTAGAAGACTATTTTGAAAAAGACTGAACAAGAAATTGAGACAAAAAGGAAATTAAGTCTTGGAGACTCACGTGTAAAGAAGAGATAGAAACCAGTGCATGTTGCAGAAGAGGAAGATGAGTAAATTGAAGAAGAAGAAAAATTGACCACACCGATCGATATATCTAAGTTGAAACCTAAGTAATTAATAAAATTTGTAAGACGATTGCAAAAAAGGGTTGTAAGAGACAAGTTGAGATCAAAGAAGAAGAAGACAAGAGTATTAAGGCAAGCTAGGGACAATCTATATGAGTTAGTACCTGAGGTAGAATATAATGGAGATGATTTGACTATTGATTAGATGGATACTCTTATCAAGGAAATTCTAGATCAAGGCCCAGATTTATAGACAACGGTTGTAAAGATTGCAAAGGAGAACTTAGAGAAGAATATGATAGGTAAGCTAATGGAGAAGATAACTACAGATGGGATCAAATTTTCAAAGTTGATAAAGGAAGTTAAGTTTATATTGAGTGAGGTGGGTTAATTGTTTATCAAAGTATCAAGGTATTCTAATTTTTTTCAAGATTTGGAACAAAGTAGAGTGGAAGCTCAGAAGGAGCTGGAAAACCTAAGCAGTAAGCTTGATCCTATGTCAATCTCAATTACTACTTAAAGTAGTAAGGTAAAGAAAATTTCACACAAGGTTAAGCAGATTCAAAATGAGAAAGAGAATATGATGCTTACTCTACTGGAACTTCAATCATCATTATCTCCTATAGTAGAGGTCATGCAACTGAATGTGAAGAAGACAAAATACATACTTGCCTTACCAGACATGAGCACTCTAGATAGCATGGAAAATCTTGCTTCTAGTTTTATTAGGAAAATCATTTCTATGGGTTACTTCTAAAATGCATGGGAAACATCCTTGGATTTGGAAAAGATAAACTTCAGGGTGATCTTTGATAGGATGTAAGTAAGAGTTGTTTAAGTGTACATATATTTTAGTTTAAGTGAGCTTTGGAATTGTTGTCAAAGGGGGAGCCATAAGTTTAGATAGGGAGTCATGAGTTGGTATATATTATTTTTCTATGATCTTCTGGTATTGATTTTATGATTGCACAATTGTAAGTAGTTAGTGTTATCCAAAATTTCCTCATCATACAAATTTTGGCTATATGTGGAGTAAATGAGGCTCCCACAAGGGTTGAGCCTAGCCCATGAAGTCTTTAAATTTTCTAGTCTTGGTTGTGTCCTTTGCAATCTTTTCAGTCTCTGGTTTACCCCTAACTCATGAAAAATAACCTAAATATGCAAAACCATATGCCCTATTTTAATTTGAGGTTACCTTTTCCAGGCCTATTAAATCCCTAAAGCCCATGTGTTTATTTCCTTTTTTGCGCAGTCGTGAGATCTCCTAATGATATCAAAATATTCCTTTTCATCAAGCGACTTCGTAATTCCTTTTAGTCAAGTTGTCTCATAATGAAGTGGCATATTCCTTTTTGGTCAAGTGATCAAGTGACTATCATCTGATGAGGAAATGATCTAATACTGGTTAGGAGATCTCTTGATTTGACCCAGGTTTATTATTTTATCATGAGATTTTGAGATTACACAGTCAGGTTATCGCTAGATATGACTATGGTCAAAGGTTGGTAGGTTAAAGATATTCAAATGAAATATTTCCACATGTTCCTCAGTAGGCCCGATTTCACTTAACAGTGTTCCCCTTTGGTCGCGTGATCTCCAAATTTTACTAAGGTTAGTTCTGAGTTATAATTTTTACATAGTCGCCTGATCTTATTAAGATGATGAGTTAAGTTAGAAAATCAAGCGATCAGGAGACTTTAAGGAGATGGAGACACATGTCTAAATGTGAAGTGAAGATGAATGTTTCAGTCACTAGATCTTGTGAATAATTAGGGTTTTCAATGAAAGTCTTGAGATCTAGCACAGGCCGTCTACTTCATAAGAAAAGAAAATCAATGGTGGTCGGGTGATCTCATGATGAAAAGTGAAAAGTCAAAAAGATCAAGAGATTGTGAGACTTAAGCTTACTCACTGAGTCTCTAGATAATAAGCAAAGGTTAAGTATGAGTTAAAAATGGCTCAGTGGGGAGATCTCTTGATTTTACTATGGTTAAGTAAATCATCCAGTGACTTGGAGTTTATACAGTTGCCAAGTCTCCTGATTCCCCAAGATAAATCCAGAGTTAAGGGACTGAGCCAAAGATGGATCAGATTGATAAGATCTACGGTCACCTTTTAAACTGAGATAAAGGAATTTTTAGAGTCATTGATGCAGATGTACGTGCCTTCTTCGACCATTATCATTCAAATATTTTAAAATTCAAAAAATATCTGATTCTCAGAGTTCATGGCGGTGGCGGGGTTTCTCAGGAATTTGATAGAGAGATGGATTGAGCTGACTTCTCAGAGCTGCATTTATGGAAAAGTGGGATATTTTCAAGATATATCTGATATTCTAAGATATTTCTAAGGTTGCATTAATGGGCAGAATTGATATTATTAGGGTTTTTGATTATTCTATTGCAAATATATTAAAACCCTAATTTCTAGAATCAAATTGACTCATGAGTCTGCGTGCTAGAGGAGTAGTATATATAAGTTAGTTTTCAGAGCTTTTTAGCTTAGATTTTTCTAGCTACTATAAGATTTTTGTGGCATTTTCTCTGCCCCTAAGTTTTTATGTGTTATTTATCTCATTGAATTGCAAATATTGCAAAGGATTTTTGTGACATTCTTTCTGTCCCTAAGTCTTCTTGTTTGTCCTTCTCTTACTGGAATATAATACAGAGATTGGTATTGGATTGAGCTTGGAGTTCCTGAGCCCTCTTTCTTTCTGCAATATTGTGTACTACTGTGGATGATCTGATTTAGATGAGTTTGTGGATATTCTTCAGTCCCTTGTCATTTTGTCTCATTCTTGTGTCTAATTGCAGAAGTGGATGTTTGTTTGCAGGTCATAGTCTGTGTCTATTTATAGTGCGTATGCTATTGTTTGTGAAATTATCTCTTTTGCTGAATAGCCTCTGTTTATCTCAGACCTCTCTATGAAATACTTATGCAAGCCTATCTAGAAATTTGTGTTCTATTAGATTCAAGTCCTCTTTCTAAGATTGATTTTTGTGTTGTAATTCATAAAATTACTTTTAGTGTATCACCTAGTAGGATAGTTTGCATATTCACATATTTCCCTTTTATGCATTACTTATATCCCTTTTCCCTCAAGAGTTTACTTTCATGTACAAAGAGAAAATTAGGTGATTATCCAAGAGGAACCGGCCTAGAATCTTGAGGTCTCATTTTAGTTAGCAAAGGTCCCACACCTGGAAATGATTCTCATATTATACTAAATTATCAAGACTACAAGAGCTTGACCTAGGGTGTAAATTTAGTGTATAACAGTTCTGGCATGCCTGGTGGGACTCGGAGATAAAAACAACAGTTTATCTCTCTAAGAGCATAGTGGTTTTAAAGATCAAATACAGACCAGGAAGTGGTCACTTTCCACATACCTCACCTTGTCTACCAGATAATAATTTTGGCACGCCCGGTGGGACCACAAAAGAAGTTTATTTTCAAAGATATGTTATCTCTAATATGTTGATAACATATTAAAGACCTAGAAGAGGTCCTTGTGCTGCATATCTGGTGACTCTGGAAGGTCTACTATTTTTCAAAGATCAAGTGTTGGTATGTTTCAAATATTTCATTTTCAAAATTCTAGCTAATTGCATGAGTAGACATGTCAAGTTATTATGGACAGTCAGGTTACTCACCATCTTATCATAAGAATAATAATCAATGGGCTAAGAAGCCATATGAGAATCATCCAAAGCCTGCTTTTACCCCAAGCTACCATATCATAGCAGGGTGTCAATATGTTCAATATGCCCCTAATCAATATACCCCTATAGATTCTTATGAGAAAAATCTCCAATGGGAGGCATCATGGGCACAAAAGAGACAACAAGAGAGTCAAGAGATGTAGACTCATCATGCTTTCCACCCACCCTCTCCTGCTCATCCTACTTGGAAACATACCTAGAACTATAACCATTCCCAAGGAAACCATTTTATGCCTAATCAACATGAATTTATTTTCAATCAGCCTCAGAGCTCACACCTTTTTGAATTCAAGAGGGAGCAAGAAGAATTCGAGAAGGAGAAAGAAGAGACAAAGAATATATTACTCGATATGATTAAGCAGTTGTCTAAGATAAGGGAGCAGTGAGACATGGAAGCTCAAAGTTATGAGCAAGGGTTAGTTTCCTATCAAATGGAAAAGACTTTTGGTGATGAGCAGAAAATTAACCAATGGAAAGAAGAGCTTAAACGTCAAGCTGATATTGAGACAGCAAAGTTGAAATTACAAATTGTTGAACAGGAGGCTCGTAAATCTAAAATTCCAAGATGGAATGCTCATCTCTCCCAAAATCCTACACATGAAGAGCCTATAAAGTGTTCATTTCCAATCTTTAGTTACATCCTTCAAGCACATGAACCTATTATAGAGAAATTGCAGCCTTATGGTGGTCAATAGCAGCCTAAGGATTGTATTGAGACAGAACTAGCTACAAAGGAGAAACACCAAGATGATAGGGGCTTTGATTTTCCAAGCTTCAAGGAAGGTATGCCTTCTATTTCTACCCCCAAGCCCTCTCAACTTCACATCCCAATTTTTAAGGCAAAAAGTTCTTTCCAAAAGCCTATACTTGAGGAGTTTCAGTCCACCACTCTGCAAGGGCAATCTATTCAACAAAATTTTATATCCCAAGAGACTCCTCAGGTCTCTCAAGATAATGAACTGCCATGGCAACCTCAATTGACCCTATCTCTCGACTATCAGATGCCAAGTATTTTCAATGATATTGATCAAGTATCAGAGCAAGGACCTATGGTAGATGAGCTTTCATGTAATGGGGACGAAAGAAAATCAGAGGTATCAATGCTAAGTGATGACTGTGATAGATTGGGACAATATGATGAAGATATGGAGATTAATGCCCAACCTGAGCTCTTGGTTGATAGTTTTGATGAGCTCCCCCTGTTCATTGATGAAGAAGAAGACATGTCATTACCCATGGCTGAAGGTCAATTAGAACAAAAGGTTCACCATCAATAAGGGATTGATATAGAGGAAGATGTCATGTCTTGGTCTGATGGGCTACCTAGTTTTGTTGAGCAGGATGAGAAACATATAGTGATGCCCCAATCTATATTTTTGTAGCAGCTAGAAGGAAGTGATCCTGATGATATGCTAATTCATGAGCCTGCAAATATGAAAGATATTTTCCAAGAAAAGAATATAGATAAAAACTCTGAAGAAAATGACTTTTCCAACATCATAGAAGGTTTTTGTGACAGATTATGTAAGGAATCCCTGTTCCCTAGAGCAAAGATTCAAAGTTATGTTCCTATTGAAAGAGGCTTGGTCTTGGATTACTCTCTTTCTGAAGATCTTATACATGAATATAATTTGGAACCATTTCTAGATCTTCAGGGAATTAACAGTTATGAAGATATTTTTGTTTTCTCTATTGAGGATAAGGATCCTCTGTCCATGGAGAATGAGTTGATAGGATTGCATGTACTGTAGTTTAACTCTCAAGATTTGAGTGCAAATCATAAGAAAGATCCCATCAAAGAGAACCCAAATTTTGTCATCTTGAGAGGTTTTCCTATCATATACTTGGCCCAGAGGGAGTTTACTAAGACATCTCCATATAATAAATTTGAGGTGAGTAAACTTGATCCTATTTTTGCAGAGGCAGTTCTCTATTTTCTGACATATTTTAATGTGCCTCATATCTTACTAGCTATCCTTATACATTCAATGCAAGATATCCTAATAAGGAAGGTTATTTATTTTAACATTCCAGTGAATGGTTTTGTTTAACCAGTTTTCTGCACTGGTTAGTTTAGGTTAGGTTAGTTTCCCTACTTTCTTTGTACTTTTTAGTTTAGTTTCCTGCTTTCCAAGAAGTGCTTGTGCACAGTTCGTGGTTCCTCCTCCTGGTTTTAATATGTTTCTAAGGTTTCTATTTTTCTCAAAAGATGAATCCATGCCTAATGGGTGCCAAAGGTCACTGGTTCTCAATGTCTAGCAGGAAGACATCCTGTAGAAATCACCAAAATGTTATCCAAAATTTCCCCATCATGCAAATTTTGGCTACTGGTGGAGTAAATGAGGCTCCCACAAGGGTTGAGCCCAGCCTGTGAAGTCTTTAAATTTTTTGGTCTTGGTTGTGTCCTCTGCAATCTTTTCAGTCTCTGGTTTACCCCTAACTCATGCAAAATAACCTAAATATGCAAAACCTTATGCCATGTTTTAATTTGAGGTTACCTTTTCTGGGCCACTTAAATCCCTAAAGCCCATGTGTTTATTTCATTTTTTGTACAATCGCGAGATCTCCTAATGATATCAAAATATTCCTTTTGATCAAGAGATTTAGTGATTCCTTTTAGTCAGGTTGTCTCATAATGAAGTGGCATATTCCTTTTTGGTCAAGCAATCAAGCGACTACCATCCGATGAGGAATTGATCTGATGGTGGTCGGGTGATCTCTTGATTTGACCCAGGTTAATTATTTTATCATGAGATTTTGAGATTACACAGTCGGGTTATCACTAGATATGACTATGGTCAAAGGTTGGTCAACTCAAGGTTAAATATATTCAAATGACAAATTTCCATGTGTTCCTTAAGGGGCCTAGTTTCACTTAACAGTGTTCCCCTTTGGTCACGTGATCTCCAAATTTTACTAAGGTTAGTTATGAGTTATAATTTTTACATAGTCGCCTGATCTCATGAAGATGATGAGTTAAGTTAGAAAATAAAGTGATCAGGAGACTTGAAGGAGATGGAGACACATGTCTAAATGTGAAGTGAAGATGAATGTTTCAGTCACTAGATCTCGTGAAGAATTACGGTTTTCAATGAAAATTTTGAGATCTAGCGTAGGTCATCCGATTCAAAAGAAAAGAAAATCAACGGTGGTCAGGTGATCTCATGATGAAAAGTGAAAAGTCAAAAAGATCAAGTGACCATGAGACTTAAGCTTAGTCACTAAGTCTCTAGATAATAAGCAAAGTTTAAATATAAGTTGAAAATGGCTCAGTCGGGAGATCTCCTGATTTGACTATGGTTAAGAAAATCATCCAACGACTTGGATTTTACACAATCTCCAAGTCTCCTGATTCCCCAAGGTAAATGCAAAGTTAAGGGACTGAGTCAAGGATGAATCAGATTAATAAGATCTACGGTCACGTTTTAAATTGAGGTAAAGGCATTTTCAAAGCTATTGATGCAGATGTACATGCCTACTTTGACCGTTATCATTCAAAAAAGATCTGATTCTCAAAGTTCATGGTGGTGGAGTGATTTCACAGGAATTTGACAGAGAGATGGATTGAGCCGACTTCTCAGGGCTGCATTTATGGAAAAGTGGGATAGTTTCAAGATATATCAGATATTTTGAGATATTTCTAAGGCTTCATTTATGGGCAGAATTGACAGTATTAGGGTTTTTGATTATTCTATTGCAAATATATTAAAACCCTAATTTCTAGAATCAGATTGACTCCTGAGCCTGCATGCTAGAGGAGTAATGTATATAAGTTAGTTTTCAGAGCTTTTTAGCTTAGATTTTTCCAGCTACTATAAGATTTTTGTGGCATTTTCTCTGACCCTAAGTTTTCATGTGTTAGTTATCTCATTGAATTGAAAATATTGAAAAGGCTTTTTGTGACATTCTTTCTATCCCTGGGTCTTCTTGTTTGTACTTCTCTTACTGGAATATAATATAGAGATTGGTATTGGAATGAACTTGGAGTTCCTGAGCCCTCTTTCTTTCTAAAATATTGTGTACTACTATGGATGATCTAATTTAGATGAGTTTGTGGATATTCTTTAGTCCCCTGTCATTTTGTCTCATTCCTATGCCTGATTGCAGAAGTGGATATTTTTTTGTAGGTCATAGTCAGTGTCTATTTATAGTGAATATGCTATTGTTTGTGAAATCATCTCTTTCCCTAAATAGCCTTTGTTTATCTCAGACCTCTCTATGAAATACTTATGCAAGCCTATCTATAAATTTGTGTTCTATTAGATTCAAGTCCTCTTTCTAAGATTGATTAATGTGTTATAATTCTGAAAATTACTTTCGGTGTATCACCTAGTAGGATAGTTTGCTTATTCACTTATTTCCCGTGTATGCATTCCTTCTATCCCTTTTCCCTCAAGAGTTTACTTTCATGTACAAAGAGAAAATTAGGTGATTATCCAAGAGGAACCAGCCTAGAATCCAAAGGTCTCATTTCAGTTAGCAAAGGTCCCACACCTGGAAATGATTCCCATGTTATACTAGATTATCAAGACTACAAGAGCTTGACCTAGGGTGCAAATTTAGTGTATAACAGTTAGCATGTGTTTTCCATCAATTCCAAAGGAGGGTATTGTTGGTATTGTGATGGATCTTGAGGTTCAGTCATAAGGATTCACTTATTTGGTTTCCATTGATGGAAACTAAGTCAGTACAATAATGGAATACAACAGGTAAAGTGAAGACTCAATTGGTAAGAAGGTAATGTAGAAAATTGGCTAAGTCCAAAAGATTAATAGACAATGAGAACATCACTTTGGTGGTGGTCATGGTAGAAGTGGAATTATGAGGAGAAATCACAGATACAAAATCAAAATTCTTATATTGTAGTGTGGGTCCAACCACAACTCATTTGGTTGATCGGTGATCAATTTTTTGTTGCCTCAGACATTTAGACGGGTAGAACTTAAGAGTTCTTAGTAACAATTGGTAAATCACATATCAACGAGCGGTATAGTATGTGTGATCATTTCTAATGTTATGATGACATGGAATAGAGGTTATGAATTCAATGTTTTGACATTTATGTGATCAAACCAAATACTTAATTTGTATTTGAGGTGTTGCCTTGGAGAATTCAAAACGTATTTGACTACTTTGGAGATATAACTTGTAGTTCTTATCTTGATCTAATGTGGTCATGATAAATCAATTTATTCATCGATATTATCACTTTGGTACGAGGTTCTTTGGAGGGAAAGTATTTGAAGATCATTTTTGGTGGGTTTGATGTTGGTGCAATTTGTATATATAATGGTAAATGTTCTTATTGAAAAATAATTAAGTTATAGTTGTTGTGGGTGATACAATTAGGGTTTTGTGATTTCAATTTGAGTTTGTGATTAGAAAGCTGATAGAAAGAGAGTGGAGAGTAGTTACACAGTACAAAGAATATACTAGATCTGAAAGGCAATCAATTCTACATCAAGATCACTAATCTTGTTGTTCCCTAATAATTGCAGCAAGAAAAATCCCTTAACCGGGCAAACTCTAATAGGTTATTTTTCTAAATCCTTTTAAAGGGTAACTTATTTATTGAGGTTTGAAATCCTCAAGTGAGGTAGATCATAACTAATATAATTGTACTCCTAATAGTGTAAGTTAGTCACTCCTAATAGGGTGAACCCTCAAAAAGGGTATTTGTAGCTCCTAACAGGGAAAACTCATTTACTATAGTATTGGGCTTGTGGGTGTCATCCCCACCATGGTTTTCTCCCTCTAACCAAGGGTTTCCATGATAAAATATCAATGGCATGTGTGATAAATTTTTGGATTCTAGATATTACTTTCTTTTATGTGTTTGCATTATTTATATACTTTATGGTTTGGATAATAATTCTACTATTATTTAGATTAGTTGTTGAATTTTTTTACTGCATGTTTGGACTGATTCACCCCCCCCCCCCCTCAGTACCTAATATTTCCAACACAATACAAATCATTTATTTTCTCCTTANTTAGATTAGTTGTTGAATTTTTTTACTGCATGTTTGGACTGATTCCCCCCCCCCCCCCCTCAGTACCTAATATTTCCAACACAATACAAATCATTTATTTTCTCCTTATTTGAGTTGTGTGGTTAATATTTATCTTGATCAGTTCTCTATTATTATCATTTATAGTAAATGATTTATATCATAAATCCACATGTGAACATTTATATGTTGTGATTACAAGTTTGAAAAAAACAAGATACATCTAAGATGAATTTTGGCTGGTTGTGTCTTATTCTGATTGATCTTTCATAGGAAGGTTAATTTCAATCAAACTTATTGTAGTAAGAATATATAATCATGACATTGAGGGTTAGATAGCTGATAGACTCATCCAAGGGAGGGTTCAAAAATTGTCTCTCAAAGTTATATGTAGGGTCTGGAGGAGGGTAACTCTATAGCTCAAAGGAGAAGAAGGAACTGGTCAATTGTCATATAAACTACATTCAAAATTATCAAAAATATGAATCAAATCATAATAGGAGAAGTAGAATAAAAGCAATAATCAGTTAGTAATGTTGTAGAAGAAATTTTAGAAAAAGGAAATAGATAGAAGAAACACAAGATATAGAAATCAAGAAGCAAATAATCAAGAAGTTAGAAGAGTTTAAATAATCAATTAGTCTATTTCAAAGATACATGTCACTTTGAGATAGAAGATGAAAGTAGAATACATTTAAAGGATAGAATCTTCTATAAAAGGCATCAACAAGAGGAAGCAGTTGGTGAAAAGATCTACCTGCCTAGGTCTTGTAGAGCCTGAAGTCTAGGGCAATTTAACTAAATTATAGGTAATCCCATTCATTTGCCAAATTAGTTGGAGAGTTTGAACATAGAGTTTGGCATACTCTTAGAACTTTCTAATCTATTGATTTGGGACCCAATAGATTGGCAAGTCTACTTGGGATTTTTCATAAATAAATATTGTTACATTTGGACTAGAATCTCTAGTGTTAACTCGCTGAAGATTATACAGTTAATTTTGCCCCATCCAAATTACACAACCAATAGATTGTTGATTCCACTGAGGAATTGAATGTAAAAAATATTATCTAGAGTCTTTGGTGTTATCAGATCAGACCAGCTGAGATAGCTTCATCTGAGTCACACAACCAACGGATTTGTGAATCCACTAGGGACTTGAATAATAAATAATGTTGAATCATCCATAATATTTGGTGACATAAGAAGTGTACTCTGGTAGAAGTAAGGACACAGAAAACAATTTCCTCATATTGAGATGGTGACTCTAGTAAAAGGATAATCTTATTTATATATGAATGAAAAGATATTTTTTGAATCCAAAAGAACTAGTTAGAGACATCTTAGTCTAAAGTATTTTGTCTCTATCTTAGATGTTTGGTAGGAGATTATTAGCACAAGGTCATCTTATTAATCATATAGAGTTGGACAAAATAAAAATTAGAACCAGGCATAATAAAAAGGAAACAAATAACCACAATACTAAGAACAGTCCAATAGGATTCAAAGGTGAAAGAAGATTCCTTGAAAGAGAGCTTGGGAAGCCTAAGTTTTATATAGATGAGAATGGTTTCCCTATGCCTGGTGAAATACCATCAAAAGAAAAAATGAATCTAACCTAGGTACATAAAGTATATAATGAAACAATGTATAAAAATGGAAGATTGAGGAAACCCCCTATTTTTAGCTCCCTTGAAACGTCAATTAGGAAATCAGAGGGAATCCAATTAGATGAGTAGGAACCATAGAAAATGTGTATAGAACAAAAATTCCAACATCAGCTAAATGACCTATTGACTACAATGGGAAAGTTAAAAGTAATGGCAAAAAATATTGGATTGTTCAAAGTGTTACCCAAATTTCCCATTGCATGAGAATTTTGGCTAAAAGTGGAGAAAATGAGGCTCCCACAAGGGTTCCCAGCTTGTATATTTCTATCATGATTCATGGTCCTTATCTTTCTCTCTGCATTTTTCTAGGTCATTGGTTTACGGCTTGTTCATGTATTAAATGACCTAAATGCAAAAAACCCTATGAAATTCCTTAAAACCCTAAGTCTTTAGTGGTGATTCTAATTATTCATTACCTTTTTTGCCACTTAAGTTTCATTTTTTCCATGTGTTTTAAGTAATCCATTGAGTGGGGCCAAGTCTTTTTCCTAAGCGAGTTCCCCTTTTCCTAATTTTTATTCTCCTAAGTCTCGACTTAATTTATTTACCCCAGATGGATTACTAATCTAGAAGCAAGTTCCTTTTGATTAGACGGTCGACATGATCGCTTATGGAAAAGATGCATGAGATCTATCATGTAAGGCATTAATTCATCACACCACGTGGAAGGTTGTTAGAAGTTGGGCCCGACAAGTCAGAGACTAAAGGTAATCTTTGATCAATTCCTTTTGATCGGACGGTTGACTTAATGACTTAATGGTAAGTTTCTCAAGATCTATCACATAAGCCATTAAGTCTATCTGATACATGTCCATGGTGGGTCTGATGCATCACCAAGGTAACTAAGGTAAAGATTGAGCATGTTATTTTTGATTGTGAGGTTGACTTATTGACTTAATGACAAAAGCACTCAAAATATAACGATTAAGCAATTAAGTCAGGGTGACACGTGGATGTGAGGTCAACTTTATGCGGGGGTCTTCAGTTGGTTAATCTGCGGGTAGTTCTTGTTTGATCTGACGGATGACTTAATGACTTAATGATAAGATGCTTGAGATCTATCCCATAAGGTATTAAGTTGTTGTGACAAGTGGAAGGTTGTTAGAGTTGGACCCATCTGTGGTAAGGTGATGTCATGAGTCCTGGGTTGAAAAGATAAAGTAAAGGTCGGACAACTTTAGAAGATCCAATGGTAGACTTAATGGCTTAAGGGAAAAGATGAAGGAAGTAGTGTACAAGCCATCAAGTCATGATGACACATGGAAAATTTGATCCTATGCTCGCGGGTAACTTCAAGGACATCAACAATCATGTTTTAAAGATGATAAAGATTCAAACCTAGGCTGTTGATTGGGCATTCCACACCACCTGTAATCGTTTATTTTTAAATTCAAATATTTAAATGTTACTCTTAGGGTTGTCATGGCGGTGGTGATGTTTTCAACTTGCAGGCTAGGTAGATGGATCAAGGCGATCTATCTGCTCAAATTTATGGCAAAGTGGGATATTTTCAAGTCTCTATCTAATTGTTTGAGATATTTCCTAAATGCATTAATGAGTAGAATTGACAATCTTAGGGTTTCTAAATTATTTATGCAATATCTATTGTGACCCTAATTTCTAAGAATCAGATTGACTCTTGATCCTTTGTGCTAGAGGAGCATGTATATAAGTAGTTTTAGGAGCTTTTAGAGCTTAGAGTTCTTCATCTAGTGTATGATTTTTTGTGGCATCTTCTCTGCCCTCAGGTTTTCACCTTGTTGTAATCGTTCATTGATTTCCAGATTCTGTATGATCTTTCTGGGGCATTTTCTCTTCCCTCAAGTTCTTCCTTATCTATATTTCTCTTACTGAAGTATAATAATAGTGACTTTATTTAGATAAATCTCAGAGTTCCTAAGCCTTCCTTTCTTTTAGCATCTTTGTGTACTACTATGTGTGATCTGATTTAAATAATATTGTGGATTTTTTTCATCCTTAGTTATTTTGTCTCATTCCTATGCCTGTTTGTTGAAGTGAATGTTTGCTTGTAGGTCACAGTCTATGTCTACTCCCTTATTAAATCTATTGTTTGTGAAATATTCTCTTTCCTTGAATAGCCTCTTTCTATTTCAGACCTCTTTGTGAAATACTTATGCAAGCCTATTCAAAAAGATTGTGCTCTATTAGATCTGAGAGTCTTCATGCTAGTTTGGTCATTGTGTTATGGTCCATGTTACCTTTGATGTATTACCTAGTAGGATAATTTTCTTTCAGTCATTTCCTTTCAAGAATTCCTTCTATCCCTTTTCCCCTCCAAGTTTACTTTCATGGTCAAGAGCAGATTAGGTGATTATCGAAGAGGAACCAGCCTAGAATCTAGAGGCTTCACTTCAATTTATCAAAGGTCCCACAACCTAGAAGTGATTCACTTGTTATACTATATTATCAAGACTACAAGAGCTTGAATAGGGTGCAAAATTTAGTGTATGACAGTTTTGGCACGCCCGGTGGGACTATAAAAGAAGTTCATTTTTATGTCTATGCTATCTCTGATATGTTGATTTCATGGTATTAACCTAAAGTGGTTATTTTCAAGAATATTTGGAGGCTCCATTGGTGTAAAGAATAGAAGATCCAGTCTTGTTCAAAGTTTATGAGAAAGATAGAAATAAGGAGCTCAAATCCTTTCAAGTTCTTGTAGCTACCTCTGACAAGAAATTACTCCAGGTCATCTCAAAGAACATCCCCTATCAGGAGGGTACAGTCTACACCGCCCACTTTAGAAAGGAGACATTTGCCTTTCCATTCAAGAAGGAGAGAAAGATCTCTAACTAGAGAGCTACAATAAGATTCATCTCCACTCTCCAATGCAAGTACAACCCACACAGTTGTTGTTTAGAAAATCATAGTTCCTACAATGACTAGATAGTTTTCCTTTGTACCCTTCAATCAAGGCAGTCCTTTAAACTTCACCCAACATCATGATGTGCCCTTGGAAGAACTTAAAATTCTACATGATATCACAGGTGAAGGATAGACAACATATTGTGAACATATAAGAGATGTATCCATCGTATGCAGCATTCATCACATCACGAAAGAGGACGTGGCTACCAAGCTACTTACAGCCTCTTTCAAAGGTAAGGCCTTAGAATGGTTTAGAACCTTAACTGTTGGTTCCATTGATGCATGGGATAGATTAGGAGAATCATTAACAAAATATTTTGAGGATAAATTATATTATTTATCTCTGGTTGAGCAATGAACAACCATAAGGAGCGATCCTCAAGAACAGATGATAGACTTTAACAATAGTTTCCTCAAGACATGGAAGGATTCCCATCTCAGTAAGGCCTTCAGTTGACCATGCCTTCCTATACTTATTGAAAATTTTGAATAGAAACATCTCTATCATGATTCAATCCATGGGAGTTACCTCTCTACCTCAGGCCTTTGACATAGCAGCCGGAGCCAAAAACTGTTTGATTCAAGCAAGTATGATAGCCCCAAGGCTGCCCATGCCTATTTTTCCCAACATCCAACCAAACATGCCTTTTATCATTCCTCCATACACTCCTATACCCACCATATTAGAACCTCAAGCTAGTACTAGCTACGAAGAATCCAAGGCCAATTTCTCCCAAGAGCTGTAAACAATGAGAAATGATCAGCAAGCAACAAATAGCTTGTTATAAAGTGGTCAACAGGAAATGACAAACTTGTTACAGACTCTAACCAAAGAGTTGACCAACTTAAAAAGGCATAACCAAGGGAATAGGCCACCCTTTTAGCCACAAAATCAAAGTCCCAACCAACAATATCAAAATTAGGGACAATCCTACCAGCAGAATAGGCCACCATACCAAGGGAAATATCAAGTTCAAAGGTAGAACTTCAATCAGAGGTCATTCCAACCTTATAATCCCACACCTCTTAACTCTGCAAATCCAACTAAAGATATAGTTTTGAGTCAGAATAATATGGTCTTGGATAATGAATGGTGTTTTCCTTGCAATCATCCCCACAATCAAGCTACATGCTCGAATGGGTGGATGAATCAAGCACTGATCATTCAAAATGCCTCACAAACTCAATTAGAGGCCTCTTATAGTGGATCAATTCCTTAGCAATAAGCACAAATAGATGAGACTTCGCTCTTCAATTGGGAGTAGTAGGATTTCACTAGGGTGAACAGTGAATCCTCTATTGCTGCCAACACTTGGTCTAAGAGAAGAGCCCAAGACATGGAATGAGTAGAAGATGGAGCAAAGGATACTACATCTATAGAGACATCACAATATTTTTCTCCTACTATATTAAAGGATACTCCTACCATTCCAATCAAAGAGAGTCCATCTCCTAAGGAAATTGAGCCTACTATAGTGAAAGCACACTAGAGAGTACACACAGCAACACCTTTCAACATTGTAGATAACATGATGAATGTGAATGTCACCATGTCCATGTGGGACTCTTTGGTTATTCTAGGCCAACCTGAGATCTTGAAGAAGGCTATAAATGAGGTGGAAATTCCTCAACAACCCACAAGTGAATTTTCTAAGCCAGTGTTGGTCAACACTGACCAAGAAAAGAAACTTCCAAGCAGCAACTCCAAGGCAGAATCCATGCAAGCTAGGAATCTGAAACCACCTCCCTTTTATGTATCCTTAATTATTGGAAAATATTTAGTGCATAATTTTATGGTAGATAGTGGGGCTACTAACTCATCATGCCCAAGAAAGTGGCTAACCAATTGGGACTTAAATATGAATCCTTTCAAAAGAAGGTAACCCAACTTGATGGTTCCTCAGTAAATGCACAAGGTATAGCCAGGGATACCAGCTTAATTCTACATGTAAGTCCCAATTTATCTATCCTAATTGACATATACATCATAGATCACCCTGCCTTAATTGCCATATTTTTATCAAGGGAGTTTACAGCCAAGATAGGAGGCTATCTTTCATCTAACTAGTCTCACATGATTTTCCATACTAGATATGGAACCAAGGTTACCATCAAGCCTGAATCATTGGTAGCACACCATATAGAACCTTATGTGTCCAATGTACTCAATGCAAGTTGTCTGGTACATGATAGTAATGACTTGTCAATCATCAGAGAAAAAAACACCAAGATAGAAAATATCCCAGATGTCTATTTGGATGAATTGGAATTAGAGAGAGCTTCAGGGGCCCAAGCCAATGTTATTTGGGATGTTGGCTTAGGGAAATACTTAATATAGGAAAACAATCTCACTGAGCCAAGCCTTAATAAATCTACCAATGAAGCATCAGAGGATGATATAAACCAAGTTTGGGAGCTATTTTTTGATGGTGCTAGAAGTATACATGGTTCTGGTGGTGGTGCTATGCTAATCTCTCCAAAGGGGGAGAAGTACTATAAACCTTCAAATTTAGTTTCACTTGCACTAGCAACACTACTGAATATGAGAGTCTAGTGAATGGATAGGAGTGGGCTAGAAAGAGAGGGATCAAAGCCCTAAATGTTTATGGTGATAGTGAGCTGGTAGTCAACCAAGTAAGAGGGATAAGTGCAACCAAGAATGATACAATGAGAGCATATAAGCATCAAGTTTGGGATGCAATTGAAGATTTCAATGCTTTCAACATTATTGCTATCCTTAGAAAATTAAATCAAAATGTAGATAGATTAGCTATTGTTGGATCAGAGGATGATAGAAATCAAGTTTGGGAGCTATTCTTTGATGGTGCTAGAAGCATACATGGTTCTAGTGGTGGTGCTATGCTAATCTCTCCAAAGGGGGAGAAGTACTATGAACCTTCAGATTTAGTTTCACTTGCACTAGCAACACTGGTGAATATGAGATTCTAGTGAATGGATAGGAGTGGGCTAGAAAGAGAGGGATCAAATCCCTAAATGTTTATGGTGACAGTGAGACGGTAGTCAACCAAGTAAGAGGGATAAGTGCAACCAAGAATGATACAATGAGAGCATATAAGCATCGAGTTTGGGATGCAATTGAAGATTTCAATGCTTTCAACATTATTTCTATCCTTAGAAAATTAAATCAGAATGTAGATAGATTAGCTATTGTTGGATCCCAATATGACATTCCTAATGGTATTTCAAAGGAAAAGGATCAGAAATATAGCAAAGTGATTGTCATTCCTTCTATCCTTGACAACTTAATTGGCAAGTTTTTGACAATGATGAGAAAATTCTACAATTCATGTTTGAAGAGGATGTTTTTTCATAGCATAATCAAGATAGATTGATGCAGAACTATGGTGACCAAGTGGTACAGCTTAGATCAAATAAGATTCCTAAAGGCTTTATCACCCTAGAATCTATCATCAACAGACATGACCAAGCACAAAAGAATAAATTTGGTCTGATAGTTCAACAGGAACATTGCACTGAAGTAAATCTTGAACCAAGTAAGAGCTTAAAGTTTGAAAAAGTAAATACTGATTCAGAAAGGCAGGCTTATGCCCAATTATTTTAGGAATTCAGTGATGTATTTTCCTGGCTGTATGAAGATCTTAAATATTTCAATCCATCACTTTCTCAACATAAAATTAAATTAGAGCAAAACACCAAGCCAGTCAAACAGAAGCAAAGGCCTTTCAATCCAAAGATTGAGCCACTTATGCACAAAGAAGTGCTCAAATTAATTGAAAGTGGTATCATTTACCCTATAAAGCATACTAGTTGGGTTTTAAACCTTGTTCCTGTCAAAAAGAAGAATGGGGAATTAAGATTATGTGTGGGTTTTAGAGATCCCAACAGGGCCTCCCTCAAAGACTGTCATCCATTTCCATCCATGGAATAGATCCTATAGTGTGTCTCTGGATCAAAACACTTCTTACTGTTGGATGGCTATTCAGGATATAATCAGATCCTGGTTCATGAAGAAGATCAATATAAGACTGCATTTACAACCAAATGGGGAACCATGGCTTAACAGAAGATGCTTTTTGGTTTGTCAAATACAGGTGCTACTTTTCAAAATGAAATGGATATGGCCTTTAAAAGCCTCATGTTCAAGTTTGTGTTGGTCTACTTAGATGATATAACTATTTATTCTAAGCATTTATCATACCACATAAAACACATGAGGAAAATATTCAAAAGGTGTAGAGAGTTTGAAATCTCTCTTAATCCCAAGAAATGTGTGTTTGTAGCCCATGAAGAAAATTGTTGGGGTATATTATTTCCAAACAAGGAATTATAGTATACCCTAAGAGGATTGCAGCTATTCTTGAATTCCCCTACCACCTCATAAGAAAAGCCTTGAATCTTTCATAGGAAGGATTAACTTTGTCAAGAGTTTCTTGCCCAATATTGTAGACTTACTAAAGCCTTTGACAGCTATGTTAAAAAAGAATGCAGTATTCTGCTAGAACAAAGAAGGAAAAGCTAACTTCTAGGCCATAAAAGAGGCTTCAATAGAGGCTCCTACCTTGTTGAACCCTGATTTCAGTAAGGATTTTATCCTTTATGCTTATGGAGGTTCTGATTTCATATCTTTAATGTTGATTCAAGAAAACTCTGAAGGATTGGAGCAACCTATTGCTTTCTTCAGCAAAGGTTTAGAAGAATATGAACAAAGATATTCTTTTGTGGAAAAACATGTACTTGATTTTGTAAAGAGCCTAAAAAAATTTAGATATCTATTGACCCATAGCAAGGTACAATTAAGACTCACTCATCCAAGTGTCAAAGAGTTCTTTCTTTCTAAAGACCTAAATGAGAAAAGAGTTGGTTGGATCACTAGAGTAATAGAATATGACATTAATATCCAAGTTACCAAGTTAGTCAGAGGAAGAGGTCTTTGTGAGAATTTGATAGAAGATGAGAATTCAAGAAATCCATAGAAAATGAATGCATCCTTAGTTATTCATTCAATAGAAGAACATGCCAAGGCAGCAAGCTGGTTGCCTAACATGGTTCATTTCTTAAAGATAGGAGAGTGTCCTATAGATTTGGATTTAGAAAAAAGAAGGTATTATAGATTGCAATCTATCTCCTTTGTGTTGTTTGATGAGATCCTCTTTAGGAAGGATCATAATGGTGTCCTTTTGAGATGAATAGATTCTAATCAAGTGGAAAATATCCTAAGGGAGTTTCATGATGGACCTTCTAGAGGTCATTTTTCTCCTAGGACCACTGCCTTTAAGATCATGATGGCTGGGTACTATTGGTCGTCTGTCTTCAAAGATAGTCATGATCATGTGAGGAAATGTATAAAGTGTGCCATGTTTTTAGGAAAAGAGAAACTTGTATCTCTACCCAATCAGCCAATCAAAATAGAGAAACCCTTCATAAAATGGGGCATTTATTTTAAAGGCCTAATTAATCCTCCATCTAGTATAGGACATAAATGGATAATAACTATAATAGATTATTTCACTAGATGGACAGAGGCTATTGCACTAAAAGAGGCCAATGAGAGTGATGTTCTGAGCTTTTATGATGACATCATTCATAGATTTGGCACTCCATATTCAATCATAACAAATAATGCACTTGCATTCACAGGTCTAAGAGTGACCGAATGGGTAGTCAAGAATGGCATTTATCTGAATACTAGTTCCAACTATTACCCTCGGGGTAATGGCCTAGCAGCATCTACAAATAAGAATCTGATTAGGATTATCAAAAGGCTTTGTAAGAAAATCAAAGAGATTGGCATTCCAAGCTCAGGTCTACCTTGTGGCTAGACATGATATCCCCAAAGAAAATCATTGGGAATTCTCCTTATATGTTGGTATATGCCAAGGAAGCCAGACTATCTATTTCAATAGGGCTACTAGCATTAGACCTTGCCATGCAACTTGTTCTCTTTGAAGAGGGAGATCCATTGCAGGTGAGGTATGCTCAACTCATGGAGCTGGAAGAAAATAGAGACAACAAATGCAAACCAAGAGAAGATTTGACAAGAGGGCTAGAGCTAGAAACTTCAAAGTTGGGGATATAGTCCTCAAGTGGGATGAATACAAATCAAGTCCTGTAAAACATTCAAAATTTGATTTCTTCTAGGGTGGACCATTTGTAATCAAAGAGTGCAAAGAAAATAATGCATTTCAACTATCAACTCTTGAAGGAGATGCCTTTCCAATATCAGTCAATGGTTTTCATTTCAAGCCTTGTTTTGAGGTCTACCCAACTCTGTAACTAATTTTTCCTGCTTTTCTTTCTTTCCAGGTTTAGTGTTTACTGTTTTCCTCCAAGTTCTTGCGCACAGTTAGTTTTCCATCTTCCTTGTTTCATTCCTTTTTCTTTCCCATAAAAGTTTGTGTGCTCAGAATAATGACTCCATGCCCAATGATGTTAAAGTTCACTGGTTTTTTATGTCTAGTAGGCTGACATCTAGCATAAATCACCAAAAATGTTACCCAAATTTCCCATTGCATAAGAATTTTGGCTACAAGTGGATAAAATGAGGCTCCCACAAGGGTAGATCCCAGCTTGTATATTTATTTCATGATTCATGGTCCTTATCTTGCTCTCTACATTTTTCTAGGTCACTATTTTACCCCTTGTTGATGTATAAAAGGACCTAAATGCAAAAAACCCTATGAAATTCCTTAAAACCCTAAGTCTTTAGTGGCGGTAATAGTTCTTCATTACCTTTTTTTTCACTTAAGTTTCCTTTTTTCCATGTGTTTTAAGTCATCCTTTGAGTGGGGCCAATTCTTTTTCCTAAGCGGGTTCCCCTTTTCCTAAGTTTTATTCTCCTAAGTCCTGACTTAATTTATTTACCCCGGACGGCTTACTAATCTGGCAGCAAGTTCCTTTTGATCGAACGATCAACTTGATAGATTATGGCAAAGATGCCTAAGATCTATCCTGTAAGGCATTAAGTCATTGCACCATGTGGAAGTTTGTCAGAAGCTGGGCCCGAAAAGTCAGAGACTAAAGGTAATCTTCAATCAAGTCCTTTTGGTTGGACAGTTGACTTAATGACTTAATAGTAAGATGCTCAAGATCTATCACATAAGCCATTAAGTCTATCTGACATGTGTCCATGGTGGGTCTGATGCATCACCAAGGTAACTAAGGTAAAGATCGAGTAGGTTATTTCTGATTGTGGGGTTGACTTAATGACTTAATGACAAAAGCGCTCAAAATCTAGCGATTAAGTTAGGGTGACATGTGGACATGAGGTCAAATTTATGCAAGGGTCTTCGGTTGGTTAATCTACGGGCAGTTCTTGTTTGATCTGATGATTGACTTAATGACTTAATGATAAGATGCTTGAGATATATCCTGTGAGGCATTAATTCATTGTGACATGTGGAAGGTTGTCAGAGCTAGACCCATCTGTGGTAAGGTGACATCATGAGTCCCAGGTTGAAAAGATAAAGTAAACACCCGACAACTTTAGAAGACCCAATGGTAGACTTAATGGCTTAAGGGAAAAGATGAAGGAAGTTAATGTACAAGCCATCAAGTCATGATGACACATGGAAAATCTGATCCTATGCTCGCATGTAACTTCAAGGACATCAATGGTCATGTTTTAAAGATGATAAAGATTCAAACCTGGGTCATTGAGTAGGCATTTCCATGCCACATGTAACCGTTTATTTTTAAATTCAAATATTTAAATGTTACTCTCAAGGTTTTCATGGTGGTGGTGATGTTTTCAACTTGCAGGCTGGGTAGATGGATCAAGGCGATCTATCTGCTGAAATTTATGGCAAAGTGGGATATTTTCAAGTCTATATCTAATCGTCTGAGTTATTTCCTAAATGCATTAATGACCTGAATTGATAGTCTTAGGGTTTATAAATTTTTTATGCAAGATCTATTGTAACCCTAATTTCTAAGAATCAGATTGACTCTTGAGCCTGTGTGCTAGAGGAGCATGTATATAAGTAGTTTTAGGATATTTTAGAGCCTAGAGTTCTTCAGCAGGTGTAATATTTTTTTTGGAATCTTCTCTACCCTCAGGTTTTCACCTTGTTGTAATATTTCATTGATTTCAAGATTCTGTATGAGTTTTCTATTGCATTTTCTCTGCCCTCAAGTTCTTCCTTGTCTATTTCTCTTACTGGAGTATAATAATAGTGACTTTATTTAGAGAAATCTCAGAGTTCCTGAGCCTTCCTTTCTTTCAGCATCTTTGTGTACTACTGTGTGTGATTTTACTTAAATAATCTTGTGGATTTTTTTCATCCCTAGTTATTTTGTCTCATTCCTATATCTATTTGTTGAAGTGAATGTTTGCTTGCAGGTCACAGTTTGTGTCTACTCCCTTAGGAAAGCTATTGTTTGTGAAATCTTCTCTTTCCTTGAATAGCATCTTTCTATTTCAGACCTCTCTATGAAATACTTATGCAAGCCTATTCAAAAATATTGTGTTCTATTAGATCTTAGAGTCTTCATGCTAGTTTGGTCATTGTATTATGGTTCATGTTACCTTCGGTGTATCACCTAGTAGGATTATTTTCTTTCAGTCATTTCCTTTGAAGAATTCCTTCTATCCCTTTTCCCCTCTAAGTTTACTTTCATGTTCAAGAGAAGATTAGGTGATTGTCCAAGAGGAACCAGCCTAGAATTTGGAGACTTCACTTCAAGTTAGAAAAGGTCCCACAACCTAGAACTGATTCCCATGTTATACTAGATTATCAAGACTATGAGAGATTGAATAGGGTACAAAATTTAGTGTATAACACAAAGAAATAATGAATATAATAAATCAAATAAATATCCCTAATCTTGTTTCCTCTAAGCACAATTCTTAAACAAAAAATCAAGATGAGAGAATGCTTGAGGATATACATGGAGGAAATAACCAAGGAGGTCAAGAAAGAACAAATCAAAATATGGATAAAGTATATAATAATTATGTGTATGAGGGATACAGCTAGGGAGGAAGATTAAATCATCAACCACCACCTTTTAATCATTTTCAAGAGAGGAATGATTATCAGGCTAGACAATATAATTAGTTTGGCCACCCTTTCCATCATACACATTTTAGCAATACAATGCATGATCTCGTCCCCAGAACCACCATAATTTCAATAACTGTAATGTCCCCTTTTTTGGGACATTAGAGATTTCATTAGCCAACCTTATAATAAATTAAATGACTTAAGGGGACTTAAAAAGGGAGATTATAAAAGTCAATTTAATATTATAAGGAGAGTTAATAACAGACAAAAGGGATAGAAGACAAAAGATAGAAATGGGAAGGTGAAGAGTCATCAGGGGTTTCTTAAAAGAATAAGGAGGAGCTCATTTTAGCATGCTTAGTTTGGACACTGTATTTGTCTCTTGGAGATACTAGGAATCTTTCAGCTTTCAAATTTAGCCTTGAGGATAGAAACCCTTTTGTCTTAAAGGTGGATTGGACGTAGCCCCAATTTATCAGCAGAGTAAAACCAAGATAGAATTCCAATACACCCATATCTCAAACCATTTGGATACCGCTATGAACTCTTGATTTTGAAAAAGGGTTTGTTTAGTACCAAGATAGATATCCAATGCTCCCAGATCTTAGACTATCTAGATATCGCTATGATTCTATTGGTAATAACAAAATAGATAATAGAGAATGAATGTCCAATTCTTTCTGGGGATTAAGCTTAGATCATGGAACTGCATGGCTGCTAGATAAGTGATAGCACCTACCACATTTATCCTGAATCATCATTTCCCCAGAATCAAACTGAAACATTCAACAGACAACAATCAAAGAAAATAAGTTACGTTCCATCATAGCTACTCCCCTCACCTGGTGGATCCCGGAGTAGCGTAAGGACATAACCGTGAAAATAAATGACATCTGACCAATTGACTAACCTAGTCAATTTTTTTTGTTCCTTGATTCAGTTGGATTCTTGATTGTCTTGACTCTCTTGATAAGCTTGATTGGCTTGGTTGTTTCTGGTTTCAATAATTGATGTCTCATATAAGACTAATTTGTCTAGTTTTGAGTGTATCCATCACTATGTGAGACGATTCATTGATTGGATTGATTGATTGTTATTGATCATTTTGGATGGTTGATCAAGTTGTGTCAGATGGGCCCAATGTTGATTCACAAAGCTCATGGTGTTGACATTGATTGGTGGGCTTGTTCGCCAGATTGCTTGCTGATAGGTTTGATTGTTGATAAAGTTGTGTCATATGGGCCCAATGTTAAATAGAAAAGCTCATGAGTTTTAGAGTGATTGAATTGTTTTACATGTTCATCATGTGCTCTGATAGATAACTGATCTGGTTTTATTGCTTTGAGACTCTCTTTTTACAATTTTTTGATTGTTTTTTATGAAGATTGATTTTTTCAGGACATTTTTCTCTTTTTAGGATTTTGTGATGACATTTTCAGATTTTTAGGGATTTTGTAGGACATTTAGAACCACCCCCTAGACTAGTGGACCAATACAAACCATGGATAAGTACTTGGTGCTCAAAGGGGATTGTGCTTTTGCAAATAGCTTGAGTTGCGTGCCTTCATGCATGTAGCTGTAACTTTTGGAGTTCATTGATGGTGAAGTTGGATGTGAACACTTGTTGCCTATTTTCCAGGTTTTCACCAAGGTACCTACTCAATAGCACCTAATTGTTAGGTTTTCACTGAGAGAGCAATTATCTTTCTCTTTACTATTTTCTTTTTTTTGTTGTCACCGAGGCGCCTATTTGCCAGGTTTTCACCAAGGTAACTTTTGTATTTTTTTTATTTGTTTTTGGTATTTTCTAGATATGTAGATAGATGTCTTAACCTTGAAGACCTCATGCATAAAACCTCTTAAGGTGCATTTTATTGATGTATCCCGGGAGATGATCTCCTTCTGGTGTTGCCAGTTGGTATGCCCCACTGCCGCAAGATGTGACAATGACATATGGTCCTATCTAGTTAGGATGAAACTTTCCTGGTTTGACTCTTTCTGCTTGGTTATTTTAATTTTCCATGAGGACGAGGTCTCCTACTTCAAATGTTCATGTTTTTACCTTCTTATGGTAGTTTCTTCTAAGGAAATTTTGATAGCCTTATAAGTGATTAAGTGCATTTTGTCTACTTTCATCTAATAGTTCTAGTTCACTAAGTTTGCCACTTTGTAGTCTTCATCTGAAATGAGGTTCTTCAATGATATTCTCAGGGATAGGATTTCTACTTTGAGGGTTAGGACTACCTCTAATCCATATACTAGGGTTAAAGGAGTGGCTCACATAGGTGTTCTCATGCTAGTTTTGTATGCCCATAGTGTGGGACTAAGCTTTAAATGCCAGTCTTAACCTGAATCATTGACTGTATTCTTTAGGATCTTTAAAATTGTTTTATTTGTTGCCTCTACTTGACCGTTCCCTTGTGGATAGTAGAAAGAAGTTTGTTTGATATGGAACTATTCATATAGGTCTTCTACATCTTTGTTCTCAAAAGGTGTATCATGATCCGTCAGAATTATTTCAGGTATTCCATACCGACAAATGATGTTGTTGAGTATGAACATTGAGATCTTCTTTCCAGTTATGTAGGTGAGGGGAATTGCTTCCACCCATTTAGTGAAGTACTATGTTGCTGCTATGATGTATTTATGGCCATTAGATGATGATGATGTAATCTTGCCCACTAGCTCAAATCCCCACATATAAAATGGTAATGGTGATGTGATAGGATTAAGTTCTTGAGTTGGTGCGTGGATGAGGTCTCCATGAATCTGGAATTGTCTATAGCTTTGTACATACTTGTTTGCATATGTCTCTACTGTAGGCTAGTAGTATCCCATGCGGATGATCTTTTTAGCTAAGTTGTTACCACCTCTGTGGGTTCCACAAACTCCTTCATGTACCTCGTACAAAGCTCTCTAGGATTCCATGGAAGTAAGACATCATAACAATGTTCCATCTAAAATTCTTTTATATAGAGTATTAGCGAGGAGGGAGTACATAGAGGCTTGGCAGATGAGTGATTTATTTTGGTTTCTAGAAAAATCGGGAGGTAGGAAACTACTTTGGAGGTAATTGTAAATATCATGGTACCAAGGGGTTTCAGGACCAACAAGGACACACGTTGATTCTGTGATTGGGGCTTGATGAGCTGGCACCATGAGTTTCTTCACTAGAAATTGAAATATGGTTTCATTTTCTGGCATGTTGACCAAAGATGCTATGGTAGCTATTGCATTCATTACTTTTTTTTGTGCTAATGGTACTTGTTCGAAGAAGATGTATTCGAACTTAGTACGTAACTTGTCCATCTATTCTCTGTATGATATTAGCTTTTCATCCTTTGTCATATAATCATTATTGAATTGGATAATGACTAACTGTGAGTCTCCATAGACCTTAAGATTCTTGATTCTCCATTGTATCATTGTTTTTACTCTAATGACTAGAGCTTCATATTCAACTATATTGTTGGTGCATGGAAAGTCGAGTCTGAATGATTTAGGAATCGCATCATTGTTAGGAGTAATGAGTATTATCCCAACTCTTGATCCATGGTTTGTGCATGACCCATCAAAGTATAGTTGCCATATTTCTATTGCTATTTGTATGGTGAGAATGGATTCATCTGTAAAATCTGATACTATCGGTTGATGATCTTGAATGGGTGTATCTGCCAGTTGATCTGCTATCACTTTCCCTTTCATAGCTTTTTTGTCCATGTATTCTATGTCAAATTCACTTAGGATCATCACCCACTTTGCTATTCATCATGTCAGTGCTACTTTTCTCAATAGGTATTTCAAAGGATCAATGTGTGCTATCAGCTTGGTTTGATGACTCAACATGTAGTGTCTTAGTTTTTGGGAAGCAAAGACTACTGCTAGGCATGATTTTTCAATTGGTGAATAGTTGAGTCCATAACCTACCAAGGTTTTGCTGAGATAATAGACTGCTCTTTCTTTGCCTTCATCATCATGTTGTTCTAGTAGTACTCCTAGTACAGATTCAGTTGCCAAGATGTATAGTAGTAGTGGCCTCCTTGGACTGGGGGTACTAGTATCAGAGACTTCAGTAGATAATCCTTGAATAGTTAGAATGCATGTTAGCATTGTTCTATCCATATAAATGTTACATCCTTGTGTAGTAGATGCTGAAATGGATGACATTTGTCTGCTAATTGTGCTATGAACTGGTTGATGGATTGGAGCTTGCTGTATAATCCCCTTAGTTGCCTTAGGTTAGTTAGTGGTGGCATGTCTAGTATTTCTTTGACTTTCTCTGGGTCTACCTCAATGCCTCGATGTGAAATAATAAAGCCCAAAAGCTTTCCTGCGGTGACCCCGAATGTACACTTTTTAGGGTTTAAACAGACTTTTTATTCTTGCATTCTGTCAAATATGGGTCCCAAAACCTGTAGATGATCCTTTCTTAACAATGATTTAGCAAGTATGTCATCGACATAGTCATCCATTATTTTTTGGATTAAATCATGAAAGATTGTGGTCATGGCTCTTTGATATGTCACTCCTCCATTCTAGAGTCCAAATGGCATGACATTCCAACAGTATGTGCCCCATGGGCATGTGAAAGAATTTTTGTGTTGGTCCTCCAATGCAATCCTTATATGATTATATCCTAAAAATCCATCCATGAGTGATAGCATCTAATGTCATGATGTTAGATCTACTATCATATTGATGTTAGGTAGAGGAAAGTCATCCTTGGGACAAGATTTTTTGAGATCCCTGAAGTCTGTACAAATGCGGATCTGACCACTATGTTTGGTCACTGGCACCAGATTAGAGATCCAATCTACATATGGAATTGGGCGTATGAATTTAGCATCTAGGAGATTCTTCAACTCTTCCTTGACTAGTAATGCAACATGTGGATGCATCTTTCTCAGCTTCTGTTTGACTGGCTTTGTGTTTGGAAACAATGGTAAATGATGTAACACTAGCTCTAGATCTAGGACTAGCATGTCTGAGTAGGCCCATGCAAAGTTGATCATCCTTTCTTTGAAGAAACTGATGAATTGCTCACGTTCCTCTGGACTAAGTGACTTTGCCAAGTATATGTTCTTTGGGTTCTTGTCATCACCTAAGTTGACTTCTTCTGCCTCTTTGGCTAGCAATGCTGAATTTTCCTCTATCAAGGGGAGGAGATCCTGCTTTCCACCTTCTAGTGCCTTAGTGAGGTTTCCACTAGAAGATATGTCATTTTTTGTCTTTTTATCATTTTTTCTGTTAGTAAGCGCCTTGTAGTTTTCACTTACTGGCGATTCTTTTGCTTTTTTTTAGACTGGAAAGATGATCTCCCTCCCCAAAATATGTTGATCTGTCAAGGTCAAAGGATAAACCTTCTTTGTGGTCTCCTAATGGCATGCCTTCTCTAAGGCCCATGAAATCTTCTATAGCCTCATCATTTTTGAAAATGTCAATGCTAGGCTATCCTTTTTTATCCCATTCTATTAGATTAGGATGTACTAGAGAGAGGTCCTCACGAAGGGATGTGTTTGTTTGAGAAAACAGGATTGTAGTAATGGTACCTACAAACCTAGAATGTGATGTGGACACATCATCTAAGGGGTTGTAAATAACATGCTTGTCAATGCATGGTTGGTTTTCTATGATCATTTTGTCGAATAGTTCATCAAGGTACATGGTGCTGACTGACCAAGGGGCGTAATCTAGAATACTAGGATCAGATTCATGGAGGGATCCCCACTCATACTTGTGGGAGTCATTTTTTCTAGAATGCTCATCGAATGTCTCACTTCCCTCATTATCTTAGATTTCTATGTCAAGGGTTAATCAGGAATAAGATGTTTCCTCTTCAGCTGGCAACAACTATTGAAGTATGTTGTTGATTAATGCATGTTCTGGGTTTTTCCCCCGGTGTAACTCTACTATTTGTTCTTAATCAACATGTATGTCTTATATGGGGGACTGGTTCTATTTTGGCCATATTCTAACCCTTTCTTTGTTCTTTGGGTTGGCGGGAGAGACAATTCCATTAAGTCTTAACGTCTTGCCCCCAGTCTTGTCATACCATCATATCCAAAATTTTGTAATATTGTATAGCTCATTCCATAGGTTGATACAGGTAAGGGTTGTTGAAGTGTCTCTAATGGTTCTTGGTACAACCATGTTTTTATGTCTGGATCAAATGGGTTCTCTTCTGAAATGTCTCCCCATCTGAAAAAGGTTATGGGTGGACACCTTAATAGGACCAGTGTTAGGACCTCAGTTGTTTTGATTGGTCATGGAATACCATATGATCTTGGGCTCAAAGGCATGTTGGTGATAGTGAAAGCTTCCTCGTAGCTATACTCACCATATCCCTTGTTAGTAATAGATATTTTTCCTACTTTACTCATGACATATTTGGGAATTGAATTTGATCTGGAGGGGATACTTGCCTCTTGGTTTGATGTAACCTAGTTATCAGTGCTGACCTAGACCATATTGCAGTTTTGGAATGGATTAGGATCTCCTTCAATAATTATTTCTGCCCCTTGGTGTGGGAACTTGATGCATTGATGATATGTAGAAGGTACAACTTGCATCTCATGTATCCATGGTCTCCCCAATAACATGTTGTATCCCAGTTCTAGCTCTAGGATCTGGAAGGGAGTGTTCTTGACAACTAGTCATATTCTGACTCGTAGAATGATAATACCTTTTAAGGACCTTTCTTCTTCATCATAGGCTTTGATATTGATTCTCCTTGTGACATTAATAATGGATTCTAAGTAGCCTAATTGCTTGATGACCTTTAAAGTACAAATGTTTAATCTAGCCCCACCATCAACAAGGACTCTCCCAATTAGACTCTTATGAATCTGGACAAGAAAGTATAAGGGATCATTATGCAAAGGTTTGTGCAGAGGCACGTCATGGTCTGTGAATTTTGTATGCTTGTTTGTTGCTATATAGTTTACCATTTTTTGGAAGCTCTCTAGGGTTATGTTCGTTGGGACAACTGCTTTTTGAAGTTCTTGGTCTAGCACTTGCTTATGTTGTGGGGATATACACAGAGGTTCAAACATGGATATTTGGGTAGGCATGTGCTTTAACTAATCCACTAGGTTGTTCTATGGGTCTTAGATCATAGGAGGGTTTACTGGTGTAGCAGACGAGGAAGGCATTCCTTGCAAGACAACTTTAGTACGGCGCATGGTCACATCACATTTGTCACCTTGGTCTCTGATGGTAATGGTAGTTGCATGGTTGTCTGAACGATTTAGGAAATTGATAGTGTTTTCACTGTTGGCATAAGTGTAGTTAACATGTTTCGACTGTCCACTAGAAATGGAGGTTTTCCCTTGATTGTGATCATGGAATGTATCATTGAATATCATGTGATTAGTGGTGCCTTTGGTTTGGGTGTTCATAACATCAATAACTCATGTGTCAATCAAATCTTGGATGGCGTTATTCAATTGGTAATAGTTGGGGGTTTTGTATCCCTTCATTTAATGAAATTCACAGTAATCATTGTCATTATACCACTTTGGTTTGATTGCACCATGTTCATATTCCCTGATTTCTAGGAGAGTGATATTGTTGGATTGTATCAAATTTCTTAGAGTTGATTCGATCGACTCTCCTAATGGTGTGTAATCTTGTTTTGGAAATGGAAACTGAGGTTGGCGTTGTGCTTGTGGTTGATTTTTTGACACAGCGGCTGCTTGAACCAGTGGTGGCTTATTTTGAGTGTGTGCTTGTGGAGTGGGCACTATGGTTTGTTGGTTAGCCATAGGTGGACCTTGCACTGACACTCTGGGTTGGGCATAGTTGACCATTTTCACATCAATGACACCTTCACTAGTGACATTTTTTTTCTTATTCCACCACTTAGCTTTATCCATTGTAGTCTTGTTGTTTTTTGTTTGGATAGGATCTGCAAGGACACCTCTTTTGACCAAGTTCTACTCACAACGAACTCCTCGTTCGATGAGTTTTTTAAAGTTGGGAGCTAGCTACAATTTTATTGTAAAGGACATATCTAGAAACATATTGTCTATGAATATGACTATCATGTCTTGCTTGGGTACGTCATATGTGATCCTCTTTGTAGTATTTATCCATCTTTGCAAGAATTTTACAAAGGACTCTCCATCTTTTTGCCTGATGTCACAAAGGTCCTTAATACTAACCTTGCGCTCGACATTATGATGGAAGTGAGATATGAAATTTAAAACCAATTCTACCCAAGATAGAATGCTATGAGGTAAGTGTGAAAACCAATCCATTGATGGTATAGCTAAGCTTTGTGGAAATAGTCACATTAAGTATGTCTCGTCATGTGCGACTTCGATGCAACTAGAAAAGAACTCTCAGATATGCTCAATAGGGTTGGTGTTGCCCCTATATTTGTCAAATTTTGGTACCAAGAAGTGAGTTGGGAATGGATACATGTGAAGGGAGTGATCAAAGGGGTATGGGTATAGATCCTCTGTGGTGTAGGATTTAGTTTCCCCTTGATTTTGCATATTCATCATTTGGGTTTGAAGGTTCTGCACTTGTTGGATCAAGATGTATGTTTGAGACTAAGGATGATTTGTAAAATTGTACCTTTGTGTTGTAGCAGGTATGAGGATGTGCCTCAATGTCCCTTGAGTAGGAACATAGGACCTCACCCTTAGAGCTTGATTATGATTCCCCAACACATGATTATGATATGGGGGCATGTGACTGGCTCAAGATTAAATATGTTGTGTTTGTTGTTGGGGTGGAGGTTGTTGTTGCTGCTAAAGTTGGGACTATTGTTGTGGGGGTGGAAGTTGTTGTGGTCCCTATATAAGCAAAGGTCTAACCTTGGGTGGGCATTCACTAAAATTCAGACCTGTACAGAAGGATCCCTATGGGAATGATGTGTTGAGCCCAGCTAGTAGGCACTGACTGTAGTAGTGGAATAGTTGCAAAAGGGTTACTACTTATTGGTGGGATTAAGGATGTAGCGTGAGAGCTAGGAAATGAGGCCAAGGATTGAGGTACGCTAGTGACCACGGGTGCACTAAGTTAGGAGCCTATCATGCTTTGTGTGGAAGATATGCTAGCTTGATTTGTTGAGTTGGTTTGATTGTGCATAGTCTGCGCTAATTTTGTTTTCAAAGATGGAAATATCTGGGATACCACAGGTTTTGTTTGAGGATTTTGAGTAGTGTTTTGGCCTGCGAGAGGCTTTTTGGACCATATGGTTAACACATTGAATTCAGCGGGGAGTTTAACTCCCTTTTTAATCAACATGGATAAGAAACATTTAGGATTCCTCTCTACAATAGCGTCAACAACTTGTGAGGAATAGGCATCTTGCTCTATGTCTTTGAGCTCATCTTCTATGACATCATGGAATAATGCTGATCCATGGGGGTATTCCATAAAAAGAGTAGGACTAGTGTTCTGGAAAGGGTTGTTCTCTTGCTCTTATTCTGAAATGGGAAATCTATTGATATAAGACTCATCAGGTTGAACTTTTTTGACCTAGTATAAGGCCCTCGTTAAGGTGTATAAGTCATAGTTTTGTCTAGATTTTGTGACTAGAATAAGTGATATAAAGAAAATAGAAAAGGCTAACCTTTCTAGGAGAGTCTGAGTTATGTTTTGACAATGGTAATTCTAAGGACAGATTTTGATTTATCTTGATCTCAAAAGATGTGATGATGTATAGATAAGATTCTTGACTATTGCCTGGGACAAAGTCACTTGATATGTGATGATTTTTTTTTTTGAGATAGTAGGACCAAGATATTTCTAGTCTAAACTTTTGAAATAAAAATGTTTAGACGATAATTGTGATGTCAAAGAAGAGGTGATCTTTTAAAGTTTAGAGATTCACACGATGTTTTTCACATTTTTCTGGAATAGACACTGATCTTTTAGATAGAATGAGGAGTCTTTTCAAGGTTTTTAGGTAAAATGGGTAATTTGAAATCTCTAGTCAAATACAGAAAAACTCCACCAATTACGGTAAAGTAACAGGTTGATTGTACTAACTTATCACCGATTGTGGTAATAAACAAGTCAATTGTGGAAATAAACTCTACTATGGCAAACTTCCATCAATTATGGCAAAATGCAGGCAATTGCAGCAAAACAATGACAGTCTAAAAAAAGGATTTCGAAATGGGTTAACTGTCTGGTATTTTTGATTTATGGAACATTGCTTCTGATTTGCAGATCATTTTTGTTGTTGAGACCCAAGACTTTAACACATTTGACTCATTTTGATAGTTTGGATGTTTGTTTTGCATTCTTGGAAACTGATCAAAGATCAAGCACAACAGACACTGTGTTTTGAAAAATGAATACTGACATGTGTATGTTCTATAACTTTTCAAGTTGCAATATTATCATGAGGTCTCAACAATGAACAGTCAGATTTAATCTAGGTCAATGGCTTCAGAATACAATATTATAGGCCCAATACTTGGATGTCCATTAGCTCACACAAAAATTGTCACACTACTACGACACGAAGGTCCACAACGTAGACCCCCGTGTTTTTATCATTGCCATTTATTGTTGTCGTATAGTGAAGATCTCTTTCACTACACAAATACCTTGGGACACATATGTTGGGAATCTTGGGGGGAAATTATGCAACCCCTTACACTATAATAAGGTAACTGTTCGGAGGTAAACCAAGTTGGCCTCTATTTAATGGGTTCTAGTAGGGTCCATGGTGTCTCTCTAATCGGTTTGTACGTGTGTGACTCACTTAAGAGCCTAGTTGACCATGTTGGCTCCTTAGGGATATTCAGCCGATCCAGACTATTATCAACACACCTCACCCAAGCTTAGCTAGATATAAAATGGAACTTTGGTTCACGTCTTATTTATATACCGATTGGAAAGATTACTAGTTTGAGGTCATCCTCCGAGGAAGAAGCGCATTCCCCGGACAGGCCTCTCTAAAAATGTATAAAGGTGTCTAATCTAACAGATTGTGCAAGTGCACCTAAAACTCAAGACACAAGGTTAATCATTTAAACTCCAAAAGTTTGAAATGTGAACTAAGCTACACCACCATACAAGCACAAGTGTTAGGTTTTAAGCCCAAAAGTAAGTGTTGATTACTTTTTCAATTTTAGTACACCAAATTGAGAGTTTCTTTGCCTTTGTCCAATTTTAATCTCCACGTCAATTTTAAGCACCAAATTCCAAAATGTGAAGTGTGAGATGTATGACAAACACTGCTCTTTTTATACCCAAACCGATAAGTGAATTCCTTTTAGTTTGCTTTGTTTAAACGAGTTAGTATCAAAAGGAATTTTGCAAAATGAGAGTACATGTAACTTTGAAATAATGAATGATACTCACCAATAACTTACCCTTTCTATTTGTGGTAATTCATCCAGTCCTACATAGAAATAGAGAAGGTATCCAATTTTCAGACACGTAGACAAAGAGTTAGGCCTTGATAAGCAATTTTGTGAGAGATTACAAAAATGCATAGGCGATTATGGTAAATAACAGGCGATTGCAAAAAAAATCTGGAAATTGCGGCAATGCACTTTCAGTTGTGGTAATACACAGTCAATTGCAGTTTGAATATGTCAATTACAATAAAATGCATTCGATTGCGGTACTGATCAGGCAATTGCGGTAAAGTGCAAGAAAATAGAAACTCAAAAAATGACATAAAAGAAGTGTGAAAGCCTACAATCAATTGTTGTATTAAACCAGTCAATTGCAGCACTCTTTCATTAATTGTGTAAAAATACTAGCGATTGCAAAATTACACAGATATCGAGAAAACAATAAAAATTGAGGTCTGCAACTATACAACTGTGGCTGATTGATTTTTTCTATCATCTACAAGGGGTTGTTTGATTCACATTAGGTTCACCAAAATGTACACGGCCTTTTCCATTCGTCGATTTGTGGTTCCCAAGCTTTCCAAAGGCAAGGGTTAGTAGCAACAATTTATAATAAGAGAAATCAAATACATGAAAGCTACTAATACAAATCTTAACTATGTAACTAATAAATATACAAACAAAGAGAAGGAAAACAAATGAATGCAAACCCCAAAGTGCTTGAAGCTTCTATTGTCTCTCTCTACTCCTTCTGAAACATTGTTTTGGATACTCAGAATTGGTGTGGTAGCGTCTATGACTTGGAAGCGTCGATAATTTTCTTATTGAAATGAGTGATCGCAAGATGGCTTGAATGCTAGAACCAAACTGACAGAGTAATGGTGCAGGAGAGCTTGAAATCCTAGATCCTTCAAATGGTTATGAAGGGTTTTTTATATAGAAATTAAGAATGAGATGAACAGTTGAGATCAATCCTAGAGATAGGGAGATAAACACTTGAGATTAAACGGCACTAGAGAAGCCATCAGTAAACTCCACCTCTTCAACTGATAAAGAGGAGATAGAGTTTAGTTAATTGAGGGGCTAATTGTGAGTTACCTTTTAGAATTGAAGAGGTGGGTGGAGTTACCCATGTGAACTGAAGAGATGGATGGGGTAAGCCATGTGATCTAATCAAGAGTTATCTTTGAAGATAAATGAATATTTAATTCATTTATATAATTAAAGTTTTATGCATGTGAGATAATTGAATTCTTTTTTATTTAGAATTACTTTATTGAATGAAATTAAATCAATTTGATTGAAATTAATTTAATTGGAATAATTTAATTAGTTAGTTTAAATATTTGAATTTAAACTATAGGAAATTTAATTTAATTAATTAATTGATGGAAATTAATCAATTATGGTTAAGTAATTAAATAAAATTAATTATTTAATTAATTTAGGGAATTAGGTTAGATGATTTGGGGAATGAATTTAGAAGAAAATAGATGATTAATTAATTATTAAAAAACCATTAAATAATAGATGAAACTTAGTATTTTTAATGTAAAGTCGCAAGTCTGTCCATTTTAAGGTGTCTGCATTATCCTTTTATTTTGTCTAGACATCTGTCAAGCCAAGTCAGTTACAAAAGAGTTACATGATGGGGTATGTGGTGGTCACTTCTTGGCTAAGACAACGGCTCATAAGATATTTCAAGTTGGGTATTATTGGCCTCATGTATTCAAGGATTGTTATGAATATGTTAAGAAGTGTGAATCTTATCAGAAGTTCTCGGGAAAACTAAAATACAATGGTGCATTACCCCTTATTCCTTTACAAATTGAAGAGCCTTTTAAAATATGGGGAATAGACTTTATTGGAGAAATTTCAGATGCTTCAAGTGGAGGTCATAAATGGATATTAGTGGCAACAGATTATTTTACAAAATGGGTTGAGGCTATACCTACAAGACAAGCTACAAGTAAGGTAGTCATCAAGTTTCTGAAAGAAAACATACTTACTAGATTTGGAGTACCTTGCAAGATCCTTTGTGATAATGGTATGTGTTTCAGGTTTAAGGAATTTTTAGAATTCTACAATAAGTATGGTATCAACTTATCATACTCTTCCCCATACCATCCACAAGGAGATGGTCAAGCAGAATCAAGCAATAAAAATATAATAAAGATCATTAGGAGAATGTTGAGAAATAATAAGAAGGCATGGGATTCAAAATTAAGCTTGGATTTGTGGGAAGATAGGGTGACAATAAAAAGATCGACAAGTTTCTCTCCTTATGAATTGGTTTATGGGAAACAAGCAAGGTTACCACTAAATAATTTATTACTAGTTTACAGATTCATTCAAGAAGAAAATCTTGAAGACGTAAACTTTATGGAAGATCGGTTGATCTAGTTAGCAGAGTTAGATGAGAAGAGGAGACAAGCACAAGAAAGAAATCTTCAACAACAATGATAAATTAAGACTCTTCATGACAAGAAAGCATCAAACAGGTCTTCCAAAGAAGGTGATTGGGTACTGAAATGGAATGCAAGAGACCAAGATAAAGGAAAGCATAGTAAGTTCGATGCATTATGGTTAGGATCATACATGATCATCTCAAAAGTAGGTGAAAATTCTTATCGTTTATAGGACACTGATGAAAACATTCAGGAGTTCCCATCCCATGGTTAGTATTTGAAACCTTTTTTCTCTTGAAATGGGAAGTATTCTCTAAACTTGTACTTTATGTTGTTTTTGTCATAATATTCATAATCCTTTTCTTACTATGGTCTACTTCTTCTAGAGATAACTAGAGTATCGTTGCATCCAGGCATGAATGCATGCCCCCAATAAGAGCCACTATTGGTACCTAAAAATTCAGGCCCTCTATATGCATAATATTAGGGAAGTAGAAATGTTTGTTTTCACTTTCATAATATTTCCCTATTTTAAAATTTAATTAAACAATTATCCTATTTTCATATTTATAAGAAAAACTTTAATATTATGTTTTAATGCATTAAATGCATAAATATTCTTGAAATAAAAATAAATTAAAGAGGAATAATAGGTATATAGGGTAAAAGGTTGGTGATTGGGAGTTGAACTCTCGACCTCTCAAACCACCCCTTTTTCCTACCTACCTACCCATCCCCCCTCTAACCAGTTAGTCTAAGTGTTTTCTTCAAGTTATGCGTTAAAGAAAATCATATTATCTCACTTCTTTTATATATTTTCTATTAAAAAAATTTACATGAACATATTTCCTTTTCTTTAGCATTATCTTATTTTACCCTAGATTACTAATGTGAAATATTTTAATAGGGTAAAATTATTTTGAAATATATTAATTGATTTAATTTATTTTAAGAAATATATCACTTTCGGTGTATTTAAATAAAATATTTTCATATTACCTTCTATTCAAAATAACATTATGGCTCTCTTAATTAATTATTTTGATATGTTATTAATTTTGAGATTTGAGAACATTATTAATTAATATGAGCCCTAAATTAAATTTTATTAAAAATAATCTAATTTTGGGATTTGATGTGCAGGAACTTTATAATATAAGCAGGTGATGATAAACCAAATAATACAAAGGATATGACAAATGTGATGCGGGAAAATATTTTTAAACCATACATATGATTAATTTGTATAATTATTTAGGGTTAGTTGTAGATTAGGTTTTTGTGAAAAGGTATGACCTTTCACAGGAAACCTTTGAAACACATATAAATATTAAGTCAAAGAAACCTGAAACAATTACAATGAGATTTTTTGGGGGAAAACTTGAGAGAGAGAGAGCGATATACTACTGCAAATATGAACCATTATGTACAAATTTTCAAGTGTCAAATGAGATAAGTGTTACTCTGCTATTTATGGTTATATTATTATTGATTTTTAGTTAGTCTTTCAGATACTCTGTTTATTAGAGTTCTTCAATATATTATATTCCCTGATTATATAATTTAAATTTAATATATGTGTTCTAATATCAATTGTAAGATCTGAGTGTCTTTTTTTGTTCTTGTCAGTCTCTTAATTTGAGTTAAATTCGATAAGATTGATCATATAAATTAATTTGAACTATAAGTCAAGTAGAAGCCTGTGAGGTGTTGATCTTGCTTTATTGAAAGTAAGTTTTTAAAATCATCTTTGATTGTACGTAGGATTGGATTTCTCTGACTCTATAATCCATATTTTTAGTAGGCACTAATCTTATTATTTGAAAGTTGTCTTTTGATTCATATTCTGTAGTTTTCTGATAAGCTATTCAATTTTCAAAGCATTTATTAAATTAGGATTTTTAGGGATAATTCAATTAGGTTTAAATTTTGCATATTGAAGAGCATAAGGAAATTGTATTATTGCCTCCAAGGACCTTTCACCACCTTGGAGAAGATTTGATTATCTGTGTATGAAGTTACGCATCATAGAGGATTGTTTAGTTAGAAGTGGAATCATGCATACCATCCTTGGCCTAACTAAGATAGAATTGTAGAGGTACTAGTGTGTACCTATCAGTTAGCCAAATTTGATCCTTCGTTTTTGGGAACCAACACACCTGCCACAGCAGACGCAGGATTCCTTCCAGTTTTGTAGTTCCCACCCGAGCATGAATTCAAATTCCCTCCCCTAGTCCTACTCCTCCTCCTCCCGCTCTCTCACTTCCCATTATTCCCCCAATAACTTATGTTCAGATGGTCATTCGTGTAAATAAAACCATCAAAAGGGAAAAATAAGGGTTTTCTAATAAAACATGCTACACCAATGAAGTTAAGAAGGGTTGTATGTAGTGGTATCAATAAAACCTGGAAGATGTTTCCCTGAAATGTCAACAAAGATCCCTAAAATAGGTAGATTTTTCATCAGGAAAACTTGGGCATTCAGAAGGGACTTCAAAAGGCTCTCTAAAATGGCATGTTACACCGATGGAGCCTGACTACTTGTAGACAAGGGATCTTAATCACAAATGATCCTCACTTCATGAAATGAAAATATTCAAATAATGAGGGACCATGAGGTCAGAGCTTTTAGTCTTTTTGATTATTTTTCTTCCTAATGTTGTGGTATATATAAATAGAAAATAAATACAAATCAATTTGAAATGTCATTGGTACAATCAACAAAACCAGTGTCAATGTCCTCCCTAAGGCTCTAAAACTTAATATGAAGATTCGTCAAGACACTCAGGTTGGCTTATGAAATCATCAAACAATGTTCAATAATTGCCTCATACGACTGCCTCAGTATGCTTCCACAGGTTGCAATCATTGCAGGATACTTATTAAATAAATTCATTAAATAACCTTTGAAATGTTGAATACAACTCGTAGATGTTAAAATAAAATTCCACAATGATCTCAGTAACAAAAGCTGAAATGGGAAATTAATGATCATGTAGAGACATACATCAAGTCTATCATTTAGGGAACCATTGGCATGAGGTCAAATTTGAGATTCTCTCGTAGACGTGTATGAAGAAGTGTGAACTCATGGACTATGAATTTGAAATGTCTAACAAAATTATTTAGTAAATATAAAAGTATAGATGTTGTAGGTGAAGTGTAAAGATGGTTTAAGAAAAATTGATTAAGGGTATGCACATAATCAATCTAGTAAAAAAGGATATTCAAATTACTATTTAACTAGTAAAATTGAACTCAACGCTCCTTACTATTATTAGGGAAGAAATTAGTAAAGAGTGTTGAGTTCAAATTACTATTCAAATAGTAAAGAGTGTTGAGTTTAGTTTTTTATGAACAGTTATATTATTTCATTACCAAGAGATGTAACCCATCTGAATGGTTCTATTGTGTCTATATGAGGGAATCCATAGATTAAAAAGGAGGTGGAATTAGATTTTAGGATTTCAGATTTAGATCCTGCGGACAAGATGTCATACATTATTACATATGAATAAATAAAAATGCATTCAGTGTCCTTCCTTTCAATTTTTTTGTGGAAAATATTTATTCATATTAGTTCTCTGTGGTTTAATTTCATACAAGTGAAGCTTGTCTTAAATCTTCTTATGAAATAATTTTTTTTGTCATAGCAGTTTGATAAACGAGATTCATTTGATACTTCATTATCCTTATGATTCTTGTCTGATTGGTCTTCTCAAGTGGGAGTTAAATTCAATTAGACTAATTTTTGTGGCAAGCAATAGTTTAATAATATTGAATTTTAGATTAGCAGACAAATTCATCCAAGTGGTGAATTTAAAAATTGCCCCACATAGTTATATGTAGGGTCTTGAAGGGGTGACTATTTAGCCCAAGAGAGAAGGAAGGCAGTGGTCCATCATACATAAACTAACTCAAAATTGAAACATATTTCAGTGGGAAAGATAAAGTAGAAGCAAGACTCCATAAAAAAACAAATTATTTGTAGAAGTAAGTCAGAAGTAGAAGTTAGAAGAGATAAATTAGTAAGATATCAGGAAGTAGAAACAAAGAAATTGTAGAGAAAATAATAAATAAGATAACTATGAGTATAGAAGAATCAGGTAATCTGATTTGTTTATTTCAATACTTGTTATACAAAGCATCAACTTGGAAATTCAATTAGTGAATAGGTGTACCCTGCTAAGTCCTACAGATCCTAAAGTGCAGAGGATATTTAACCACATTAGGTTGATCCTTTTCGTTGGCCAAGTCAGTTGGGAAGTTTGAAAATAGAGCAAGGGCTATCTCTTAGAATTTTCCAATCTGTTGATTTGGGAACCAACTAATTGGCGACTCCATTGGGGAGGATTTGCAGAATATCTGGTTATCATTGGGCAAGTTAAAATATTTTTGATTTTATTGCACCATGGAAAAGGTGACTCTACTAAAGGAAAAAACCCAGAAGAAGAAGAAAAAATAATTCCTTATTCCTTTGTGAAAGAGGTCGTGACTCTATTTTAAAATAACCTAATGAAAATAAGAAATAGTTGCAGAAATCCCAATCATTCAATATGTATCATCATACATATCCATATGAATTCCCATATTCAGAACTATATTACCCACCAAAGAAATGTCAAACACGGACACGGAGAAAAATATTTGAGCCACTAAATTTATTTTTTTATAGACAAAGGTTGAGCCAGGTAATTTTATTGATCATAAAGTTAAGTACAAAGATCTATATTCACTGTGGGCACAAGTAGGAAAGAATGGAGAAGAAAACCTCCGATCTTGCCCGGGGCTAAGTCCAAATAATACAAATAGTTTCAAGGGGCATACCCCTTACTATGGAAAATCATTTCCTGAAACTTATTACAATCTATTACAGTTTACCTTATCTACTCAGAAGAGTGCAGGATGTGAAATCTATTATAATTACAATTACAAATTCAATAACAAAGCTTTACATAATTTTCTTAGAGAAGGTCATTTATTTCATGTCCTTTTTGTACCTACATAAGCCTACATAACCCAAATCTATACAAACTACTCTTCTACCAAACTCATTAACATGTAGATAACTAGTTATACACATAAGAGTGAAGAAAGGGAAATACTAGAACCATGATACATAGCAATGAAAGTTTAATAAGGAACTAAAAATATCTCCACCCCTAAATCACAATGTTAACGAAAATATAACATAACAAATAAATAGGAATACAAGAATCCATATCCATCTTCCTTTTGTATATTAATCAAAACATTATTTATCTTTAGATGTGGATAGAGATTTAGTTCTTTTCATTAGTGACAAAATATAATCTAACAAGCCGATTTATATCCAGATTAGTTATTAATTCAAAGAAGATGTTGTTTACAGGTGAATAAGGAAGTATCCTAGTAAATTGGTCAAAAAATCAAAGTAGCTACGGAACTGAACTACTACACAAGAAGGTTCCCAGCTATACACAGAAGAATATAGAAAGAGAAATATTTGACCTATGAATAATAGAAAAAAAAAAAATTAAATAATGGACTAAAAAACTATCCACCCCTAAAATCACAAAATTAATGAATATATAACATACAAGAAATAGGAGTACAAATCCATCTCTTTCTTCGATATATATATTAATTAAACCTTGTTTATTTTTAGATGTAGATAGAGAATTAGTGCATTAGTTCTTTACCAGAAGTGCTGAAAATATAATCTAACAAGCTACTACACATCCAGATTAGAATTTAAAATTTGACATGGGCACTATATGCAGGTAATAGTGGGATTATCCTAGTAAAATCTGGTCAAAATCATAGAAGCTTCTTATTTGAAATGAGGTCAATATTTTATTATTACTCTTAAGGTTAGTTTAATATTATTATATAATACCAAATAAAGATTTAATTTTACCTAATAATTCATACATGTTTACCCTGACATCACAGAAAGGAGGAAAGTTCATAATGAGATACTATTATTTACAAATAAATCTCCAAGGTGGAGAAGGATACAACCTTTGGACAGATAAAGTAAAGGAAATCCTACAGTTATGCTTTTGCAGCAATTGAGATTTGAAAGGAAATTATGGCAGCATTTAACCATAGATGATGATGCTTTTACTAGTGTTGTTTAATTATCAATTGTATTATAAGAAAGGAAGAGAAATACTACCTTAAAAATGCTAAGTACCTATAATACACATACCATAACTAAGCCCCATCCACATCTAAACATCAATAATTTGGTAAGTATACACATAAAGGAATTATAAAGATTCCTGGGAATATGTATCAATCTTCCATCTATATAGTCACCAATTTATTAATCCAAATATGTTGACAAATATTAGCCATATCTAGCTTGAGATAGTCTGTCGACTAAAGATACTTATTTCCATCAGAAGAGAATAAAACTTTGAAAAGGCACTATATAACTGTTATAAACTAGAAATTTGTTTAGTAGTATCCATCTAAGTACGAAAGCAGATAGACACACAAACTTGGAGTAATATGAAAGTTTGAGCAAATTTCAAAAGGAAGCCAAAAATAAATAGTCACAAACTAATTTCTAACAAAGGATAGACTTTAACTTTGATAAACTTGTTGATTCCTATACCATGCCATTACCTTCTTCCTTAGTTTCAGACTCATTGAATCCACCCCTTTCTTTATTCTCAACATCATCCTCCCTAATGAATACTTCAAACCAATCTTCCTCCTCAAGAAATTGAACATGGATGAAAACAAATAGGAAGTCCAGATTTCTCCTGATAGAAGGTGTTGTTCCAATAAAAGAATCAAGGTCCTCAGAATCAAAGACAAGATAAGAAGGAACATGTACTCCATTGATAGTAGGGGTATCATAGAATCTTGACTTTAGAATAGTCAAATCCAATCTGATATTTTGGATCACTTTCCCTAGGTTATGCAGATATTGTTGCTTGAAGATCCTCCTACACAAACATCCAATGTCTTCCTTCCTAGGGTAAACTTGAAGGGTGGATGAAATAAACATTACAGGAATGTCAGAGTTAACCCTAAAGTTATCAGTATTGGTGATAAATTCCTTTCCCAAGATTTTAAAAATTGCACGAAGGACTAAGTTGTGGGTTGATAACATTATTTCCTTAAGATGGCTAATTGTGATATCACCATCAAAAGAAATTTGGACTTTGGAGCTCATAATTTTAATGGTAGTAGTCATACCTGAGAGAGAGAGAGAGAGAGAGAGAAGGTTTGGTTATTTATAGTTTCCTAAAATGGTTTGGTTCTCCAGGAGGAGGGCAATCGTTGGTAACTAGAAAGTCATTAGATTAACCAAAGAAGTTACAAACTCACATAATCTCATACAGAAATAAACTAATAAGGACCTAAAGCCACCCCCTAAACATTACATCTTATCAAAGGCCAACTTAGGAGATTCCTATCAATATAAGGAACGTCTTGGTTCTAAAATCCATAAGCAACAATAATACATCTAAAAACTTGCTCACATGTAAAACAATCAATGCATGAAAGACATTAATAGCTTAGGTTAAGGAGGAGAGACCATCTGATAGGAGTGCGATAAACATTTTGAAGACATACAAAGCCCCTGTCAGCTTATGTTTAAAGAGAGAGAAACCATATTCATTAGTTGGTAAGGATTTTTCTTCCTTAGGCATAAATAAAATACCTAGGTTTAGAAGGAGATTAAGTATATGAAAGGGTTGCTATTTATTTAACTGTAAAGTAATTCTTAAAAGAAATAGATCTTTCTCATAAAACTATACCATTAACACTCATGAAACTTGCTATTATCTACCTACATTCTAAGAAAAATAGTTGTCTACAAACAAAACTTATTTTTTAAAATAAAACTATATATTCTTCTAGTTAATAAAGATGACTGCATATGTGGTAAATTTTTTTAGGCTAACTACTATATCATAAGTAATCAAAAAAGGATTTTTTCAGTGATTATATATCTATAATGTTGGGAGTTAATACCAAACTACTATTGCTATTCCAGAGGAGGCATCTTAAAGTCTGTAGATATTGCATAATTAAACCTATCACTATGCTAAAATAAATTCCCTTAGTATTTATGCTTAATTATAATTATCTCATCTCATTCATCATCATCTCCTTCGATATAAATTTCAGGCATCTTCTCTTTTTCCTTAGCATCGTTCTTGTTCTTTTCTGCCAACTATTTTGGCAATAATCGGTGCAATGATCTAGATATTGTCAAGATTAACATTTTTCATGGAGGCAGGAACCTGGTAACCCTCATCTTGGAGATATTTGCAATACCACGCAGTATCAGAAGATAGGATGACCCTTATCCATTTCAATAAAAAGTGGACATTTTGTTTCACTGAAACCCAGTTATTATTGAAAAGATCTTTATCTCGAAGGAAATAGATAGGGCGTTGCAAGGTAATCTTATCCTCTACCAAGATACCAATTTCTTCTCTCATATATACCTCTGGGAGAGGAATTTCCAATTTCTCATCCACACTGAATATAGCTTTCTCTAGACCTAATAAGATTTCTTCAGAGAAAACCCTTTTACACAGGGTAACAATGTCAATTTTAGGGATTTTAGAAAGAAAAAGGCATGCTATAAATGTACCCACAATTCCCCATTTGTACAAAGAGTAAATTCAAAATCATACTTATCTTCCTTAAAAATCATCTCGATAGCTCTTCTAACGAGATCATCTGATGGTAGGAGAATGTGATTCCATCGTTATGGCTATATGCATCCTCTAAAAGTCATCTACCTATTTCCCTCAACATGAAAAACCACAATCTTGGTCTCCATACTCCACAAATGATAAGGGATAAAAACCTTAGCAATTCTTACTATAAGAGAAGTCCTAGAACATTGCATCTATTAATAAACTACACTGGAAGTTTCTAGAGATACTAGCTAAAATAATTTGATTTAGAGACAATATGAATTGGGTAGATTATAATAATGATTACTTGTTCATTATTAACACATCATGTCATGTAATATATTTATAAGTTGAGCTTTATGGCCTCCACGGGCTCCTAAGGTGATGATGAGGAAGACATACTCCTAGATTAGGGTTATTTAAAGCTATTTAAGGAGTTTGGAAGATATGGTAATAGATCTTGAATCAGCCACCATATACAAGCATGGGTAAATTAACTATGTGAAGTCTAAAGTACTTTATCCTCCTATATTAACAAATTAAACTAAAGTTCACAAACTTAAAGGAGGGGAATTTATTATAACATGAATAAAGTATTACAAAGGTAATTAATTTGGTCTGTTAGCTATGAGTCAAGCCTACAGATTGAGACTATACTAAAACAATTTATCTTAGAACTACATTAAGGTAGTGATCTAGCGAGATAAGTCTCAATAGCTACATTAGCTAATTCATCTGCTTTGACATTTCCTTCCCTATATATGTGATTTATGGTAATGTTATCAAAGGATTGACATAAGATCAAAGTTGTTGATAAGATTGAGTCAAGTCTCTAATTAAGAAGAAAGTCCTTCCTTAGGGCATTAATAATAATTGCAGAGTCACCTTCTATGGCTAAATTTTTATGCCTAGTTTTTACCTAGAGTTAGGCCTTCTACTAAGGCTTCCATTTCTGCCTAGTTATTAGTTTATTTACCTATAAATCTATTTATCTTTTCAATTTCCTTACCCTCAGAATCATGAACACAACAACCAATGATCCCATCCAAGGTAGGGTTTCCACGTGAAGCTCCATCAAAATTGAGTTTAAACCAACCAAATATAGGTGGTATTCATTTACAATTAATATATTTTTGAGATGAGGAAGGCTCCTTGGGACCAATGAAAGGAGGAATGTTAAGACCAATCCATTTATTCCTCATTTTTTCATCACAAAATGTCATAACCAAATTATTTTTGTTGTTATGCATAATTATGTTGTTGGTAAATTCAATGATGGAGCTTTCCATTTTATTAATCAGCTTAGTATAGTCCATTTTAGAATCTTGAAAGATTATTATGTTCCTTTCTTTCCATACTTCCAAAAGGATAATAGAAGGGACTGAAATCCATATCAAGCTATATATACTATCTGTATACAAGGACGACCAATAAAGGAGGAAATTTGAAATAGAATTAGGGAAAGCAGATTTCCATCCCAACTAGCTACATATCCAATTCCAAACAAGCCTAGAGAAAGAGCATCCCAAAAGAAGGTGGTCTACAGATTATTCATGATTCTCATAGAGAGGACATCTACTAGGGCCATGAAAATCCATATTTTGAAAATAATCAGCAGTAAGAATCTTCCTATTCCACACTAGCTAAGAGAAAAACCCAACTTTAGGAAAAACATCTTTACTCTAGAGCATGGTATGAGGGGTTGGTCCTTAGGAAAAGATAATTTGGATCTAAGGTAGTTATATCCATCCTTAACCTTATAAACACCACTCTTTTTTCCATCCCAAATTAATTTTTTTGGTTCTTTATGGAAAGAGAATTTCCTAGAGTTCAGGATAGAGCTAAGACTAGCTTCTTTGGACCTAGGAAGATTCAAAAAACTTATGTCCTTCCACTGCTATCCATTATCCTTATCTAATGTTATATAATATTTAACTTTATTACCCCATCTATTTTCTAAAATGGATTTGGATTGGTCCCAATTACCTACAATATTTAAAGTTTTATGACCCTCCCAAGAATCTGACCAAAAAAGGGCATCCTCTCCTTTACCAAGGTTCCAAGTAATCTTTTCTTGGCTAATGAATTTACAATCTAACATGAAGTTCCAAATTTTGGAGCCTCTAGGGGGATTCTTTTCTCTAAATATGTTGATAGGATTTGGGTGATTTAAGTATTTATGAGATAGGATTATAACACATTTTAGGTTGGGGTTTTTAAACATTTTGTATACTAATTTAGCCCTAAAATATTTTCTTTGAACTTTTAAATATTTGATACCAGCTCCCCCTTCCAATTTAGGTCTACACACCTTATCCCAAACCATTAGGGAGATCTTCTATTTTTCCCCTATTCCTTGCAAGAAAATGTTCTCAAAATTTTATTAAGTTCATTCCTTTGATTAACTAGAAGATCTAAACATGCAAGTTGATATAAAGGAAGTGTGGATAGGACAGATTGGACCATAATTTCCCTCCTTGCAGTTGTTAACCATTTTCCTTTTCAAGAGGTCATTCTAACTCTAATTGTTTCTAAAGTATGATTCCATAGTAAAGAAGACCTTGAAACATGGTCCAGATAGAGCCCTAGGTACTTACAAGGAAGGGAACCTATCTTGAACTTCATTGTCTTACTAATATCCTATTCAAGATGAGGAGGAGTATTAAAGAAAAAAATCTTTGATTTCTCTTTTTTGATTTCCTAACCTGGGGCCAAATCATATTGATCCAGGATCATTTTATATTCTTTAGCCTCAGAGATAGAACTCTGGCCATAGATCATAGTGTCATCAATAAATTGTTGATGGGTTGTAGAATCCAAGTCCTTAGTAATTTGAATGCCCTAGATTTTATTATCACATTTTGCATTGTTAATAGACCTCTAGAGCATCAGCCATGATGATGAAGAGGAAAGGGGAAATGGGATCCCCCTGATGGATTCCTCTATTAATTTCAAAGAAACCATGGGGTGATCCATTTACAAGTACTAATAGTTTAGGAGTAGAAATACAAGCATAAATCAGATTAACCCATTTGTTTGCAATCCAAAAGTAGAAAGACAATTCTTTAAAAAAGGTCAGTTCACCTTGTCATGTGCTTTTTTGATGTCTAATTTAATTATCATACTAGGTTTTTATTAGTATTAACAGAATGAATAGCCTCATGAGAAATAATTATACCATCATAAATTGATCAACCAGGGACAAAACCATATTATTCATCACTAATAATAAACGGGAGAACTTTTTGAAGTTTGCTAGCCATAATTTTAGAGAATAGTTTATATAAAGTATTACATAATTCAATAGGTCTATAGTCACTATAAGTTTTTGGTTTCTCTTTTTTGGGGATAAGAGCTAAGAACATATTATTTACTTCCTTTAAGAAGTTCCCAGAGTTTCTAATTCCATCTAAGGTAGTTATAAATTCATCCCTAAAAAGCTTTAGCATTTCTAGAAAAAGAAAGTAGGAAAGCCATCAAGACCAGGTGATTTATTTGGATTCGTCTATTTAAGGACATTTTCCACTTTAGAATTCATAAATCTTTCTACTAGTTTCTTATTTTGATCTTCTGATATAATTTTAGGAATGTTTGCTAAAATATTTTCTTGACTTTCCAAGTTTGGGATATAGTATGACTAGTAGATATCTTTGAAGAAATTGATTGCTTCATTAGAAATATCGAATGGTTCCTCAATCAATTAGTTATTCATTCTGATAATTGAAGTGATTCTATTAATACACCTACGTTGTTTAGTACTATTATAGAAGAATTTAGTATTTATATCTCCTTCAGCCAACCACGTTTCTCAAGATTTCTGACACTAAAAGATTTCTTCCTTCGCAAGCACATCCTCATATTATTTCATCAAATCTTTTTCTTCCTCATACAAGGTATTGCCCATACCATACGCAAAAACCTTTTCATGAAGAGATTGCAATTTTCCTTCCAGAATAAATTTATTTTCAAAGATATTACCAAATTTAGTTTTATTCCAGGTTTTTAATATTTGCTTAATAATTTTAAGTTTATTAACTACCTGATAAAGTTTTGAACCCAAAATATCTATCTTTGTCCACCATTTCCTTAGCATTTCTAAAAAACCATCTTCCTTAAACCACATTTGTTCAAATTTAAAGGGACAGTTCTCTGGACACTTATCTTTTAGTATTTTAAGTTCTACAGGAAAGTGATATGAGCCAGAGAAAGGTATGAATTTCATAGATAAATTAAAACGAAGCTCGTCTAAGTTCCCCCGTAAAAAGAATCTATCCATCTTTTCAGTTTTAAAACTAAAACCTTTTTTCCTATTATTCCAAGTAAAACAATCATCAGGGGTAGCAATTTCAAAGAGCCTATTTCTATTTATCTAGTCATTAAAACCCCTAGAAGATTTAGGGAGCAGGAATGAACCGCCCCTTTTCTCAGAAGTTTTTGTAATAGTGCTAAAATCATCACTAATTATAGAAATGTCTTTACTATGTTCTTTCAATTTACACTGAATTTCATACCATACTCTTTCCTTATCTAAGTTAGGTATTGGACCATATACATTAAAAATCTAGAAGCATAAGTTAGTACAAAGACAATTTACCATGCCACTACACCAGTTAGAATGGTCTTTGAGCTCAAAGAGAAACCAATCTTGGCTCCCATATAAAACCTATTCCACCAGTGGCTCCCATGGTAGGAACCCCCCGCCCCCCAAAGTTCTCTAATGACCAATTTCTTATTAAGGTTGATTAGTCCTAAACTATCTAATTTAGTTTCTTGTAGGATAATAAGATTTGTATTAATGCTTGAGATGCAATGTAACAGGATATTTTTCTTGTTAGGGGCATTAAGACCCCTAACATTCCAAGTTAGGATATTCATGGTGACCTAGGAAGGAACTTACCCTTCCCTACATAAAAGATATTAGTTGATTTAACCTGTCCTACTGCATCCTCGACTCTTAATCTCAATTCCTAGGTAGATTTTCTACCTCTCTTTTTAAAAAATTTGGCATAGTCTGGGTGTTCTTTGCTAGACAAAGATAAGTCAATACCTAGATTCATATTTTCTACATGTCCAGTATCTCCATCCTCTTTAAGGATAATCTCAACATCATATTTCGACACAGGGTTCTCGGGTGATAAACACTCCTAAAACAACAGTCCCTTCTAACAAATAACTTCCTCCTTATCACAAATTTCATAAATAAATTTATTCATTAATTCATTTACATCAGAATCACACAAGAATTATAAAATGAACCACACTTCTTCCTCTTTCTTTCTTTGAGATTCCAGACTATCTCTCAGAGGGGTTGAGGGAGGAGATACTAGGAGATTGCAAGAAATAGGAGAAATGACCCCAGAATCCACAATATGGGCATCTCCAAAGCCTACCATAAATTCTCCACCCAGATTCAATTTTTGTTCAGTATTCTGTACTATTTCTTCCTGGCTAGGGACAAAAACCTGCTCATTCCTAATCATGTCCTCTGATAGTGATTCTACAATCATATTTGTATCAGGCCTAATGATAACTTCCTTACTAAAATAAATTCCACTCAAATAAAGGGGTTGACTGGGAGAATGTAGATTTAAGAAAGAGTCAACTCTAGTAGGAGAGTCCTTACTTGAACCAATAATATTTTTGGCTTGTAATAGATTATGGTTAAGGAGCCCCATGGGTTCCACAGAATCCATAGATTTTTCATGCAATGTTATCTCAAAAATGCCTTTATTTTTGAGAAAATCAATGCTAACATTCTTATATACTGAAGGTTTGAGGTTATCAAGATTTTTATTTTCACTAAGATTCAGGATAGGAGTAGACATTTCTCTATTTTTATTTCTAATATTATCTTGGGTAAGATTTTCCATAGTTAGTTGATCATCCATTACCTCATCTACATCAAAATCATAATCTACTATAGTAGGGTTTATCAGTACAGATGATAATTTGCAGCATATTTCTAAGGGAGAAATAAGTTTACAATTTAAGTTCATACGTGCAATTATAATTTTCTAAGCATAAAGTTGTTTAAAATCCACAAAACCAATAAATTTTCCTATGTAATTTCCTATCTTTCTCAAAGTTTCTTCGTCGGAAAGCTCAATGGGGAGATCTTTAAGAAGAATAGCCTTTTCAACAAAAAAATTCTCTAACTTAGATGGATTGAAAAAAGGGGTCCATTCTAGGGTTGTAAATTCAATATTTTCGTATTTCGGACAACCTTATGTAAGTAATTTTTCTTTCATTTTTTTATCAAAACAATCAACATATAAAAAAAATTCCTGGAGAATAGTTATGCTTACCTTGTTACGCAGCTCTATCTTTAACCACTCTGCAATCTTATAGACAGAAGTACCAAAGCCATTATATCTACAAAATTAACCATAAACAGCGCACATCTCTTGCATCCTATCAATCAGTCCATTCTTAATTTCTAATTTTTTAATTTTATTATTCTGATTAGGGTAAATAAAAGATGGAAAATCATTTAATCTATATGGTGAATCAAAATCCTGACATGACTTAAAGCATAAAAATGTATGCCCTGGTACCTTATATCTTATATGAGGAGAATACACATTACCTTTGGGTGAGGAGATATAAGATCAATTTTTACCATTACTCGTAGAAATATTAACCATAGGAGGCTGATTCTTGAGGGTTTCTATCAAATGATCAACTCTTAGTGTCTGGGAGAAGAAATTTTCCCCAAACCATTTTTCTTTGGGGATGCTAGGTCTACAGTAATCTTTGGATATGCGATGCGGAGGAGAGTATGTTGCTCCGTCTGTGGGAGCACAATAGGAGTATTTGAGATTACCCCTCAAAGAGACATCCACACAATCATAGCTAGGGTTAGATATTGTGGTTTTAAGGCACTTCATTGAATGCTTCTCCCATGGTAAAAACCTAGGAGAGCTCCTAGGAGAAGAAGGCATTAGAGTAGAGAAATGATTGTATGTAGAGACAGAAAAAGGTTTCAAACATTTTTTATGAGGGAGTCGGTGAGTCCCTGAAACCATCTTCCATTCTACCTCCCTTTTGACAAAATTAACCTCAAATCTTGATGAAGAGGTAAAAACATAGACTCTTTCCATGTTAGTGTATTTCATCTTCAAAAACACCAAAAACTATTTGTCCAGTGCATCAACGCTAAAATATTTAAATTGTGTGAAATTTTGCAGAGCCATCAAAAGCATTAATTGAGTAATAGTATATTGAACCACTAAATTTTAGTGACATTCCATATTATCCAAATCATGTTCCTTTTGAACTAATAGAATGTTTACCACAACTCTGTGGAAGGGAAGATGAATCAACAATTAGACATCTGAAAGCATTTTATTAATTTATTGAATATTTTAAAATTAATGTAGAAGATACAATCATAGAATTCTTTGTGACATCATTGACAGGTACTACAAATAAGATTTACAGTTTGATACCCTCACAACGTATATCATCATGGGAGGAATCTGAGTGGTGGTTTAAAAGTAAATTTTATGGCACTAATGAAGATAATACATCTACCATTGATTCTATTTTTTCCTATTTCAATACCAAGATGAATCCCAAGAAAATTATAAGCCTCATCCGCGCAGTGTTTAATCCATGATACTTAGTACATTGAATAGCAAAATAAAAAATATAATGGAAGTTATAAAATTATTGAATGCTTCAAAATCATTGCAAATAGATGAAGTTATGGATGTTAAAAAGTCCCTCGATGCACATATTAGAGAACAAATTTCAGATGTGTTGAAGTATCATAGGTATGTTTGTATGCTTCATGAGGAGGTTGCATCTCATAAAGATGTACATTTTGATCAATGTACAAAAATAAATGCACTAGAAAATGACTTTGATTTTTTTTTAAAGTGTTTGTGTGATGAAAAAATTAGTAAAAAGGGGATATGTGGAGATGGCAGCTATTGTGATTCTGTCAGTAGTCTACTCCTCATGTGCCACAAGATTCTATCTACCCAAGTTCTTACTAAATCTTTCAGAACATTGAACAAATCTATATCCTATGCCACCACATTTGAAACAATTACCTTTAAACTCCTTCCTACCATTCCTCCTAAGTGTCATTTGATCAGGTTCTACCTCAATGTTTTTCTTCTCTTTTCCATTACCACTTGTCTATTTCTCCCTTCTTCTAGGGTTACCCTGTCTTCTTTTCAACTTTTCTTATGCCCTCAATGCATACTAATAAGAATCCTCCACTGTACAAATACCCAACATACTCATATCATCCTGAATATTAAATCTCAGACCATTAATATACCTAGCCACCTTCTCCTTAGATATCTCTCAGTTTCTAGATCTGATACTCATCTTATAGAAATATTTAGTGTATTCCTTCACACTCATGTCTTTCTGCTTCAAGTTTTGAAATTTCTTGAACAATTATAATTCATAATCCTAAGGAATGAATTTACCCTTTAATATAGTAATCATTACCCTCCATCTAGTGATTTTCATGTTCCTCTCTATCTTTCTACAATTATTTCCACCATAAGGCAGCATGACCCTTCAACTTAGTCTTTGCTAACCTAACCCTCTGTGGATCTCTGATCTTAAATCTCAAAGTAATCTTCTAGATCTCCAATCCAATCTATCAAATCCTTGGGATAAAATGAACCAGTGAAAGTAGAAACATCCATCCTATGCTTTTCAATTACTTGTGTCATATCCCTCAACAATATTTATTTATCTGCAGGGAGCTTAGCATCTACTATCTCAAGATCTTCAATAGCTTCCCCATATTCTTATTCAGTCTCAAGATTCCTCCATAATCCAGTCAACACATTTCTGATCTTATTTGTCATTTCATTTCTAAATTATCCATTATTTTTTCTAGTCTTTTAGGTTTCATCCTTCTAGGTGATAGCTTTCCAATCCTTAGGTTTTATTGCCTCAACTTCAGTGATCTGATTACAAATTTCTAATTGCCTCTCACTTGGCGATCTACCAGACATACTTGCAGCCTGCCTCCAACTCGTTGATCTATTCACCCTTGGTATGCCTTAAACACCCCGATCAAGTTATCAACCAAAAACACTCTCCTTAATGATCCCCTTTCTCAATAAATCTTAAATTATGGGCCATATCTATGCTCTGCCACCCAACAACAAACACTTCTAGGGCTTTTCAAGCTCAGGAACTCAAACTTCTAACACAGGAACATCAACCTTGCTTTGATACCATCTAGCATAGTCATGGCCAAAGTTTCCCCAATGATGATGGTCCAACCATGCAACAAGAGTCAAAATAGTGAAAATAACCAACTCATAAATAAGAATAGACAATCAACATGCTATAATAGATCTTCACATTATCATAGAATCAAGTATTTACATCACATTGGCCTGCAACATGCAGATCAAAAACTTTTGGCATACATACCTAATTACAACATAAATCTAGCTCTGTATACTAATTCTAACCTTCCAAGGTTATCTCTTGACAACTAGTCCTCCTACTACCACTACCTAAGAAAAGATCAAGAGCCTCAATACATAGAGCCTTCGCAAGACATAAGTAGGCTAGAATAATTACATTTTCCAAGATAAGAAAATGTAATGTGTACTGATATAGGTCGAGACCCAAATCCAAAATATCTCAATGCCAAGATATATAAATGACACGTGTTCCAAGATATATTGACCAAAGGTCTAAGAACGTCATGTTATGTGTCATTAAGCTTCACCAATCAAGAGAATACTTCACGAGATCGAGAAACCTCAATTGATCGTTAGAACATGAGGAACATACATAACTGACCATGTATCATTAATATCTCCATAGAAAATTATCCAAATGAGGTGTGAACCCAGACATAGGTAAAACATGATGTCTAGAACAAACCCTCAGGTGTGCAATAGCCAATGATCTAAAACCAAGGAATGCAACAAGAAACACATAATTGCTAACTGAAACAAAACTAGGAACAAACTAAAAGGGAAATATTTTTGGGTGATGCAAGATTGCCAATGACCCAAGGATGCTCCTACATTAGGTAACAAGGCCCCTATTTTCCCTAATCTCAAGCATTAAGGTAACATGTAATAACCCTAGGCTATCAAAGTGTTTAGTCTCCTTATCAGTCAGTCTATGTTTATATGCTAGTTGGTCGGGATGATTCTCCTATGTCACGAGGACATCATCCCTAATCTACATATGTAATAAAAGTCACATAATCAGTCTAAATGCATTCAATTAAGTCTACCATACATCTATGTTATGTGATTCATACACATTCATAATAAAATTTCATTTCAGTCAACGAAAAATCCAAAAAAGTAGTAAAAAATGCATTCATTTCATCTATAAATCATTCATTTTTTATTTAGTAAACCAAGTGCATCAATTCATATATCCATATGTGGCTCAATTATTATGTCACATTTGACAGGAAAGTGTATAGAATCATTCCCCTACGTGTGATGAATGAACACCTCAAGTGCATCATTTTCCCTCTAAGTGCGAATCGATTATTAAAGTCCTAAAACTAAGTGTGTCGCTTCATACCTACAAGTGCGTCAATTGTGACCCACGAGTGCATCATTTCAACCCAAAATCTTATGACTAATCTAGAAAAGAGCATGAAAAATGAGGAAAAATACAAGCAAAAATTTTAACTTACCGGAGGTGGGGAGTCAGTTGGTCGCTGATCAGTCCTGACTTGATCATCAATATGCACTCCATCCTCATAGCCCACCATCGCACTCTAAATGCTCATAAACTGCTTCTTCCACTCCTAGATCTCCAATATCTCAATGTGCACAATGAATTGAAAATGACCCTCCAAACCCTTTTTATACCCCCCAACCCACCTCGATTGACATGCACACCTTGCATCTTTATTGGTTGCAATGTCTTTAACCTTCCAGAGTCCATAACTTTCACACATGACCTTCATTTTCCAATATGTAAGTTGCATTGTGATCCTGATCACGATATCAACTAAATGATCCCTCCATTCCATTTTTTTTCTCATTTCCTTGAGGGGGCTCCATAATAACTAGTTAGTGACACTATTTCATAGAGGCATACCGAGGCATATTTTTATCAATTATTCTTTGAAATAATGCTTGAAAATGCATTATACCAAAGAGGGGTAAAATGTAGACACTTAAAAATGACCAATTTCTCTAATGCAATAAGTTTACTAATATTCATCTTAAATTGTTAAATAATCTTTATTGTTTAATCAATTTGTGTCATTCCACTATAATCTAAATCCCAAATCATCATTTCTCTATAATTTCATTAATAAGTGATTTTAATTGATTACCTAATTATTTCATCAATTATTCACCTATAAAGTAATTAAATAATTAATCATTATTTAATTATTCCCTGTGTTATTGAAATTAATTAAATAATTACATTATTTAATTACCATTCCTTCTTTCTTATAATTATTACATCATGTAATAATTAAATCAATTTCTCTCTCATAATTAAATAAATTATATTAATTTAATTAAACGAATTGTTCATCTTATAAATAAATAATATAATTATTTATTTATATTCCTCACATGTACAAATAAATAATTTATTTTATTTATTTAATCATATTTATCCTCTCAATTATGAGTTTCAATTAACTCCACTATTCTCTCTCCTAACTAATCAATCAAATCAGTTATCTATTTAATCTATTTAGTCTTCTATTCCACCTCATAAGTTAAAGTCTTCAATCAAATTAGTCAACTCTTTAATCTATCCTCTTAACATATCCATCTATTTTGTCAACAAACAATCAATTGAGCTCAACTCCTATTTGTTATATGCTAAATGTGGACCTCTGAATTCGGCACAAACACAACATAGTCATTATACAATCATTCAATTCACAAAAATAAACATGAATTGTCCACCTTGCAAACTCGATTGAAGCGACTTGTTGCCTCCTAATCAGTTGGGGATGTTGAGTTTACCCTCAGAATGAGAGCCAACAACCTGACCATTGCTAATATGGAGGATTTCTAGAATGTAAGAAAAGACCAATTTGCCATTACTCTATG
>MU223719.1:805869-817746 GCA_018584345.1 Thuja plicata | reverse complement strand
AATTTGCCTAGTACAATAGGACTTCGAAGATGAGAAAATTGAAGGAATGCACCAAAATTGATTGGATTATTAGGTGCCAATTTTGGGGTGTTACATTTTGCCCCTCTTTGAATTGATGTGCGAGCAGTGCATTGATTCAAAGAACAGTCTGAAGTGAAGACCAAAATTAGGGTTAGATTGCCCCAATATGAAGGTTAGCCCTCCGAGATCTAGGTTAGATTGCCTAGATAACAGTCTAAAGAGTTTTTGAAAGCCATCTTCAGAATGAAGTGTAACTTTTAGGAATTAGGGTTAGATTGCCCCAATACCCAATGAGATTTCAAGAATCATCTCCAGAATGAAGCTTGATCCTTGAGGATCCAAGTTAGATTGCTCAGATACCTAGAAAGATAGATGACAAGATGTGAGACATCAAGATGCCCCCAGAGATTGAAGATCATGGAATATCAAATTTTGGCCATAAGGTACAAAAAATTGAATATGCCCCAAGTGATGAGATGCCCCTAGCGATGGGGATTTTGATTCAGATCAGACTAATTTGAGAATAATGCAAAAAGATTCAATGATGCAATCATCTTGCCCCCTCGGGAGCGAAATTGAAAGAAGACACATCATAATGATGGGAGCGAGAAATTGCAGAAAAAGATAGATCAAGAGAGAGCAGAATCAATTTAGAGCGATCGAGAGGTCCTATTGATTAGGTTTGACCATAGTTGACCAGAAATGACTAGAGTTGACTTTGATGAAAAAGATTGTAGAATCTGAGAAAATGATGACAAGAGATAATCTTGACAAGAAAAAAAACATCAGAAAATTGACTGCACAAGCGTCCGATCACGTCGGTCCCAAAATTTTAAAACACGATTTTGAGCTGCTTAGGAGTGTCAGATTTCAATTTCAATCATGAAAATAGATTCAGAACGGTCCATTTAGCCAAGGGTACAACTTTCACGGAAAACGAAGCACTTTGAAAAATTAGGCCAAAGGCTATATAAGGCCCAAAGGGGTCATTTTCAAATCATTATTCACCTTTGACTTTAGCGATGGCGAGAGCTCTAGCTGACATCGATAACATTCCCGTGCACACACATCAATTTGAGCACTCCCGATGGCACAACCGACCAGTAGAGTATGACGCACCTGTGAGTACTCATAACTTGATCTTGTATTTCTGCAAAAAATTTATCAATTTTTAGTGTTAGTGCATTTTAGGGCCATTTAAATCTTGTCCCACCAAATCTCACGCGAGGAAATAGTTTCCTCGCGCCGGGCCTAATCACCTTTCACATGAGGAATCTAAATCCTGGCACAAGTTGGGGATTCTACGCGCAAGCCCCTCCCCAGTGCTCGGGTGAAGAGCACGCGTGCGCCACGTGAGATTCCTAGAATCTCGTGCGAGAACACATCCTACCTCATGCGAGCCAAAAAGCTCGCGTGGGACAAGAGTTTCCTCGCACGAAAAAAGAGTTTTCTCATATGGGAAACTGGCAAAAATCAAAAATTATCATTTTTCTTGCGTCGCAGAGTCAACCAGTTGAACTACGTGTAGAATAGTTCCATAGTTGCATTTGTTGTCTTTTCCTTTGAAAATCATCATTGTTGAGGTACTGATCCAATTTTGTCCCTTGCTTTGTAGGTCAATCTCCCAGACATCGGTTTCAGATCCCATCATCCTATCATGGGTCTGTTGATACAGAGATTATCAGATGCGGATGGGACCCACATTGATGGGCTAGGATTGACATAACTATGTGATGTACCTGATATTCAGGTAAATCACGGACTACTTGGAGCCCTGGTTGAGCGTTTCCATTCAAAGACAAATACTTTTCATTTGCCGCAGGGAGAGATGACAGTGACTCCAGAGGATGTATACCAGATTTTGAGAGTGTCATTCCATGGTTACCTTCAATGATTAATTCTAAAGCTCAAAGATGAGAAAATTGAAGGAATGCACCAAAATTGATTGGATTATTAGGTGCCAATTCTGGGGTGTTACACTATTCACTCTGAGTTTAACTCTTCAATCACATACAATCAGTCCCACCAATCATGGAATCTTGATTTGAACCCTGAAAATCTTATAAATAGAGAGATAATTCTCTTAATTTGTTAACCATAGTCGCTTTTAACTCTTATGTTGGCACACTAAGAACTCATTTCTGAGAGCTAACATTACATAGAGAAGGAGAACAATGATGGAGAACTTTTGGTTGGCATGTTCATGTGTTTTAATTGATTTCATTATGATTTGATGATTATGAATGTTTTTTATTTGCTTCCTCTTTCGATATTGGGAATACTAACTTCTTAATAGATCTCACTGTGGTTGAGATTTTGATGTTATTGCACATTTCTACAGATCCTTATTACCTCAATTATAGATATTTAATGCATTTATTTCATACATATCCTGTAATCAATGCAATCTATGGAACCATATTGAGGCAGTGTATGAGGCAATTCCTGAACATTGTTTTATGATTTCATATGCCAACCTGAGTGCCTCAATGAATCTTTATATTCAATTATAGAGCCTTAGGGAGAGAATTGACACTGGTTTTGTCGATTGTACGAATGACATTTCAAATTGATTTGTATTTATCTTTTATTTATATATACCATGATATTAGGAACTAGAACACTAGTGAAACCCTCAATGCTTCAATGAGTGTCTATACTCTACTACAAAGCCTCTAGCCTACCACGATTAGGAGGACCATGATTTAAAGGCTGCAGATCACATCTTGCACTATAGACACCCAAAAATGGACAGGCTTGCGACTTTACATTAAAAACACTAATTTTCATCTATTAATTAATGGTTTTTTAATCATTAATTAATCATCTATTTTCTTCTAAATTCATTCCCAAAATCATCTAATCAAATTCCCAAAATTAATTAAATAATTAATTTTATTTAATTAATTAACCTTAATTGATTAATTACCATAAATTAATTAATTCAATTCAATTTCCTATAGTTTAAATTCAAATATTTAAACTTACTAATTAAGTTAATTTAATTTCATTCAATAAAGCAATTCTAAATCAAAAAGAATTCAATTATCTCACATGTTGAAAAATTTAGTTAAATAAATGAATGAAATATTCATTTATCTTCAAAGAGATAACTCTAATCAGATCACATGGGTTACTCCACCCATCTCTCCAGTCCACATGGGTAACTTCACCCACCTCTTCAGTTCAAAAAGGTAACTCGCAATTAGCTCTACAGTCAACCAAAACTCTATCTCCTCTTTACCAAATGAAGAGGTGGAATTTATTGATGGCTTCTCCAGTTTCTTTTAAATCTCAACCATTCATATCCCTATCTCTGGGATTGATCTCAATCATTCATTTCATCCCCAATTCCTATATAATAAACCCTTCATAATCATTTGAAGGATCCAAGATTTCAAGCTCTCGTGCGCCATTACTATGTCATTTTGGTTCTAGCATTCAAGCCATCTTGCGATCACACACACATTTCAAGTATCAAATTCTTGATGCTTCTCAAGTCATAGACACTGCCCACATTGATACTGAGCATCAAACACAATGTTTCAGAAGGAGTAGAGAGAGACAATAAAAGCTTCAAGCAGTTCAGGGTTTGCATTCATTTGTCTTCCTTTCTTGTGCTTATAAATTTTATTGGTTATGCTTCAAGTTATTCATTTTAGTAGTATTTGTGTATTGGATTTATATCATTTGTAAAACCTTTGATACTAACCCTCACCTTTGGAAAGCTTGGGAATCACGAATCATGAAAGGAGGCATACATTTTGGTGAATCCGATGTGAACAAATAGCCTGATTATCTCTTGTAGATGACAAACAGAATTGATCAACCACGGCCGTACGGTCACAAATCTAAAAATTTGTATTTTTTTTTATATATGTGTTATTTCGCGATTGCTAGTATTTTGCCGCACTTCACAAAATTGTGTCGCAATTGACTGGTTTAATACCGTAATTGATTGTAGGTTTCTGCATTTCTTTTTTGTCATCTTCTGGGTCTCTTTCTTTTCTATAGTTTTCCATAATTGATCCACTGGTACCGCAATCAGAAGAATTGTACCTCAATTGACAGATCCAGATCGCAATTGACCGATCCAGACCGTAATTGATTGTGCTTTACCGCAAGTGAAAGTGTTTTACCGCAATTGATATTTTTAGGCTGCAATTGCCTGTGCATTACCGCAATCACCTGCAAAATTGCTCATCAGGGCCAAAATTCTTTATCTTGCAATCTAAAAATCTGATACTTTCTTTATTTTTCTGCAGGACGACGAGTTCCCATGAACAGGAAGGGTAAGTTGTTGGTGAGTATCATTCATTGTTTCAAAGTTACATATACTCTCATTTTGCAAAAATCCTTTTGATACTAACTTGTTTAAACAAAGTAAACTAAAAGGAATTCACTTGTCGATTTGGGTTTAAAAATAACAGTGTTTGTCAAACATCTCACATTTCAAATTTGGGCTTAAAATTGACGTGGGGACTAAAATTGAACAAGGCAAAAAATCTCTCAAATTGGTGCATTAAAATTGAACAAGCAATCAACACCTACTTTTGGGCTTAAAATTTAACACTTGTGCTTGTATGGCGGTGTAGCTTAGTTCACATTTCAAACTTTTGGAGCTTAATCAATTTACTTTGTGTCTTGAGTTTTGGGTACACTTACACAAACTATTAGATTAGAAACCTTTGTGATTTTTAGAAAGGCATGTTTGGGGAATGCGCATCTTCCTCGGAGAATGACCTTAAACTGGTAATCCTTCTAATCGGTATATAAACAAGGTGCGAACCAAAGTTCTGTCTTATCTAGCCAAGCTCGAGCGAGGTGTGTTGGTGATAGTCTGGATCGGGTGAATATCCCTAAGGAGCTAGCATGATCAAATAGGCTCTTAAGTGAGTCACACATGTACAAACTGATTGGATAGATGCCACAAACCCTTACTACAACCTTGTTAATTAGAGGTCAACCCGATTTACCTTCAAACAGGTACCTTATTATAGTGCAAGGGGTTGCAGAATTTGCCCCAAGATTCCTAACATATGTGTCCCATGGTATTTGTGTAGTGAAAGAGATCTTCACTCCACGGCAACAATACCTTGAAATGGAAAAAACACAGGCACCTACGTCGTGGACCTTTGTGTTCTAGTAGTGTGACAATTGTTGTGTAAGCTAACAAACATTCAAGCATTGGGCCTATAACATTGTATTCTGAAGCCATTGACCCAGATTAATATGACTGTTCATTGTTGAGACCTCATGATAACCTTGCAACTTGAAAAAGTTATAGAACATACACATTATCAGTCTTCATTATTCAAAACACAGTGTCTGTCGTGCTTGTTCTTTGGTCAATTTTTTGAAAACACAAAACAAAACATCCAAACTGTCAAAATGAGTCAAACGTGTTAAATTCTAGGGTTGTCAACATTGTCTTTCAAATCAGAAGCAATGTTCCAGAATATAAAAATTGTCAGACAGTGATACTTATCCTCTATTCTTTTTGAGACTGATCCCCTTTTACCACAATTGCCTACATTTTTCCACAATTGACAAAATTTTTCCATAGTTAACTTATTTATTGCCACAATCATCTTGTTTATTACCGTAATTGTTGATAACATACCACAATTGACCATACACTTTGCCGCAATCGATGGAGTTTTTCCGCACTTGACCAAAGATATTTTACACCTATTTTAAACCTAAAAACCTTGAGAGAACTCTTCATTTGGTGTCCAAAGCTAGTGTCTATCCCAGGAAAATGTGAAGAACATTGTGTGAATCTCTAAACATTAAAGATCATCCCTTCTCTGAAAAGCACGATTATTGTCAAAAACATTGTTAGTTCGAAATCTCAGACTCAAAATACCTTGATCTCATCATATCAAACATCATCATCTTTATCAAAGTGAATTTGTCCAACACAAAGGTTGACAAATCTTATCTTTTTACATTATCACCACTTTGAGATCAAGATATATAAAAATTTGTCCTTAGAATTACCCTTGTCCAAAACATAACTCAGACTTCCTTAGAAAGGATATTCTTCTTTGTTTTCTTTATATCACTTGTTTTAGTTACAAAATCTGGACCACACTATGTCTCAAACACCTCATGGGGGGCCTTACACAAGGTCTAAGGCTAGAATACAACCTGATGAGTCATATATCAACAAATTCCCCACTTGGGAAATAGAGAAAGAAGACAACCCCTTTGTAAACACCAGTTCTACTTTGTTCATTGAACAAACCCGTGAGGCAGCTCTCTTCTAAAATGTCATAGAAGAGGAACTAGAGGATATAGAGAAAGATGCTTATTCCACACAAGTAGTTGACATTTTTGTAGAGAGGAATCATGAATGCTTCTTAGCCATGCTGATAAAGAAGGGAGTCAAACTCCCCACTGAATTCAGTGTATCAACTATATGGCCTGAAAACCCTCTCGCAGGTCAAAACACTACTCAACCTCCTTGGATATTGCCCACATTGACACAGATGATACCCAGTCAAACCAATGGCACGAACTAGGCCAGCACATCTTCCACTCAAAGCATGACAGGCTTGCAACTGAGTGCACATGTGGTTACTAGTATGCTCCCACCTTCGGTCACATGGTCGGGGCAATCAAGCTCTCAAGCTACACCAAACACCAACTGTTCTAAAACTATGTCATTGTTGCAATCAACTCATACTATTCTTGGGATCAACACCTCATGCCCACAGGGATCCATCTCTACAGGTACAACTTACAGTCAATGCCCGCCCAAGGCTACACCTTTTCCCATTCTGACATCAATCCAACCTCGGCAACATCAACCCCAGCTTCATTTGCCTCAAAACCAACCCCAGCTTTAGTTTCCTCAAAACCAACCCCTGCAACAGAAACCCCAGCTTCAGTTGCCTCAATTCCAACCTTAGAAACAACAACCCTAGCTTCAAACCCAACCTCAGCTGCAGCAATATTGACCCCAGTAGTATCAACCCCAGTTTCAATCACAATAGCAAATGCATCAAAACCCACCATGGGCTAATCATGTGCCCTCATTTCCAAATCACTTGATGGGAAATCAATATCAAGTCCCCAGGATGAAATCCTATGTTCATACTCAAGGGACACAGAGGTGTAGCCTCATACCCACTACAACACAGAGGAACGTCTTCACACACCAACCTCACTATCAAATGGACATGTTAATGCAACAAATGCAAACCCTTCAAACCCAAATGATGGATATGCAAAATCAGGGGCAAACTAAATCCTACACCACAGAGGATTTATACCCATACCCCTTTGACCGTTCTCTCCACATGTCTCCATTCCCAAATCACTTCTCGGTACCAAAATTTGACAAATATAGGGGCAATACCAACCCTATTAAACATATTCAAGATTTTTTTTCTAAATGAGTCGAAGTCACCCATGATGAGACATATTTAATGCAACTGTTCCCACAATGCTTGGCCAGACCAGCAATGGAATGGTTCTCACATTTACCTCATGGCATTCAGTCTTGGGGTGAACTAGCTGAAAAGTTCATAGCTCACTGCCATCATAACATCGAGTGCAAGGTTAGCATCAAGGACCTTTGCGATATCAAATAGAAGGATGGAGAGTCTTTTGTGAAGTTCCTATAGAGATGGAGGAATACAAAAAATTGCATAACATATGTTGTGCCCGAACAAGACCTAATAGTCATATTTGTTGACAATCTAATTCCAGACATGTCATTCATAATAGAATTGCAGTTAGCTCTGAACTTCACACAACCCATCAAATGAGGAGTTTGTTGTGAGAAGAACTTAGTCAAAAGAGGAATCCTTGCAGATCCAACACAAACAAATATAAACAAAAATGCAACGGACAAAGCTAAGTGGTTGAACAAAAACAAAAATGTCACTAGCGATGGTGTCATTGATGTGAAGGCAATCGACTATGCACAACCCAAGGTGTCACTGCAAGGCGCACTTGTGGCCAACCAAAAACCCATAGGGCCCACTCAATAAGCATACACCCAAAACCAACCTCCCCCTGTACAAGTGGTCACTGTGTCAAATAGTCAACAACAGAATCAACGCAGACCATGGTTTCAATTCCAGCAACAAGATTTCACACCATTAGGAGAGCCGATAGAATCAGATTTACACAAGTTGATACAATAAAACACTATCACTCTCCCAGAAATCAGGGACTTTGAACAAGATGCAAACAAACCAAGGTGGTATAATGACAAGGATTTTTGCAAGTTTCATCATGTCAAAGGGCATAAAACATCTAACTATTACCAATTGAAACACGCTATCCAAAACCTGATTGACACAGGGGCCATCGATGTGACAAATACCTAAACCAAAGGCACAACTAATCACACTATCTTCAACGATACCTTTCATGATTGCAACAAGGGAAAAGCCTTCAAGTCTAGTGGACAGGCAAAACAAGTTAACTATACATATGCCAACAGTGATAATGTTATCAATTGCCTCAATCCTTTAGATAGCCATGTGGCTACTATCACTATCAAAGACCAAGGTAAAAAATGTGCTATAACAACGCGTCATGCCAAAGTTGTCTTTCAAGGAGTACCATCCTCATCTACTCTATCTGCCAATCCTAAAGCAAACTCAAATCCACAACCAAGCATAGTGGATCAACTAAAGCGCACACCTGCCCAGATCTCTATGTTTGACCTATTGCGCATATCTCCATAGCATAAACTAGCACATGACCAAGCCCTTTAGAATGTAGTTGTCCCAAGGAACATAACACCCGAGAGCTTCCAAATGATGGTTAACCATATATCTGCTAACAAACATGCCACATTCATAGACCGTGATGTGCCACTGCATAAACCCCTGCATAATGATTCTTTGCATTTACTGGTCCAGGTCCACAAAAGCACTATCCATAGGGTCCTTGTTGATGGTAGAGCTGGGTTAAACATCTATACTCTAAATTTAATCAAGAAACTGGTCTATTTAGAATCCAGCATTGATGTCACAAGAAGGATAAATATCAAAGCTTATGATGAAGAGGAAAGGTCCTCTAAAGTTATTATCATTCTACCTGTTTGTATCAGTCCAGTGGTCAAAAACACTCCCTTCTAGATCCTAGATCTTGAGTTGGGATACAACATGCTACTATGGAGACCTTGGATACATGAAATGCAAGATGTACCTTCGACGTACCATCAATGCATCAAGTTCCAACACCAGGGAGAGGAAATTATCATAGAGGGCAATCCCAATCCTTTCTAATACTATAATGTTATCCAAATCAGCAATGATAACCAGGTACCCTCAAACCAAGATGCAAGCATCCCATCCTCTTCAGATTCAAATCCTAAGGATGTCACATGGATAGTAGGAAAGATAGCCATTAACCAAGATGTGAGTATCCCCTCCTCTTTAGTTTCAAATCCTAAGGATGTCACATGGAAAGCAAGAAAAATATCCATCACCAATAAAGGTTGTGGTGAGTACATATATGAAGAGGCTTTCACCATCACGCACATGCCTCAGAGCCCAAGAACTTATGGCATGCCACAACCTGTTATTATAACAGGAACTCCACAACCTGTTCTATTCAGATTACCGCCCACAACCTTTGTCAGATTGGGAGACATAGCAGAAGAAAAGCCATTTGAACAAGATATCAGTACATGGTTATACCAAGACCCACAAGAGACAATCTGACAAACCCTACTCCTGTCAAACTATGGTAATGGTTATACAATGTTACAAAGATTCAAGTATGATGGTACAACTGGCCAGGGGTTAAGACAACAAGGCATAATGGAATTGTCTCTCCCACCAACCCAGAGAAACAAGAGAGGGTTGGGCTATGGACAAAAAAGAATCGATCCTATGATCCAAGACATCCAAGTCAATCAGGAACAAATAGCAGAGGTGCACCCAAGGCACAACACAGAACATGTCTTGATAAGCAACATACTGGCATAGTTGTTGCCCGCCAAAGAGGGAACCACACAAACCCAAATAGACCTCCACATAGCAATCGATGATAATGAAGGAAGTGAGACATCTGACAAGCGTTCTATCGAGACTGACTCCCACGAGTATGAGTGGAGGTCCCTTTACGACTCTGAACCATCGATCCCAGATTATTCCCCTCAGTTAGACACTATCATAAACCTAGAAGACTTATTTGATCAAACTGTCTATTTGGTGCAGAGCACCCTAGGGTTTATCTCCAAACCCTAGAAATTCTTGTTGAGTGATCAAAAGGAGCAGATCACAGTTGGTTTTCAATCCTTGGCATTAATCCTAAACAGTTCTTCATTCAGTCGCAAAGTCGCAGGGCAGTGGAGAGCAGAAAAATCATGCATCGCACACTCGCGAGCTAATCATGAGCTAAGTTTATTAATGAGCGAGTGCACGATGAGTAACTAGTCACTCAGTCGTAGACGACTAGTAGAAGAGATAGTGCGCGACAATGCGACGAGGAGCTCATCGCACAGTCGCGAGTCAATTCGCAGTTAGTGAGAAATCGGTGCGACAGCGCGACGACGAACTAGTCGCTCAGTCGCTGAAGACAAGCAATGGTTCATGGTGTGCGAGTGAGTGACACCCTAATGCATCACGAGATCGCGGTTGAAATGGCAGTTAAGTGAAAAGCACGGCGAGCGTGTGACTACGGTGTATCGCTCAGTTGCAAGGCAAAGGTTAGCTCAGATGAAAGCATCGCGAATGCGCGACAGTGAGCTCGTCGCTCAGTCGCGAAGGAATTAACAGCTCGGGTTACAATGCGGTGAGTGTGCGACTTGAGCTCATCGCTCAGTCGCCGAGATATGGCCAGCTCGTCAAAATGAGTTGCGAGTGCGCGACTGACGTGCATCGCAGACTCGCTAAGGAAATGGCAGCTCAGGTAGAAGTATGGCGAGTGCGCGACTGACTATATCGCAGGGTCGCTAATGAATGTCCAGCTCGTCAAAAAGTGTAGCGAGTGCATGACTAATGTGCGTTGCAGACTCGCAGAGTAATTAACAGCTCATGGAAGGGCAGTGCGGGTATGCGACTTGAGCTCATCGCTCAGTCGCGAGGAAAAAGTCAAGTCAGGAAAAGACATAGCGAGAGCGCGATAAAGAGTCATCGCTTAGTCGCGAGGTAAAAACCAAATCAGGTAAATGCATAGCCAGAGCATGACAAGCAGGTAATCACTCAGTCGCAGACCAAAATATGAAGGGCCATTTTCACTCGCGACTATGCGATAAAGAATCGAATCAGTCAAATGATAAAGCGTGCTGACGTGTTAGAAGGAGAAAGAGTTGAAAAGTCAGAAAATGCCAAGAGAATGCCACAGAGGAGAACGTCGTCCACGTCGTCGACCATGCAGAGAAAGATGGCGATGACAGTTACAGAAGGAAGATGAAGAGCCGAGGCAGTTGAGATTCCTCAGGCAGATAAGTAACCTAAAAATGGTTACAGACGAAGAAGATGCCGAGGATAAAAGAAAGAGAAAGGAACCATTGAGGTGGTTGAAGAACGTAGAGATTGAACAGGCTAGCACAGTAGATTTGAGATTGCATTGTAACTTACAATTTTTCAATAAAGAAGAGTGTTCTGTGTGTTCTGTATATTTTCTGGTGTGTAAAACTTTCAGTAGAGTAGTATTCTGCGTTCATTTCAGTTTAATGGATACCTTTTGACTCTCATGATCAGTCGTATGGGATGTGACTGTCAAAAGGTACCCATCATGTATTTTTATTCTTATTTTGTGTTTGTGTTTGGAACTGAGGAGAGACTAGTCAGAGTTGGAAACAAGTCCTAGGTGAGCTAGATGGTCCGGCTAGGGAACTTGTAGGGAAAGGAGATAGAGTGAGAAAGGTGCATGACTGAT
>MU223719.1:767514-789298 GCA_018584345.1 Thuja plicata | reverse complement strand
AATATTCATTTATCTTCAAAGAGATAACTCTAATCAGATCACATGGGTTACTCCACCCATCTCTCCAGTCCACATGGGTAACTTCACCCACCTCTTCAGTTCAAAAAGGTAACTCACAATTAGCTCTACAGTCAACCAAAACTCTATCTCCTCTTTACCAAATGAAGAGGTGGAGTTTACTGATGGCTTCTCCAGTTCCTTTTAAATCTCAACCGTTCATCTCCCTATCTCTGGGATTGATCTCAACCGTGCATTTCATCCCCAATTCCTATATAATAAACCCTTCATAACCATTTGAACGATCTAGGATTTCAAGCTCTCGTGCGCCATTACTATGTCAGTTTGGTTCTAGGATTCAAGCCATCTTGCGATCACACACACATTTCAAGTATCAAATTCTCGACGCTTCTCAAGTCATAAACGCTGCCCACACCAATACTGAGCATCAAAAATAGCATTTCAGAAGGAGTAGAGAGAGACAATAGAAGCTTCAAGCGCTTCAGGGTTTGCATTCATTTGTTTTCCTTTCTTGTGCTTGTACATTTTATTGGTTATGCTTCAAGTTATTCATTTTAGTAGTATTTTTGTATTGGATTTATATCATTTGTAAAACCTTTGCTACTAACCCTCGCCTTTGGAAAGCTTGGGAATCATGAATCACAAAATAGGAGGCGTACATGCACAATATACAAAAGAGAGAGACCACATTTCCTTAAGAATTTTGTTTAAATAGATCACATGCGTTATCAACTCTCATTGTATGTGAATACGCATTCTGTCAAACAATTGACATGAAAAGTCTATGCCTCCATACTTTGGTTCGAGTGGGGAGGAAAAATAATCACAAAGACTGAACTTTTTGACCTTATATCCACACAATGTGTTTCTTATTGAAAAATTTTGCTATCATTGGTGACCCCTTCATAATGAACTTGTATTAAAAATTTCATATTCCCACTATGGATCCATAACTCATGCACAAATTAGATGGAACTTTTTGGAAATGACATTTTGAAATCTCCTTTCATATGGTTTGTGTAACTGTACTTCATGGTCCCTCATTTTGTATCCATACTTGCATATTCTCATTTCATGAAGCGACAGTCATTTTGTATCCATACTTGCATATTCTCATTTCATGAAGCGACAGTTATTTTGTATCCATACTTGCACATTCTCATTTCATGAAGTGACAGTCATTTGTCCTTAAGATCCCTTATCGCATTGAGTCAAGTTTTCAATTCTTATAATCATTGCAATCCATGGAGTGACATTTCAGTGAGTCAATCCAGAAAATAGATTCACTGTGATCATTCATATAACATATTGGGGTTTCACTAGCACACATTGGAAAACCATAGGATTCACTGAGACATTTATCTATATCATGCTAACACACTAATTATAAGTCATTCATCTCTATTTATAAGTCATTCATCTCATAAGAAATTTTTGTCTACAAGTATTCAGGATCCATCGATGTAACATGCCATTTCGGAGAGCCTTTTGAATGCCCAAGTCTTCCCAATGAAACCTCTAGATTTTCCAAGATCTTTGTTGACATTTCAAGGAAAAGTCTTGTACATTTTATTGATACCACTACATACACCCCTTCTCAACTTCATCGATGTAGCATGCTTTATTGGAAAACACATATTTTTCCCTTTCACATGTTTTAATTACACCGATGACCATCTTAACATAAGACATAAGTGGAAAATTTTGTCGATGGAATAAGTTTTGTCGGTGAGTAGATTTTTAATGAGCCTTTTCATTTCCTACTTGATGGAGGTGTTTAGTTGACAAAATTATTTATCATACAAGATCTATTTCATGGGGGCCACCATACCTTTTATTATTAAAATAAATTTAGATGATTTTAATAATGTTTGACCTTGTTATGAAAATAAAAGAGGCTTATATCTTGGCCCTTTATATTTTTATTAATTCAAATTAAATAGGGCTTCTGAGTCATGATGAGTTTTGGGTCCTAATATGGGCCCGACTAAACAATTTTATTTTCAAACAAGTGACCATTTCAATCTTCTCATCATTGGCACAGAGGGAGTGAACTCAAGATACCATCACATATAAAACTCATATGGCATTGGTCTTGCATCATTATTGAACTTGTAATAATAATAATTTTATTTGATAATGAAATAAATCATTCTTCTCAAACCAGTGTCCTTTAGAGATTGAATAAGATTTGACATTACTCGGTTGTATGCTCTGAGCTTTGGTGAAAATCACCAAATTGCACTTGTTGCTTCTAGAATCGGTTTGGGGAATCGTTTAAAACTTATCATGAAATCTCAAGAATTGATATGTTGATAAAAAATTGACCATATATTGCAACACATTAGACAACCCTAAAAATTCATCTAGGAGTGCAAGATATTTTCTATGGAAATGAGCCTCCAACTACTTTTTGAAAATTCAGTTGATAAAACTTTGCAAATTGCTTATTCTTTTGCTTTTGAGAACATATCAAACTAGCACGCAAGTATCCGTAATTCAACATAAGAGTGAATTTTCATATAAGGGAAAAATTTGTCTGATGTGTCATTCACCCTACTAATAAATATAAAATTTTGAAGCAAACCTCTAAATAACTCCTATCCTTTTTGTAGATACCAGACTAAATAAACATCATTCGGTTTTGATTTTGAAAAATATCAAATGAGTAGCTGGGGCTTTGAAAACTGGCATAGAGATACATTGTAGTATAGATAATTACAAGAAGCAATTGGTTTAATGTGGGGGGTACCCAGGAAAATGATTTTTTTTCGTGTAAAAGGTCACTCGGAATAGATATTGACAATACTAATTACACAATATTAAAAGTTGTATTCAGTTTGATCATTGAAAAGTTATCAAATGAGGTTATAAGGCTATGAAAATTGACAAGGGAGTATAGTATTATGTGGAAAATTCAGGAGAACCATCACTTTAACAAGAAATTCCCTAGGTAATGAGATAGAAATCTTCACAAGTGGACACTTATGTATGTTTGTCAATGTGAAATAAATGATTTCCGTTAGGGAGCAAAAACTTACTGCATTAAATATCAATCTCGGAAGTCTACAAATTTGCACATATATTTATTTATGATATATAAATGGTATTACCCATCCACTTTTCATGATGAACACTTGATTTTGGAATATATCCTTCGGTATTTGGCTCCCCAATATGCATACTATGCATGGAATATTCACCATTTCTTTGTTAATGGTACTTCAAATTTTGCAAAATTTTAAAGTCCCTATAACTTCAACATGAAATCCCTTTTAAGTTGGATGCCAAAAACCAACCATAATTTTAGTGGTGATTATTCACCATTTGACGAATGTCGCTCGTCAGTGATTACGGTTTTGGAAAATATATTACATATATTGGGTTGGCCCAATCACCCGAACTTTATAAATACTGGGTCGAATGTCGGGGCCCATCGCCCATTTGTTTAATAAATTTTCTACAGTTATTCTACAATATTGCTAATTGAATATATTTTTGGACACGGTAAATATTAAAAATTTGCCTACAATTTCAAAGCAGCCCCAAATTGATGGCCTATATTCGCCAATGGTTTTGTACAAATATATTTATAAGCGGCCCAAAATTTTCCTAGCATTTTGCGGAAGCCTGTCTCAAACCGACGCATTTTTTCTAATTTTATTAATTGTAGAAAGTTATTGGATGACCCATAATCACCTCATAAATAACATAAGATGTGTTATAATTATGCAAGCTTCACCATATATTTGTATACCTAATACCTCCCGCCGAATTTGCCAAAAAGGATTGGTATAAATACATTCATAGGTCATGGTTATTGTACACAATTTGGTTCGATTGGTTATGATATCTCTATTTGATCGATAGCAAAGTTTCATACTGTTGTACATTGGTGTCTACAATTGAGGTAAAGGTAAGTGTAATCTTATTTGTGATTTCACCTAAGGCTTCACCTCTATCTGTCTGCGAATATACAATTTTGAGTTCATTCTTTTTTAGTGGGGACTAGTTAGTACTTAGTGGTCAGTGTTGTGGTCACCAGGGAGACCTCGAACATATATTTTATATCCAATGAATCATATTTATATATATTATAGTTTATTGTCACTTCTTCAACAAGTTAACATTTTTTGGTAGCCTTTATTTCAATGGAGATGTCGACAAGATTAAGGGTAAGGCTCTTGCATGTGGGGAAAGCCAAGAGAGTCCACTCAGGCCAGCAAAATGCAGAACCTTATCATCGTACTTTGGTATTGAAAATGTTTTTGGCCAAAATCGGGGAGCTAATTCATCACAATTAGATTTACAATATTCATAACATGAACCTACATGACATATTGAAGAAGTTGGAAAACCTGATATCTCAGATCATAATGAACTTGAAGAAGATTTTCAGGTAAATACCCATAGTATCCATAATGATATTGATAATCTATAAAGGATAAGAAGTTGTCATTAGTATACAAATAGACAGTTTTGGTCGATCGGTCATGATCACTGAGTGACAGCACTCACCAAGTGCAATGATCACTGAAATGTTTTTGAACACCGAGCAGTATATCAACCGAGCACCTGTCTATAGAGATATCATCGAGTACCAGTCTACACCGAGAGAAAAAATTTCACCGAGAAAAGTGGCTCTTATCTACATGTCAGCTAAAGAACTTTAACCTTTAAAATAGATTTTTGCTTAGCTGGATAATCGTTTCTTGTGGATCAAGAAAAGCGTAAATTGTGGATGTAATTAGTTAACTGATTGTATTCATGCAAACTAGGAGATCAAGTTCAAGTTGTAAACCTTTAATCTTAGAGTTTTTCAAGAAAAGTGTGAAACCTAATTAGGTCAAAAAAATTATATATATAGATGTGTAGACATCCAAAAATATTAATATTATTATTAATATTAAATTCCCTCTTATTCCTCTAGCTATTTAATTCAATCAATTAAATAGTTTCATAGTTGGTATTTATCAATGATCAAATACTAGTCCAATGTATTTTATTTAAATACATTTGCCTCACAAAATCCCCTTTTTTAATAAATTTATATTTATTAAAATCCCTCCATATTCCTAATTCTTCTAAACTATAAGCTATTCAAATATATTTCCATTATGATCTAAACCCTAGCTAGGAACCTATTAACCCAACCTAGAGACCTACCCTATTCCTACTCTACTCCCATCACCTCATTTCCTAAGCATGCTTCCCTACCTAAGTGTCCTTTGATCATACTTAAAGGGTGATTCCTAACCTTTTTAAGGATAATGGAATGCTCACCTACATGGGGAAATTATCCACAAAATGGTCACCCATCCCTCTTAAATTCCTCTTACAAGTTTGTCTCCCACTTGTAAATCTTGAGCCACTCAACATTTAATGCCAAGTTTGACTCAAATTTAGACATCCCTTCAAGCCTATGTGTCCCTTATGTAGATCTTATGTGGATGCCACATAGATTCCACCTCATCCAAGCCCTCCTCTTCTCTCCCAAAACTCTAAAAATAGATGCCTTCTCTTCATTTATCATCTCTCATTGTGCATTGTTATTATGCTATAATTGCTTTAGATTTTCATTGCTAGTTTCATGTTTTCATGCTTAAATCACTTAGAAATCACATGCTAGGATCAATTTGGTAAATGAATCATAAGCTTTCTTTCTTGTATTGCATTTCATTATCATATTAGCATAATCATTTGAAAATTTTGAGAACTGTTCCTCATACTAGCTCTTGAATCTCTTCTTGTGCTCCCAATCTTCCATTCATAGTTGCATTTTACATTGGGGATCCATTGCATTTTGTGTGTTTGAGAGAGCACACCCACATCCATCAAAATGAGAAAATCAAACAAGTTAAATAGGGTGCTTACTTATTTTAGCTCAATCTGATGTTATTTGGTGTTCTTTGGTACTTGCTTGCTCTTCCATATGATTTTGAATTGATTATATGTGCTAACCCACTAATCTTGCATGTTTGAGCTTGCTCCCAACAGATAGAAGAATTCCTCATACTACATTCTGGCACGCCCAGTGGGACCCATGTCCCTAAATTCTTCTAAATTCTAGTATTTTTTCTTCCAAATTTTTCCAAGCACGCAGATCAACGTCTACATTTTACGCAAAGGCGTCTGTGCAAATGTCAGTTCTCTCTGCACTGTCGTTTGACATATGCGATGAACCAGTGTCTGCACACTGAATTGGTGTCTCCGCCTGGCATTGCTAGTTTGAGACTTTCCAAACATAACTTCTCAATTTTTCAAGATTCACTGTCTTTCCCACTACTTTTTAATATTTGAGCATTCAGTTTTTTAGCAAAGATCAGTTTTACAAGCAGTTATAATGTTAAAATTTTACTAGGGGAATGAATATTGATAACTTCTTAAAAGAATACTAGCTTTTAATTGTTTGGAAAATATCAAATGGCTTAGTTTGATCAAATTGAGGACTAAAAAAGAGGAAAAAGTAACACTTTTCATTGTTTTTGTTGTGTTTTTGTAAACTTGCAGGTACAACAACGTCTTCAAAAACATTGATTTAGGTTTCAGCATCTTCACAAATGCCAGTTCACAAAATCATCAATCGGTGTCTATGTTTCACTAATCAGCATCTCCGACTGATATAATAGATTTTTTATTTTTCTATGTTTTTCGGCTTGTTTTCCCTGCATTCTGTCATTTTTGAGAAAAATACAGAGCCAGCGTCTGCGCCCTACATTGGCGTCCGCGCTCTATCAGACTATTTTTCATCATTTGTTAACAATTGTTAAGTGGTTTTTGTGTTTTCAATGCTTGTCAAAGGCTAAAATTGAAACTACTAACCAATTGTCTTGCAGCACCTCTTGCCAAAGATAAGTTTGAAAGGCTACTCAGGTTTGTCTTGCAGGTTGCCTTACTCCAAAATCGACCAAACAATCATGTTTTCTTTAATTTTTTCTTAGGCACCTAGCATATATAGGAAAATTTAATTGTATAATCTGAAGTAAGTGTTAGGGGATTATTCTCTCTTCCCTTTTGGGAAGATCAAAAACCTAGACACACTTGCTTTGTGTTAAACAATTAAATCTTTTGGGAAAGAACAAACTTGTCTTGCGTGTTTGGGAGAAAATGACATTGAGTAGGAGAGTATGCTCTTTTCTCCTTGTGGGAAGATCAGAAATCTAGACCCCTCTCATCTCCAATCCATATTTTTCAAATTAATCCTTTAGATGGGCCTACCGGTCAAGGAAAAAATCTCCTGGGAATGACCCACATGAGAATGAGGTGTAAGCCACACCACTCTAACTCACGTTAATCAAATTTACTCTTTAGGGTTAAAGCCTTGGGAGTCTATTGGCATTTGAGCTTATACTCGGCTCTTGTCTAACTTAAGTGTGGCCTTGCAGTCTTAATCACATTTACGTGACCACTTTTGTCAAGACACTCTATAGGGCTATACGCCTGAATCGTGCTTGCACGAACATAGAGGATACAATCGAACGGAGACACTTACTAAACACTCTAAGAATAGAAGCTACCTGATTCACCTCTGAATGATGATTTATTATAGTGTGAGGGGAGGGAAGAATCTCCCCCCAGGATCCCCATCATATGTGTCCCAAGGTATTGTGTTGCGAAAGAGATCTTCATAGCACGGAAACAATACCTAGAAAAAGGAAAAAACATGGACGTCCTTCCGGGGGTGACACTATTGTGTGAGCTAAAGGACTACCAAGAAATGGGGCTATAATATTTTATTTGAATCCAAATCCTTAGGTAGAATTATGCTTGAAGTGTTTGAAAAATATTGACAAATCCAAAACACAAATGGAATACCCAACATTCAAATTTGTCACATGCTTGTATCCGTCAAGGTTGCTTTGTCCCTTGTTGGATTGTTGTCCAGACACATGCTTGTTATTTTCTAATTTAATTGTGTTGAAATTGGTTCTTTCCATGCACAAACCTATTGAAAATAAGACAGAAATCAAAATTTTTCTAGATCATCAAAACAACGTCCTTTTGCAAATTATCTTGAGCTCTAATCTTCAAAATTTGACCTTTTGCAAAAACTTCCAATTGCTCATCCCAAATCAAATTTTTTTATAGGACATGACCAATTCCAAGAAGCATAAGAAGGTAAAAACTCTGTTACCACCCATGCAAAGAGAATAGAAGAATACAACCCAAGAAGCTAACAAGTACCAACACATCATTTATTCCATCCAAAAAGAAATTCATAAATGGGAAGAATTTGATAAAGTGATCTACAACAACAAGGTTGCTCCTTTCATGGGAAAATATCATCTAAATGCTGCTTTTGTTGGATTTGAGCAATATGACTAGCTGGTTTACCACAACAAACAAACATGTATCCTCTTCTTAAGCTCACTTAGCTTTCCTTTTAGCACCTCCCTTAGGTTGTCATCTTTAGAAACACATCACACACTTACCCTAACATAATCTTGCATAATCCAATCCAATCCTAGCCAAACTAGCATCATCTTAATCATCATCCAAAGCATCCTTGATCACATCCTTCACTTGGTATTGCATCCCCTTTTGAGTTGCTTAGAGCCTACATCTTAATCAAATCTCATCCTTGAATGTCCTTAAACTAAGCATTGTTTAGGATAATCCCCTTTGCCTTTGAAACCTCATCACCTTGATCAAAAGGCTGGTTCACATTGATAGAGAATCTCATTCACCAAAGACCACAAGTCTATCTTAGGTAGACAATCGCATCCACTTGATCTTACACTAGGGAAAGCAACCATTAATCTTTGCATACATCAAGTCATCCTTAGGAGCATACTCATCATCCTAGATGCATCATCTAAAATCCTAGTCTTAGCACCATCATCCTTCGCTTCCTAGGCACATCCTTGCATTACATTTTGCATCTCATATCCCCTTAGGGTAGTCATTTCATGCCACCTATCACACAAGTCATTAAGAAGAGGAAGAACATGGACCCCAATCTCACTGCTAGTTTATCTAATCCTATGATTGACAACACTAATGCCATGGTTACTTATGCGCCTCATCCCAATGAACAAATTGAACACATCTGGGTAGATAGTAATGAGCCTCCCACCATGAGTATTGTAGAAACATTTATCAATCATCCAGTGCATTTCCACATGGTAAGTGCCATGAGTGGATGCAACAGTAGTCAAGTACTCTTAAACATTCAACAAAAAGGAATTCAACTCCCACCTTGGATTATACCCACACTTGTCACACGACCTATGGCACTTCTAGGGGAACATTATCCTCCCACTAGAAATGAAGTTTGTGATACACTTCAGCGAGCTCTACAAGTGGGAACTCTTATCATGCAAGTAGTACAACCTTCCATCCCACCCTCCATCATGCACATGACATCTTCATCTACCTTGGGATCCCTGCCTCCTGATCCAACATCAGCAGCACAAATTTTGCCCCCTATCACTACACAAGCGTCTCCTCAGACCACAACCACTCCACTTTCACAAGCGTTCCCAACATTTGTGGCACAATTTCCACCACCACCAGTTAGTACACAACAAACCACCATTCCACCTATCCCTACTCAACCCATTCAAAGTGCAACAACCATTTCGAAGCATCAAAGCACCCAAGTCTCCATGCATATTCTACCTTTCTTCACCATAGGCATGCCACCTACCAATGCTTATAACCAACCCATATATCCACAAGGGTCCACTTTCCCCGCTCCACTAGCAATACAACTGCAACATTTGCCAGCAGTTTTTTCACAAATGCAAACCAATCCAAATCCTCCCATGCAACAACCATCTACCAATCCCTTTGTCATACCCCAAATACCTATCCAGCAACAGCAACAACCAATCCAACAACAACCTATCCAGCAGCAGCAACAAATCCAACAACAACAACAACAACCAATCTAGCAACAGCAATAACCAATCCAGCAATAGCAATACCAATCCAACAACAACCTATCCAATAGCAACAACAACCTATCCAACAGCAACAACCTATTCAGCAGCAACAATCCACCTAGAAACCATCCCAACAACAACAACCATAGCAGCAGATTACCAACCCATTCACATCCCAAGTACAATGGAAAAAAATCAACCCCTTCACAGCTACGTAGTCTACCCTCTAAGTTACACAATAGTCGCAACCACAAACGTAGGGGGAAAATCCTTTCATGGCACAATCACCGCAACATTTTGCTAATCCTTTCATCCAACCAACACAGTAGTAGAAAACTCATTCCACCAACTACCTAGCCATGCCATCCTCTATTGCATCACAAACCATTCCACCACCACAATAATTCAGTATTCCCAGTAACACCAATTACCTTGCTACGGCCACTAGGGGAATTCCACTGTAGAATACCTATCCTCCACCCCATATAGGTGTGCAATAGGCTCAGCCTACTTATCCAACGCCACAGCAAATGCAAGCATACTTCCAGTAGTTGCAACAACCCTATCAAGCACCGCCACCTCCTCCATCTTAGTATTCCCCTCAACCACAGCTTCCACCACAACAGCCCATGTACGCTGACCAACAACCATCATATCAAACACCATAGTATCCCCCACAAAATCCTCCATATTTTCCATTTGATCCATATCAGGTTCAAGGAACACGTGAAATCATAGTTACTAATCCTCCCCCACAAGTCAATCATGAATGGGAGGAAATGAAGAACACTCTCAAAGACCTAAAAGTAGGGGCTGAAGCTAAAACATTCAAATTTGATGAAGTGTGTCCTTACCCATTTAATCGATCTATCACTGCAATACCCTTCCCCAAGCACTTTGAAACACCCAATTTTGATAAATATTGAGGGAAGGGAGATCCTGTGAGCCACGTGAAATAATTCTACATGGCCTGCCAAGAAGTGGCCTATAGTGATAATTTCCTCATGAGACTATTTCCCAAAATTTTAGAGGAACCGCTCTTGAGTGGTTCTACAAAATCCCCTATGGAACAGTCTCTACTTTCGCTGAACTATCTAAAATTTTTATGGCCCAATACGCACATAACGTCAAAAATGAACTCTCACTCCTTGACCTATGCAATTCCAAACAAAAGGGAGGAGAGAGCTTGGCCAATTATCTTCAGTGCTGGCAAGGGCTTACTACAAGGTTGTCCTATCAACCCCCTAAGCAACATCTTATCAAAACCTTCATTAACAACCTCCATCCCAAGCTTTCGTATCACATGCACGTGAATTGTATACAAACTTATCACGATATTAGAATCAAAGGCATGGACCTCGAGCAAGGCCTCGTAGAAGATGGTGCCATCAAGCACTACAAAGAATCCCATCCTGACAAACATAACAATGATCTATCACGGTACTAGAACAAGAATAAGAATGCGGTAATGGACTGAGCCACTGACACCAAATATGTTCAGGTTGTGGTAGTCGGTACTAATACACCCAATCAAACCTATCAGCAAGAACTGCCAGTATATCTGTAACCTCCTCCCATGTATTAGCACCCTGCTCCTACGTATCACCAACCAATGTACCAACAAAACATACACCCTCAAGGTGCGACTGTCTATCCCCCTTTAGGGACATCATATCAACACAACTACCAAGGCCCTATGAACCAGACAAATGCTATATCAGTCCCACATGGACAACAAAGGCCTCATGCTTTGAATGTGCCATAATGCACGTTTACGCCTTTGGGTGAACCCATAGATGTCATCTTCTGCAATCTAGTCCAAGCTAACCAAGTTGTGTACCCAAAAATGCATCCATTTGATGACTCAACACCTAAGCCAGCTTGGTATAAAGACAATGAGCATTGTGATTACCATCGAGTTAAGGGACAGACCACCCTCAAATGCATGAATCTAAAACACTATATTCAGGATCTCATTGACCGTAAGGAGATCAAAGTGGACTATCCTGCCCAACCATCGCCAAATGCAGGCCTTAAATTCTATCAAAATGCATTTCCTGAACATACTTCAGGTAAAGGCCTAGGCAATCCTACCCAATCCTCTGATCAGGGGAAGGGTTAGCAAGGAGAAAATGTTGACAGAAAAGATTATACAAATGCATATATCAACTATGATAATCTCATCGGCTGCATATCCCAATTCCAGTCCTCTATCAATGTCATCCATGTCAAGGGTGTTGATAACCAATGTGCAGTCACCACCCTTTAAGGTAGAATAACAGTTGTAGGTGCGAGTACCTTTCCATCTTTTGGTACCCAGTACAACATTTTGGAACACCTAGGGAATACTCCTGCCCAAATTTCCATCCTAGATCTCCTTCACACCTAACCCACCTATCAAGAGATCCTCATTAAAGCCCTATGAGAATCCTGTGTTCCTAGCGACATCAACCTCACTGAATTCAAGAACCTTGTCGGACACTTGTTTGCATCTTGTGGGGTCTCCTTTAAACCAATAGACGTACCCTCAGCAGAACCCGATCATAACCTCCCACTCTGTATTATTGTCATGCTAAAGATTTTTCCATCAAACAGGTCATGATAGATAATTTTTCGGCCCTAAATTTGTGTACTCTAAAATTTATAAAATAGCTGGGTTGCACTGAAGCAGATATAACAAATGAGGTCATAACAATCAAAGCCTATGATAATTTAGAGCGTACTTTCGAAGGCACCATATCATTACCCATCCAAGTGGGCCCTATTATCTAGGATACAATATTTCATGTTGTTGATCTTGACCTTCCCTTCAACATCCTCCTTGGATGCCCATGGATTCATTCTATGCAAGTCGTTCCCTCCACCTACCATCAGTGCATCAAATTCCCATATAATGGCATTGAGATCACCATCCGTGCAGATCCCAAGCCCTTTGCATACTGCAATGTGTTGGAAACATCCTTCCCACATTCCAATCACTATCCCGGGATTGACATTGGCACCTCTATTGCCAGTTCATCTTGAACCCACTCAGACCCAGAAACAATCCTCTCTTCCACCCTATCCATGGTCAAGATCAACAATAAAGGTTGTGGTGAGTACAGTTTATCTAATGCCTTCATCATTGGAGCACTGCCAATTGATCCACACACTCAAGGTCACCAACCTAATCCAAGAAAGATAGAACCAAAGACAACCAAGGTGCTACAATTTGGTCCTACCACTTTTATGTCAAAAGGTACTTTGAGTGGCTAGGAAATGACACCAAACATCAACCAATGGCTCTATAAGGATCCACCACCCAAGGACACAAGTTGCCTCAATTACTTCAAAGGTAAGTACCCTGTGACTCACAAGATGGTGAAAGAAAAATGGAACTACTAAGGAGGTGGCCTTGGTTATGAAGATCAAGGAATGAAAGATCCTATTGTACCTACCCGACGAGAAAAGCACCTAGGCCTTAGCATGTACTCTGACACAAATGGGGGAACCAACGAAAACATCTTTGCCTCTTGTCCTTCCCTGGGCGAAATCACTGACATCAAAGATATCCCAGAAGAGAAATTTGTGAGAGCCTATGATGATGTCTTTGATGATGAAACCTTCTTGGGCAATTTTGTCCTAGGCCAACTTTCCATTCTCTTCATTGACCTTCCCCTCCGCTATCTTGGACTCATAGAATGGGACCAACTAAGTGTCATACACGTTGATGAGTTCCAAAGCAAGGAAGCACTCCTAAATTTTATGGGAGCAATTCACCAAAGCAATGAGTGGGGGCAAGACTTAGCATATATCTACAAACTGGACCTAAAGGCATACTTTGGGGAAGAGGAGAACTTCAGCCGCAAAAATGAACAAGGAAAAAAAAATAAAAAAGAGAAAAATTGATCCCTTAGTGAAACCCCTCTAGGGTGCTATTGATCATAAAAAAGTAAAAACAAAGGGCGTATCCTCTGGTGAAAACCTCCCTGAGGTGCCAAAGGATGAAGATTCTCCTCTTCCTCTAATCTGAGAATACAAGCCTGAATAGTCATCGATTCTCATAGAAGAAACAAAACCTATTAACCTGGGCACTAAAGAGAATCCCACCATCACATACATAGCAGCATCTCTGACTGAAGTAGAAGAAAGTGATCTTGTCAATTTATTAAAGGAATCCATCGATAAGTTTGCATGGTCTTACTCCCACATGTCGGGATTAGACCCCAACTTGGTGGTTCACCACCTTGCAGTGGACCCAAACATCAAACCTGTCAAACAAAAGCTCAGAAAGATGCACCCTAAGGTGGAACTACTTGTCAAAGTAGAGCTAGAGAAGCTACTCCATGCCAAGATCATCCGCACCATTGACTACTCTGACTGGATTTCTAATATGGTGCCCGTGTCTAAACCTGATAAATCAATCAGGATATGTATAGATTTCCAAGATCTTAACAAAGCATGTCTCAATGATGATTTCCAACTGCCCAACATAGACATGATCGTGGATCTCAAAGAAGGACATGAGATGTCGTCACTCATGGATGGCTTTTCTAGATATAATCAGATCCGCATTGTAGAAGAAGATCAGCATAAGACAGCATTCACAACCCCCAGGGGCACCTTCTGCTATAACATGATGCCTTTTGGCTTGAAAAACATTGGGGCAACCTATCAAAGGGTCATGACTATCATTTTTCATGACATGATTCACAAGATCCTTGAAGACTATGTAGATGATATCTTGGCAAAATCAATAAAATAGGAAGATGACCTCAATGTTTTGGAATGCATCTTTGATAGAATTGGACACTACTGCTTAATGCTCAACCCTAATAAGTGTGTCTTTGGGGTCACATCAAGAAAAATCCTTGGGTTCATTGTATCCAGACGAGGCATTGAAATAGATCCAAAGAAAGTACAAGCTATCATAGAGATGCCTCCACCAAAGACACTCTGAAAATTGCACAGCCTCCAAGGAAAGTTACAATTTGTGTGCCGCTTTATCTCCCAGCTAGCAGACAAGTGCCAACCATTCACTCACCTCCTATGAAAAGATAACACTTTCAAATGGGATCCTCAATGCCAAAAGAGTTTTGATAAGATCAAAGAATATTTGGCTAATCCACCCATCTTGGTACCACCAGTACCCGGCCGACCACTCATCATATATATTTATGCTACTACAATAGCCCTGGGGGAACTCCTTGCTCATTTGGGTGATGCGGGTAAAGAAAGAGATATTTATTACATCAGTCAAACCTTAGTGGGTTATGAGCTCAATTATTCACCTATGGAAAAAGCATGTTTGGCAGTGGTCTTTGCCATTATATGTTTATTCATACAACCAAGCTCATTTCAAAAGTGGATCCTCTCAAGTACCTACTCTCTAGGACTACACTCATAGGTCTGATGGAAAAATGGGTTATGTTGTTAAGCGAGTTTGACATTCAATATGTAGACACAAAAGCCATTAAAGGGCAAGTCATCGCAGATCAACTGGCAGAAGCCCCATTGGTAGATGCATATCCTTTGGTCATAGAATTTCCAGATGAGCATTTATGCATGATAGAAGAACAACCCACTTGGCAACTCTACTTTGATGGATCCTACACAGCTCATGGTGCAGGGGCAAGAATACTTTTTGTCACACCTCAAGGTGACTACATCACTATGTCATTCAAATTGGTTTTTCCCTACATGAACAACATTGTAGAATATGAGGAACTAATCGCAGGACTCTGCATGGCTATAGAATGAAACATCATAGATATACATGTCCTTGGTGATTCCCAACTCATCATCAAACAGGTCCTAGATGAGTATCAAACCAAAGATGACAAATTAATGTCGTATAATTAGATGGTTGACAAGATGAAAGAGCATTTCCTCCACTTACAGATAACACAAGTACCATGCTTGCATAACAAGGTTGCCGATGCAATGGCCATAATTGGATCCCTCTTAGAGATTTCTCAAGACTCTACACAATATGAATTCTTAGTTGAGAAACTTCACGCTTTCACTTACGAGAATGATGAATCGAATCGCGTATGTGTCTTGGTTGGTCGTCAGTCCCTATGGTACCATGATATCCAAGCCTATTTACAAAATGGCATCATATACCCTCATCTCACTGCAACCCAATGCCAAAACTTTATTCGAAGAGCTTCCCGCTACACCCTCGTAGCCAACACCCTCTATCGTTGAGGCTATCACAACGTTCTCTCTAGATGTCTAGATGAAAATGAAGCCGCCTGGGCTTTACAAGAGGTACATGTTGGGATCTATGGTGCCCACACGAGTGGCATTGTCCTATCCAAGAAACTTTTATGTATAGGGTACTATTGGCCTACAATGGAACATGATGCTTGTGAGTTTGTCAAGAAGTGTCTACCTTGCCAAAAACATGCTAATCTAATCCATGCTCCTCCATAGGACCTCGAACCTATTGCGCCTCCTTGGCCCTTCTCTTTTTGGGGTTTTGACCTCATTTGTAAGATTACTCCTCTCTCTTTTGAAGGCCACAAATATATAATCATAGCAATGGAGTAATTTACAAAGTGGGTTGAAACAATTCTTCTCACCCTCACTACTAGTGTCCAAATCTCCAAATTCATCCTCTATCACATTGTCTACAGCTTTGGCATACCCTCCACTATCTTCACAGATCACAGAACACCATTTGAAAATCAACATGTCAGTGATCTATGTGCTCGCCTCCATATCCATCACCATTTCTCCAGTCCATATTTCCCTCAAGGTAACGTCCAAGCTGAGGCAACTAATAAAACTCTCCTCAAAATCCTCAAGAAAGTTGTTAATGAAACTAGTCGTGACTGGCATCTCCATATCAATCTCGCTCTCTGGGCATATCGCACTTCCTATCATACTCCTATAGGCACCACTCCATATTCCTTAATCTACAGTGCTGAAGTGGTCTTACCAATTGAGGTCAAACTACCATCTCTCTAAGTATCACTAAGAGGCCTAGTTGATGATGAAGATTATCGAATAGCACGACTCACACAACTTGATCTACTAGATGAAAAGTGCCAACAAGCCTATGATCGCCTGATTGTCTATCAAAATAGGCTCAAGAGGAACTATAACAAGAAAGTCCACCCACGCCAATTCTAGGTGGGGGATCTTGTACTAAAATAAAATCAGAAGGTGGGTACTTATTGGGAAAAGAAAGGTAAGTTTGAAGTCACCTGGCAAGGTCCCTATGTTGTTACTGCATGCTTCGGTTCTGGGGCCTATCAACTCTCCACTCCTAAAGGTGAACCCTTGAATGATCCTATCAATATCATTTATCTCAGGTGCTTCTATGCCTGATGGTTGTTCATTCATTCCAGTTATCTGAGAAAATCCATAAAAAGTGTAAAAATTCCTGAAAAAAGTACAAAAACAATGAAAAACAGTCCTAAAAAAATGTCAAAAAAGCAGAAAAATGAAGCTCAAAATGGTTGTCTCAGAGAAAATCTAGCAAAATAGGCACTTGGACAACATCAAAAAGATCCAAATAAATCAAAAAAAGAAGAATAAAGAGAAAGATTTTGTCCAAAGGTGAAAACTTGGCAATCAGGGGCCTTGTACAAGTATGTGTGATGAAAACCTGGCAACAGGCATCACACATAGTGGACCATTCCATTATCTATCAAAATCTTGTTTCCCTCCATCACCATCATCACATCTCCATAAACCTCTACATTTCTCGTATTCCCTAGGTGTTTGCATATCACATGCACTAGTCCAAAATGATCCTCCTATCTTGTGTCCTGAACTTTTGTACATATCGTCTTGTATATAGTTGTCCATATGTTGTACTATCCCAATCCCTGAGCTTTAGTCCTATACATATTTTGGTTATTCTTCCACTTAGTATTTCTTGTATATATCTCATATCCTTAGTTGGTATCCTTGTAGAACATGATCTAGTTACGCTCTTAAAATGTTAGGTTTCAGCAAGTGCCTTTTGACGACATCTTGGTTCTACAGTTTGATCGCAGTGCACCTTTTGACCAATCAGATTTACGAATCCCATCTTTCTGGAAATAGGTCCATTGAGGATGTATCCTTCCTCTCATTGACTTAATTCTAGATCATCATCATCTTTGGGTTCTCGTAAGATGTATCCTTCCTCTTGAACTAATCAATCAGCATACTAAACTATCGCACACATCAAAACAACAAGATCCACGCACGTTCGGTGGTAATCTTTGTACATTAATCACTTGTAATTAATCATTCGATTTGGTCCTTGTATATTCATGAAGTGTTTGGTCCTTTCACCATCGCACTAACATCTTGAGTCGTCATCCTGCTAACATTCTCTGCCTAGTCCTTCATAGTCCTCCTGGCTGGTTTATCAGTTGCTTGTGACACACAACAAAAAAACATGGGTCCCATTGCATCCGTTGCGTCCATCATATCCATTACATCTGTTGTTACTAGATTGCATTAGGTTCATTATTACATTAGGTTCATCATTAGATTGCATTGATCATCATTCAGTTGCATTGCATAGTTAAAATCATTTAGATCTTGCATAATTAATTCATTTAGACTCATTTTAGTCTTGCATTGTTAAAAATTCATTTAGACTCATTTTAATCTTGCATTGTTAACTCATTTAGATTCATTTTAGATCTTGTATTGTTAATTCAACTAGGTTCATTTTACAGCTTGCATTATTCATTTAGATCATTTAGCTTCATTTTATATCTTGCATTGTTAAAACGTTATACTCTTGCATTGTTAAGATTCATTATGTATATTAAATTCATCTTGCATCCATATCCATATTCATTAAACATCAGCATATCCATTGCATACATCATAAAATAATATCACGTCCTATAACCATACATGTCAGTACATCATATAAGCATCATCCACCCTACATTAGACATACATCATATATACATAAGCATAAAACCATCCTGCATCCACAATTTGTCATACATATGCATCACATCCTGCAAGCATCAATGTCAGTAATCATATGCATCATAGTATCACATAAATTAAAGCCTAAGAATCATCCATCATAGAATTATAGATTCCTCATTGATCATCATATATATAACAAATATCCATAAAGTGCAATTTTTGTCATCAATAAAATACATCACGTGCACCTCAGTGCTAATATATGTATACATCTCATCTTAAAATAAAAAAATGTGTGTCACATAGTCCTCTGATGAATCATGTGGGTGGTTATGATGGTCCACCTCCCTGTCCTGGTGGTGGACATGGTGGCATCCCCACAGATCCTTGAGATACAGAAGTCCAGACTGTGCTCTATGATCGTGACCTCTCTGAGTACTCTCGCCTCTGTCCCTCAGGAACTAGCTGATGATACAACACCCGATAGTGGGATGCCTCTCTATCTGCCCTGGTCGCATCTTAATGAGTTGTGAAAACCTTTGCCACAACCTGTCCAGTCCCACCTATAGTGGTTGCCTGCCTAGCGATATCTCGCTCAGTCCTGTATGCCTCAACCCGCCTCTATTTTGCATCCCTCTCTGAGGTCAATGCAAGGATATGCTCTGTGGCCTAGTCCATCTGCTCGATCAGGGTCTCCAACTAGTCTGTCAATGTACCTATCTCAGTATACAACTCGGTAGCATCCTACATCAAGTCAACCATGGAAAACTCTCCTGAGTCAACCTTGCCCTATAGAGTGTCAAGAGCACCCTTAGCCCTATTTGCTTGTGTTGTCTCTGCAGCTAATAGCCCCTGTATCTGGGTCATCTCTTTCTGTAGGTTGGTCTTAGATACCTCTTCCATCCCTAGTAAATCCTATAGTCGTGCACACTCGGTCTGTAAGTTGTCTCGCTCTACGACGACCATATCATGAGTCTCTTATACAACAAACCCTACTAGTGGCCCCTATGGTACCTGTACCTTTGGTGACACCTATGGTGCCTATGCCTATACCTATGGTGGCCCCTATGGCCCCTAGTCTTGTCCATCTCCTGGTGGCCCCTGATCTAATCCAGCTCCTGTCTGTGCCTCTATCCGAGGTATAACCTGTCTCTGTTGTGGCCTCCTCCTTTTCCCTGCTATCGAGGTCTCATCGACATCTCCTATGTCTGTCCCATCATCCACCACTATGTCCCCTATTGGCTTCTCATGAGCAGCCACCTGCGCTAGGTCTGTGAGCCGCAACGGTATATGTGTAGCCCACCATGTTACATACTTAGCAGTCATCCCAGCGTCAATGACATCAGGCCTGGCCACGAAGTCTACCCGCATCATAGTCCTCTAGGATTCCCTCACTATGAGAGCATCAGTATACTGGCCCCACATGCCTACCTCCCTGTGACATGAGGATGTAAGGCATCCTCTGCCACCACCCCTTGCTGCAGCCCAAACTGTCTCATGACCCTCGATGGTCTGTATCTCTCTATTTGATGGATAGTCCTCCCTAGAAGAAAGCAATTAGTCTGCACATACAAAAGGTATAGGAAGTCCTTGAATCCATCCTCTATGCCCACCTCCCAATCCATATCTCCCCATGGCTCATAGAGTCTGTATGGGGTCTAGCAGAAAACCTGATCCTCATCTAGCAGCCGATGCCAATATCCAGTCTGACCAACTGAAGTGTACCTCAATGGTAACCTATATCTGCAGGCATATGGCTCTCCTACCTACTGAGCCTCCTGCACTCTCATAGGCTGAAACACTGTAATGTGCTCCCATGACCATACTAACATCAAAGTAACTCTCATCCCCATGTTGCGCACCCTGCAGTATGCAGCCATGTACAAGTCATGGTACAGCTGTCCTAGGACAATGTACCCCCACCAATAGGATGTGCCCTCCTCTATAATCTCTACTAGCACGTGAGACCACCCCACACTAAAACCATCACCAGCCAAATCAGCTAGCATCCATCCTCTAATCAGTCCCGCCAAAAATAAGGCTATCTATTGCAGTCTCCTGTCCACCGCTGGCTGCCAAGGCATCTAGGTCTTGTGTGTTAGGATCCTCCTAATGGGTCTCCTAAATGTGATCTCCATATAGTGATCATTGTCCTCTAATCTATACTAAGGAATTTCCCCTTAGATCGGTATCTGAAGGATCCTCCAGACATCCTCAAGCATGATTGTGGCCTCTCTAGTAGGCAGATGGAAGGTAGTCGTGTCACTGTGCCACCGCTCGATCAATGTGGTCATCATCTCATTATGCACCCATAGCCTAGGAATACGAGGCACATAATCTAACCCTACCACTACAAGCAACCCCCAGTCATCCTTTTTAAGTTGAGCCTCTAACTCCATGGTCAATGGCCAGTGCTCTCGAGACCCCAATGGTGGGAACTACTCCTACAGAATTCAAAATCCACCATGTTAGTTTGTATTTCTTCTATTCCTAGCCTAACCCCTCCCAAAATGGGGCATCTTGTCCCTAGGTCCTTTGCTGACCCATCCCCGACCCCCGTCAGGTCCCTCTATTTCCCTTCCCCCCGATGTCTACCCCTTTAGGCGCAGACGTCAGTTCAGCTAGAAATGTTGGTTCATACACCAGCGTCTCCACTTCCTTTTCCTCATAGAACGTCATCTTCAAAGACGTGGATCTAGGTTCGGCATCTTCAAAGACATCGGTTTCACACCGATGTCTTCGGAGATGCAGGTTTGGGGATCTGCGTCTATGAAGATGTTGATCTGAGGATCAGCGTCTTCACAAATGTCGGTTCAGGAACTGGAAACTCCGGTCTGAAACCTAATTACCCACATTTAATGCCCCCCTAACCCACCCATCAAGTGTTAAAAACTTTGACAAATGTAAACGCAAGGTAATGTTGAGTCACTCACCAGTACCGGTCGCTCCGCAGGTCTCCCATGTGTCTATACGCGCTCTCCCAAGTGCCCCTTCATCCTCTCGTC
>MU223719.1:714851-730045 GCA_018584345.1 Thuja plicata | reverse complement strand
AGCAATTAATAATTATTCTTTCTTTAATCGTATTTAATGCAATTTCCATAAATGCATTATGCGTGTGAGAGATTTAAATCGACTGTCCTTAATCTTTCATATCTAAATGTAAATCTTTCCCATAAATGCATATGTACTATTGACAGTTAAAGATGGCAGCTAAAGAATGTCATTGACAAGGCATTTATTGCTTTTCAAGTTAAGAGTTACAAGTTGCAGTTGCACTATCCACCATCCATGTCAACAAATAACCATTAGTAATCAACGATCATGGTTACGGTGCACTTTTTAAGGCTTGATACGTGTCATCATTCTGGTGACTTCCTGTAGAAGTCGGTTTCCTTCTGAAATTTGGTCTGAAATTAAATTTCAACCATTGATCTAGGATGATCAAATGGTCTCAAATAATACATTTAACAATACCTAATTAGGTTATGTGTCCAATGTGTGATCAGTTATATTTGCAACAAATAAAAGCAATATTCATTGTACATTGCATTAATTATAACGTTACGTGTCATTATTCGGGTGACTTCTTGGAAAACTTTGTTTCCTTCATGAAATTAAACCAAAATTAAACTTCAAACATTGATCTACAATAATCAAATGGTCTCAAATAAGACATTTAATATTAGTTGGCGTTGGCCCACATAACGCATTGACGAGTCCCATCTTTTCAGAATCGCCAAATAAAATATTTATTTTTCCCATAATTAACGATAGATTAGCCAATAAAATAAATATATTTTCAAATGACACATAAAAATAACTAGTACAAATATTTTTTTTACCTTCACAAGAAAATAATTCACCTCATGTATTATATATTTTCCCCCACATTAATTTATAATTCACCACGATTTTATGGAATTTTCATTCGCTAGGGAAAAAATCACCTACGCCTTTATATTATTTTCCTAATTTGGAAAAAAACTTCGCCATTGTCAATAAAATTTTGCCCCTAAATTAATGTACAATTCGTTAGGCTTTTACACTTTTTCCAAGGAAGGGGTTTCTTAAATTTATCCCTGGAGTCATTCACAAGTTATCGAGAACCAAGTGAAATTCAAGTACCGAGCACTGAAGATGAGTTAGACACCGAGTAGTAAATGAAGTCAGTTATCGAGTTGCAAAGCAAGTATTACTGAGTATAGAATATTAATTATAAATGATGATAAGATCAAATTTAATGTGAAGTGATGATGAGTTGGATGAGGAAATGAATTAAATAATGTTTGTTACAAGATCTATGAAAGCTAAAATTCAATGAGAAAATCTAAGGCAAAGATCAAGCGATTAAAAGAAATTGTGAAGAGTTCCAAGAAAAGTACAAGTTCTGAGGTAAAGGTGAGATGGCTTACCTGTTAGGAATAAGGTGTCTCAACCTTGGATAATTCCTATTCTTATTATTTGTTTTGTAAAATGTATTTCTTGCAAATAATGTAATTAAGTGTGAGTGTACATGTCTAGTTGGCATGTTGTTGTGTCACTCCACTTGATGTGTCGGCATCTTGAATTGTGTGTAAGGAGATCATGGCTGAAATGGTTATGATAGATTCCTATGACACATAAGAGATATTTCTAGAAGTTTCAATGATGGGTGAAGACATGCAAGACATGTGGCAACTGATAAAGTTGAGTACTGTACACAATCGTGGGGTTCGAGTTCCTATTTTCTCAGAGAATGGTAAAACCCTAATACGGCTATCTTTGGAAGTTTCCCTAAAAAGGAAAGCGCATGATATAAGCATTTTTTAGGGTTGCAGACTGTGATAGGAAAAGAGTGTATTGTTGGTATGATCTGGTGCTACTAGATTTTTCTTTGAGTGTCGATTTTCTCCTGAAAGAACTTGCATTGCAAGTGTGTTGTAACCGTTGTGTTGAAGATAATACATTGTGCAGGTTTTGGAGTGCTGGGGTTTTTTACCGAAAGGTTTTCCCCAGGGTAAATTATTGTGTCATTCTCTGATTTCTATATGCATGGTATATGGCTGCAATATCTTTATTAAAGTAGTTAACGAATCTGAAATTGTAAGGATTTAAAAGAATTTGCACAATACTTTCCTTTAGAGATTAGTGTAGGAAGCTATTTCCGCACCTGAGTTTCCTTACATTATCGAGTTGTGAAATATGAAGAATATGATCGAATGACTAAGCTCAAATGAAGGAAAATAAAATTAAGGAGATTAAGAGGCAAAATTATGTCTATATAAAGAATGATAAATATGAATAGAGGATGTTGCTGGCGAATTGAGCAGAGAAGAAGAAGAAGTTGAAGAACAACATTTATTGAGCATAACAGAGAAATAGAGATTGAAGAATCTACAGTATGAGAAAGAGATCAATGGAGTATGTGATGTCAGTATTCAATTGAGCATAAAGGATCATACATAAGAAAAGGTAGTTGCTATATTTACAAATCAAAGTTTATTGTTGCTTATTAATATTTGTAATAGAGAAATCTCTTAACCGATTGGATTTAACAGTCCTATTTGTACAACCTAGACTTAGGTGACATTCCAAAAAAGTGTTTAAAAACCTCTAATAAGGCCACTCCTAACAAATATGAGGTAAATCCCCTAACAGGTTCACATTTAGAAAATGTATTTGTAATCTTTAATATGATAAGTTCTTAACTAAGCGTGCTTCAGAAGGGTACATTTTTATTGTGGGTTACAATTCCCATAGAGGTTTTACCCATATTGGGTTTCCTTGTTAAGTTTGGTGTCAACATAGTTAAATCTGGTGTCAACAGAGTTAAATCTAGAGTTATATGAGTGAGTTAAATATGGAGTTATATGAGTTAATATCATGTTACTAATTTTGAATGATTGATTTACATATATGAGATGTATTGTTGTTTAAGTTATTGAGTTATTTGGTGAATTAGTTATTTACTATATTCAGTATTACCGAGTGATTTGGAGAGTTCAGTTTTAGGTGTTCAAGTTTTGATTTGTCTGATTCACCCCCCTCTCAGTGGGACCAACATTGAAGAGATTTTTTCATCCTCAACTTTTTTATTGCTCTCTTCCAATTTTTCCCTCAAAATTTTTAGTTTTGCATCCATATGTTCTTGCTGTGAAATTGCTTCTTTGGAGGAAGAATTTGTTTATCCTTTGTTGTAATTCTTTGCACCTATTATCTACTACTTTCTCCTTTCCCTTTTGATTTTCTAGGTCTGCCTGTAACTTTTCTATTCCGCCTAGAAGCTTTCCTTTCTCTCTCCAACTTCATCACTGAACTATAGACCACTTAGTTGGTCATTTTTGACACATGTATCTTGTCTACATTTTTAATTTTTGATAAATCTATTTGGATTGTGCTAACGTGAAATTTAGATGGATCTAACTGACTCTGTGGTGGATTATTATCTCTAGCTAGGGGCATAACAACCATGAACTCCATCATTTATTTGTTTGGGTCATATGTGAGAAATAACCTATTCGATGCAGGTTCTGCATCACGAGCTGCAACAACTGCATCCCTCTTTAATGTCTTATTATTTTGTCTATTCCTATTTTTTGTTTGTTCAAAGTTAGTTACAAAATCATTGAAATGAAAATCAAGGTTTTCTAACACAATTGAATGTTTGAAAGGTTAAATAGAACTTGCAGTGATGTACAAGCTTCCACTTGTAGTTATAGTAACCGCACCATGAGTATTAGCAATAGTAACACCCTGACCTATTACAAGTGGAGGTTTTGGACTGTTAAGAGGGTTTTGTCCTAAAGGTGTGGCAATTGTTGAACTCACAGCCACAGACACCATTGGCATTATTGTGAATACCTTTTGCTTCTTTACACTACCTTGATATCTTGGATCCACTAATTTCATGTCCTTTTTGGACCACTAGTTCTACCCATGCCATCCCCACCAGTGGGAGTGGCACTTGATTCAAATTGAATCTGAGTGCTTGTAAAAGGTGGAACTAGATTTGAAGCTGCAACAAATGAAGGTGCAAGGGTATTAGACTGAGTAGTACTTTTTTTCTAATGAACCTCACATGACTGGTGTCTCACCACATTTTGGTGGAGCAGGTGTGGCAAGTGGAAACCAAGGCCCTTGTCATGTGGGACGTAGACCACCCCAACCTGGAAAACCTATTTTTCTATAATCTTTGCCCTTTTGCTATATTTTCTTTTGTGGACACATCGACTCCAGTAACATTTGAATATACATTATTGGATGTGGGATTCACAGAATCCCGCTCATACTCATTATATTGATGATCATCATCGCTATGATATGCTTCAGTTGGATGCTCCTCATTCCACAAATTGCTAAATATTTGATCTTCTTCCACTTCACAAAGATCTGTAGAGGTCTTTGGCTCGCCGAGATTCTTCCTCTTTCCCAAAAATCAGAAATTTTGGTTTGAGTCCAATTACCATGTTTACATTGACCCGCTAGGTCTTTTGGAATAACTTTTCTAGATGGTTCAACATCTTTCTTGTAGAAATTGAAGGGTGTCATGTGCTGCACTTTTCCTTTCTATTTGTGCAATTCCATAATTTGTGATGACAATTCTTGTATTGAAATATTATTTTTAGCGGCATATTTATCCATCTCTTTTTTGACCTCATCCTAGGACTCCATGTTTTTAAATTTTTCTATCAATGGCATACTCTCGTGTTGACATTTGCTTACAGTGTTCCCATTCTCTCTAAGCTTTGCTCAAATTATGTTGAGTGGATCATACTGCCAGTGACTATAAAAAATAAAATGAAAAATTGTAAAAAAAGTTTGTGCCACTTTGAATCCTCTTCGCTCAAACATGAACCCTCCAAATGAGAAAGGCAAGGAAGGAAATATCATTTTCTTTTAATGACCGTCAAAGAGTACATATGTGCTCACCATCTATCATACATATTCTGATGAAAATACCCTTTGTGTCACATGTATTAGAATTTTGTAGGATTCTACCACTGAACTGTAAAACCTTAACACAGTGTAGTCTTCCATGAAGTACCAGTCAGCCAATTGTATTTCACTTCCGAGTTGAATGCAATCTCTACAAGACACAAGAAATCTAGGCATTGGAGTGCCTATAATTTTATGATACATTGGGGCCAAACAAAAGTCTACAAATTGTTATAGTTCCTTCTGTTATCACTCATCTGTATCTCAGTTGTCTATTCATATATTGGATTTTGGACCTGACTTTGAAGTTTGTTTGTCTGAAATATTGCAAGGTGCTTTGCTAAAAGAAGATAGCACAAGTATGTTGTGAATATAAATATCTTCTATGAACCTCTTTTAATCATTAGTAATTGTTCTTGCATTTAATGAACAATGTGTTCAATAAATTAATATTTTACTGGTTCTTTTTACAATGAATATGAAAAATCATTTCAAGAATGTTGGCACCCACTTCTTTGTTACTATCTAATCCCAAACAAAATGCTAGCAAGGAAATATTGTCCTGAACCCATTGCACAAAAATATCATAATCATAAGGAGGCTTATGATCTAGATACATACTAGAACTGCTTGTTATTCCTCTGATATACGAATTTTTCTATATTCCATCTATTTTTCATAATTCTTTGTCAGCTTTTCCAGGTCAATGTGCACGTTTGAGTTTTGTGCTTCAAACCCCAGGTCCAAAAGATAAACAAATTCTGTCTCAGTTATTGACAAAATTTCCTCCTAAGTATTTTTATTGACAATTGCTTTTCTATTTTCATCGTAATTTTTGGCGCAGACCATGATAATTTCTAGACAAGGGAATACTTGAGGTAACGCTATGTGTGCTGACCCAGCAACCCACGCTGCAATTCTTTTTTGTCGTTGCCTTTACCATGTTGTTAAATGGATAAAATTTGGAATCCTTCGTTGGATCTTTCCACTTATTTTCAAGTGAAAATCTAATTTCCATGATTCTCTTATTTTCATGTATGATAAGATCATAAATATCATGGAATTCATCAGTGAAACCTGAGGTTTTAACCAGTTTGTGGAAGTCTATTATCTTTGTTTCTTATCTATGCCTTTTACTCATAAACTTGGGATTTGTTTTGCCCATCATAGTATTACTATTTACTATACAACTACAATTTAGATAATTCTACACAGCTACAATTTATAGGGGTGATTCAAAATTAAACCCTAATTCTAGTTCTACAATCTAAACAACAAACCACGAGATTTAAAAATTTAAAAGGCGGGATGTAGGTGCTTAGGATTTTACCCGTTATTTCAATTTGTGAAAATTGTGAATGGGTAGAGAGCTAAGAGATTGTGTTTCATTCCTCAATCCTCAACATGTAAGTCATAACCCCTTTCTAAATCTCCAATACTAGTTAGAAGTAGAGCTGAAAAACTTAGATTGAAAACCTAAAGCGCAAAAAGTGTACATTCGTGAGTCCTGAGTCGTCAATCATGACTCGTGTTAACTTTTATTGCTTCTTTATGAAGATAGATATTTGATGTCACTAAGACATGTGTCACTTAATCATTTGACATATGTCTACAACTTCATCCAGGGAGTCGAGACCCAAAATTGAGCTTATTTCTTATTAGTTATTACAATTTACATTTATTAAATGTTTAGTTTTACTCCAATTTAGATTTTAATTATACTTAGTTGAGTCATGAGTGTTAATTCATGACACATGCCTTATTTCTAGGGGACATTTGTGAAAAGAGGTGATCGTTCCCTGAATTGGCCCAAAATACACCTTGGGTCATTGATCTATACTCATCCAACGGTCATTGGTATAGTCACTATCAGGTGTCGCAGGTCCCATTAACTTTTAGCTTGTCAGCACTAGTAGTCACCTAGTCACCTCACACATCATCATCGATTCATCAAATGACACCAACTATGTGAGTGGACACGTGTCATGATTCCAGAATAGGTTTACAAAAATGGGGTTTCTTTTCCCTTTCGGCTCGAAATACATTGTATGTCGTTGATCTCTTCTCATCCAACGGTTGTTGGTAGTCATCATCAGGTGTCGTGGGTCTCATTCACCATTGCTTTGTCATTGATCACACATCATCATTGATTGATGCCTACCTGAGTGGACACGTGTCACGATTCTAAAAGTATTCTACAAAAATTGGGTTTTATTTCCTCTTCGGCCAAAAATACACCATACGCCAAAAAATTATTAATTTTTTCTTAAATTAGATGTTTAACAATTTATTATATTGAGTAATCTTTAACTCTAACTTTAACATTGAATTCAATTATCAATATTTAATATTAATTTAATTATTTCTATTTGTATTATAATGGAAATTACACATTGATATGGCACATTGACGATTTGACATTGGCAAATTTGGCATATAATTTATCAATGTATACCACTTACTTTTTATAATTATTTTTTAATTTGGTGACATTGATCTGAATTAATTAGTAAACAATAATAAAACTATTTTAAATGTTAAAAATAGAAAATTGCTTTGTCTGTAGACTAATAAAGAAACTTAATCATTTTAAAAATTTAGAATCTCATATTTAAAAATGGAAGTACCAATCCATCACTTCCTTATTTGTACTAAAGCATACTTAAATGTCTAATACACAAATAAAGAAACTAATTAAAATATTGCAATCATAGAGAAGTCTAAGAATCATTTTTTGTACCCATAAAATACAAATTAAAACCCTTATTTGGATAGATACAATTGAAGTAGAATACGCTAATTGATATTTTGACAAAGAAAATGCTAAGTGCAAAGTAATGAAACTAAAATTGTTAAATCCATAAAACTTAAAAGGAAAATTGAAATGAAGTTGCAAAATTTCCATTAATATGTTCTAAAAATTTATAATTGTCGTAGTCCCTCCAAAATTTTAAAGTGAAAATGGGGTTCAGGGTTGCAAAATTGCAACTTGCTAGGTTCTTACTACTAGCCCAAAAAAAATAAACTACTACTATTACTAGCCTACAAGGGCAATGGAAGTGGACCAATGTTATGATGGTATCAGTATAAAAAAGCAAAACAAAAAAGTTAAATTTTGCATGTCCATTGTCAAAACACCAGGGTAACGGGAATGGGTAAACTAGGGATCTTCATCTTCCCTTTCATCTGAGCAGAATTTTCCAGAGAGGATAATCGATGAGAATTCTTCAAGCTATGTGTAGTTTGTCTTGTCCAATTCATCAAGGAAAAACCATTTCTAGAGAAAATCTCTCCCAAGTTGCACCCATTTCCTGTGTCATGTCAGTTGTTCGTCATTGAAGTTAAACAGAAAGAGTATGGTTGATCCTAGCAAAAGGAATATGGTTTGCAAACTACACAAAGCATTGTATGGACTAAAGCAAGCACCCAGAGCCTAGTATGAAAGACTGTATGGTTACCTAGCAAGTATTGGATTTCAGAGAACTAATGATAATAGTAGCTTGTACATCAAAGAAGAACCTCAGAACAAGACACTATTAGCAGAGATATTTTTTGATGACATATTATTCACTGGATATGATGACTTATGCAAAGCATTCTCTTTAGCTATGAGTAAGGAATTTGAGATGTCTATGATTGGTGAAATCAAATTCTTTGTTGGTTTACAAGTTCATCAAATGAAGGATGGTATCTACATTACTTAGTCAAAATATATCAAAGAGATACTGAAGAAATTTGGAATGGAAGATTCCAAACTAGTTGGGACACCTATGTGTACTGAAAAAAAGCTGTCTAAGGATGATGATTCAAAAGAGGTAGACCAGACTAACTACAGATCCATGATTGGAAAATTGCAATATGTTGTTCACACTAGACCTAATATTGCATTAGTAGTTGGTATTGTTGCAATATTTTCAGCTAATCCTAGATACAATCATTTGATGGCTATCAAAAGAATACTTAGATATCTGAAGGGTACTAAAGACTATGGATTATGGTATAAGAAAGGAGGAAACTTTGATTTGAATAATTTCACTAATGTTGATTGGCTGGAAGTGTTGATGACAAGAAGAGAACCAGTGGTGGGGCATTCTTTCTTGGAAAGAGGTTAGTGTCTTGGACTAGCAAGAAATAGAATTGTATCTCCCAGTCTACAGCAGAGGCAGAATACGTTGTTGCAGCGGTAAATTGTTCAAATATTATATGGTTCAAAAATTTGTTGTTAGGAATGAAGGAGGAGATAAAAGAACCAGTTGTTATCTACTGTGACAACACTAGTGCCATTAACATTTCAAAGAATCCTGTGATGCATACCAAAACAAAGCATATAGCAATAAAATATCATTTGGTGAGGGAATTGGTACAGGATAAAGAAGTAAGGTTAGAATATGTGAGTACTAAAGAACAAGTTGCAGACATATTCACCAAACCTTTACCTAAGGATGCATTTTTGTATCTTAGAGGAAAGATAGGGGTGCTTCCCCTAACTGAAGCTCACTAAAACACAGTTTAGTGATGCATCAACCCGAGCCATAGTGAAGATCTATCAGTTGATGCAGGTTTGTTAGAGCTTATTGCAGATGAATTAGTACATTCGGGTACATTACAACTTCAAAGAGAAATAGTATAGACTATTGGTGGACTATTGATATTAGTATTGGTGGAGTGATGCAAAGTGGGCAGTAGGAAGCCTCCAAATGACTCAAATAGGGCAATGCACCCCCAAACTCTGATTGTCTAGGTCCAAAGTGCTTCAAACTTATCACAAGTGTGGGAAAGGACTAGGTTAAGGTTATCACAACCATAAAACCCCAAAGGCAACCTAATCACTAGGTTTCACCAATCCTACAATACCAACTACCAAGAGTGGCTTCACAAGCACTTGACCAAAATTCTTAACAATACCCCAAAAGTGACTTATAGGACCAGGGGTGACCTATACTCATAGTTATGGTCTATTTATGTCCCTAAAAAATAGTTCCAATGGTTCTTTCACTCATTTACAACCCATAAAACATAGTTGCTTCACAAAACCAAGACTAGGCTTGTAGCCTTTTCCCGAAGGAAAATTGATCTTAAATGGGATTCTTCCACATAACCCCCTTAACTAATTAGGGATTCAGACACCCTTTATGGCCTAAGACTTTGGAATCAAGCCCTATAACATGGAAATGAGAGAGAGACAGGATGACACACAAAATTGCTTCTATAATTAGGGCTAATTAGGCCTCCACTTACACTACAAGTTCCTTTAGGATGCATCCAACTCCCAAATTGATGATTGGATCATGTGAGAGTGTGTACAAGGGTCTCCTCCACTAATTTAGGGCCTCTGATCAATCTCCAACTAAGAGTTATGATTGTTGTCCTAATTATGGATTGGTGCATACATAGTGATATACACCTAGGGCATCATTGTAACTCCATCTCCATACATTTTGGAGAACCTATCCTGAAAATTCTTAAATAGTATCATATACACATGCTTTCCACCAAGGTTCATTGAATTCCCATGGTGGAAAGAGGAATTACAATCAATTTTCTTAGAAATCTTGATTTAGGGCCTACAAACCAGGCAATGGGATTGCAAATTCAATTACTCCTAGACTATGATTGATCAACACATGAAACCAAAATAAAATGGAAGAAGGTTCACAAGAAAAACTCATGGTGTCATATTTTCATGCCCTCATGTCTGTACCCATCCATACAGATTGACTGTTCTCAGGATTTACAGAGAAATGGTTATGTTTTATTGATTTCAAAATGCCAAATTACATCATTAGCCTACCACCCACCTGAAAGGGCTCTTGTAGGCACTCCCAATGGTTACATAACATATTTGAACTAATTTAGCCGTTTGGGAGTTGTTTTACAAAAAGTTGTCAATTTTGCTCAAAAGTTGCTTGACAACTTTTGAGCAACTTTTGCATATTTTGCAAGTTTGATGACCAAAATAGGTCTCAATGTTATTTTTGTGATCCCTAGTGGATCCAAACATGAAAAACCTAAAAACAAACTATTCCTAGGGTTTTGGACCATTAATGACCAATATTTGACCAAGGGTTCATAAGGTGCCAAACTTGGAACTATGGCCTTACAAGGTGGTCCAATGATTAACCCAATATCTTGACATAGAAATAGGCCTCTTAGGAACTTAATGGAGCCCCTATGTTCAATAGGAACACTTGGTTCATTTAGGGTGCTCCTGCACCATACTCCCCATGAGATTTGAACTCAAGTTCCCACTTGAGGTTAACTGGTCAACAGTGGTGCCATGTTGTTGGATCTGGTCTCCTGTCATCCAGGTAGCATATTCTATTGGAGGGAGTCCTTTCCATTTCACTAAGTACTACATGTACTTGTTCTTCCTTGTTTGCTTCAACACTTTGGATTCCAAAATTGTATCTAACTCCATTGGCTTTCTTGGTGGGAGATATGTCACATAAGCTCCATCATCTACATCTTGTGATCCCTGCACATTAGTAATGTCTACAACACACTTGTAAGGAGTGAGGTATGCAATATTAAAAATAGGAGAAATCAGTAAAGTAGGAGGCAAGGAAATTTCATATGCATTTTCACCCATCTTGTTGAGGATGGTGCAAGGTCCAATTTTCTTCATGTGCAACTTTGAATATCTACCTTTAGGGAGTCTCTCCTTCCTTAGGTATGTCCATACCTTATCTCCAACTTTGAAATGAACTTCTCTTCTTCTCTTGTCTGCTTGTGCTTTATATTTCATGGTGGACTATTGTAGTGACTCTTTCACTTTTGTCTGCACTTTAGAGATCAGTTTGGCTAATTCCTCTCCTTGTGCACTAACTCTGAAATTAGAGGGTAACTCTACCATGTCTAATGGGCCACTCTGGTGTCTTCCCAGTGGATCTATTCATGGAATCATTAAATACAAACTCTACCTATGGTAGGATCATGTCCCAACTTTGGGTGTACTATTTTATTAGGCATCTCAAGAGTTTTCCAAGAGATTTGTTTACCACCTCTATTTTCCCATCTGTTTGTGGGTGGTATGCTGAACTATAAGTCAGATTTGTACCCAATTTCTTAAAGAGTGTCCTCCAAAGTGACCTTGAAACTTCACATCTCTATCAGAGACTATTATTTGTGGTAGACCATGGATTCTAACCACTTCCTTAAATAATATATGTGCTATATGGGGAGCATCATTTATGCTTTTGCAAGAAACAAAATGCACCATTTTGCTAAATCTGTCCACAATGACAAAAATACTATCATAACCCTATTTTGTTCTTGGAAAACCCATAAAAAAATCCATTGAGATTGATTCCCATGTCCTAGAGGGAATTTGTAGGGGTTGGTACAATCCTTGGTTAGTGGATACACCCTTTGCTTATTGGCAAATAGTACAAGATTCTACAAACTTCTTGACTTAATTCCCCATATTTGGCCAAAAGTAACTTCTTTTCACTAAATTAGTGGTCTTATCTATCCCAAAATGTCCTCCTAAGCCACCACAATGTTTCTCCTTAATAATATTTGTTCTCATAGAACATTTAGGAATGCACAATTGGGCTCCTTTAAACAAGAGTCCATTCTAAATCAGGAAATCAGAAAAAATAGTATGGTATTTGCCAACCATTTTAGTGCATACCTCAAAGACTTCTCCAAAATATGGATCATCTACATATAGGTGTTTTAGGGAGTCAATCCCTACACTCTGAATTTGTACTTCTTCAACCAATGTAACCCTTCTACTTAGGGCATCAACCACTTTGTTTTCCACTCCCGTTTTTTGTTTTATGTTGAAGGTATATGCCTGCAACTGCTCCATCCATTTGATGTGTTTGACTCCAATCTTTTCATAACTATTTAAGAAACTTGATGCATGGTTATCAGTATAAACAATGAATTCTTTAGGGAGTAAGTAGTGTCTCCACTTTTTCAGGGCTTGTACCATTGCATAAAGCTCTAAATCATAAGTAGAATACCTCTTATTTGCATCATTCAATTTTTCTGAGAAAAATGTTATAGCCTTACCTTCTTGGCTCAAGACTGCACCTATAGCCAAGTTGCTTGCATATGTTTCAACTGTGAATACCTTGTTGAAGTCTGGGAACACTAGGATTGGATATTGTGCCACTCTATTCTTGAGATATTGGAATGCATCTGTAGCTTCTTTGGTCCATTCAAATCTGGTCTTCTTTCCACCCTTTATTGTGTCAAACATAGGGGCACACACATGGCTAAAATTCTTAATAAACTTTCTATAAAAAGTTACTAAACCATGAAAGCTTCTAACATCACCTTGGTTCTTTGGTGGAGGCTAGTTAACTATTGCCGCAACCTTCTCTGGATCCATTTTGAGGGTACCTTGGGAGATGACAAATCCTAGGAAGACAAGTTCCTTTTTTCATAAACATACACTTTTCCAAGTTAATCACTAACTTGTGTTGATGGAGTCTCTTCAAAACTTGCTCAACATGATCAAGATGTTCCTCTTTTCTATGACTATAAATCAGAATGTCTTCCAAATATATGACTACAAATTTTCCAATAAAATCAATGAAGACCTCATTCATGAGTCTCATGAATGTACTAGGAGCATTACTCAAGCCAAATGGCATAACAAGCCACTCAAACAATCCCTCAGTTGTCTTAAATGTTGTCTTCCACTCATCACTTAACTTTATCCTAATTTGGTGATAGCCTGATTTTAAATCAATCTTTGTAAAATAGCAAGGAGTTCCTAATTGGTCCAGAAGATCTTCCATTCTTGGGATTGGGAATTTATATCTTATAGTAATTTTTTTTAGGGCTCTGTTGTCAGTACACAATCTCCACTTGCCATCCTTTTTAGCAGCTAAAACTGATGGGACAACACATGGACTGAGACTCTTTTGAATTAGTCCCTTTAAAAATTCATTTACTTTCCTTGCAATCTCTGCATGCTGAACTGGTGTCATTTTGTATGGGGCCTTGTTAGGCAAGGAGGAACCATGTATCAAGTATATTTGGTGACTGATATCTCTTAAGGGAGGGAGGGTTTTGGGAAGATCACTAACAGTGACATCACTATATTTTGTAAGCAATTCCTTCACTTCATCTGGTATAGGATCATCATTATCAGACCTTATAATATCCTTAGGCTTGGGTATTAGAACAAATGCTTTAGTTTCAGGTTCTTTTAAAACTTTTAACATTTCTTTCTCAGCCATGGTTATGAAACTAGGTTCTTTCTCTATTTTGGTATCAGGCAGGGGCTTCATGGTGAATGTTTTCCCATCTTTGGTGATAGAGTAGGTATTTTTCCTACAATGTTGTGTGTCATCTACATCATATTGCCAAGGCCTTCCTAGAAGGATGTGGGAGGCATCCATCTCAACAACATCACAAAGAACTTTATCTTCAAAGTTTGCTATTGAAAACTCTATCCATGCTTGTTTAGTGAATAAGGTTTGTTGAACCTTTGTTAGCCAAGAGACATGGTAAGGAAAAGGATGAGGCTTCTTAGGAAGATTTAAATTTTGAACCATTTCACAAGATACTAAATTTTCATTTGAGCCAGAATCTATAAGTAAGTTACATACCTTCCCATTGCATTTGATCTTTGTTTGGAAGAGATTCTTCCTTTGAGGGGGTTCTTGACTTTGTGGTACTTGAAGAAAGACTTGCCTCATCATCAAACATGCTCCTTCCTCTAGTTATAACTCCCTTGCATTTGCATTGTCTTCTTGCTTGTCCTCTTGAATGAGTTGTGCTCTTCTTTCTCCTTGATTATTATTGTTTCTCTTCTTAGGGCATCTTCTTGCACGGTGTCCCAACTAATTGTAGCAGTAACACCTTAGTGTCCATTTCCTCTTCTTGTGTTTTCTCTTCCCCTATTGAAGGGTCTTCTCCCTCTATAGTTTCCTCTGAAGTTTGTATCATTGTTTTCTTTGTCTCCTTGGTCAAGGGTCCTACTGCTATTACCATTGTATTGTCCTCTGTTCCAAGAGGTTACTCTTCCTCTAAAGTTCGTCCCACTGTCATTTCTCTTTCCCTTTCCAAACTCATGTTTTCTCTTCCACTACTCCTCTACCTTGAGTGCCATTTGATAGCACTTGTTTACTATTTTAGGTCAATGTAGGCTAAGTTCCTCTTGAATGGATACCTTAAGACCATTCATATATCTTGCTAACTTTTCTTCTTCATCTTCTGCCACATTTGTCTTCATACATAATTTTAGGAACTCCTTGGTGTTAGTAATAACTGAGAGGTGGGGGGGGGTGAATCAGTGGCCTCAAAATTTATCCTTACCACCAATCAAATAAACCTCAGATTATTAAGTCCCTACAAGATGCATGCCATGA
>MU223719.1:665934-700255 GCA_018584345.1 Thuja plicata | reverse complement strand
GAGAGAGAGAGAGAGAGAGAGAGAGAGAGAGAGAGAGACTTTTAAAATGTAATATTGTCATAATCAACAAGATAATTTTATATTCTCTATAATACAATACCTTTTCAGTTTAAGCAATACACATGAGTTATTTTCTTCTTATTTGATTTGTGTGGGTAATCTTTATCTTGATCAGTTCTTTGTTATTATTATTTATAGTAAATGATTGATATCTTAAATCCACATGTTAAAATTCATATGTTGTGATTAAAAGTTTGAAAAAAAACAAAACATCTAAGACAAAATTTGGCCAGTTGTGTCTTGTTCTGATTGATCTTTCACAGGAAGGTTAAATTCAATCAAACTTATTTTAGTTAGAATATATAATCATAACATTGAGGGTTAGATAGTTGATAGACCCATCCAAGGGAGAGTTTAAAAAAATTCTCTCATAATTATATGCAAGATCTAGATGGGGGTGACTCTATAGCCCAAAGGAGAAGAAGGAACTGGTCCATTTGCATATAAAATACATTCAAAATTATCCAAAATATGAACCAAATCATATTAGGAGAAGTAGAATAGAAGCAATAATTAGTTAGTAAATTTGTAGAAGAAATTTGAGAAAAAAACAATAGATAGAAGAAACACAATAGATAGAAATCAAGAAGCAAATAGTTAAGAAGTTAGAAGAGTTTAAATAACTAGTTAGTCTATTTCAAAGATACATGCCACTCTGAGATAGAAGATAGAAGTAGAATACAAGTAAAGGATATAATCTTCTATAAAAGGCATCAAGTAGAGGAAGAAGTTTGTGAGAAGGTCTACTCACCTAGGTCTTGTAGAGCCTGAAGTGCAGGGAAATTTAACTAAATTATAGTTAATCATGTTCATTGGCCAAATGAGTTGGAGAGCTTAAACGTGGAGTTTGGCATACTCTTGGAACTTTCCAATCTATTGATTTGGGAACCAACAAAATGTCAATCTGATACAGAGGACAAGAGAAAAGAATACAAGAAAGAAGAAGAAGAAGAAGAAGAAGAAGAAGATAGAAGGCAGGCTCTGACATCTACAAAAAAGACCCTTAGGTATGTATAGAGAAATTATTCACAGAAATAGATTTTAGGTGATAAGAATAAAGGTATCATTACAAGAAGTAGAGTAGCACAAGAGAAATCATTATTATGTTTAATTTCGTAACTTGAGCCAAAAATTATGGAAGAAGCATGTAATGATCAAAAATGGGTAAGAATAATGAAAGAAGAACTTGATCAGATAGAGAATAATCATACTTGGGAACTTGTGCCCAAACTGACTGACAAGAATGTGATTGGTACAAAGTGGGTATTATGAAACAAGTTGGATGAAAATGGAAAAGTAATGAGAAATAAGGCAAGATTAGTTTGCAAAGGTTACACTAAGATTGAAGGCATTGATTTTGATGAAACTTATGCCCTTGTTGCTCGGATGGAGGCAATCTAAATCTTAGCATTTACAACATAAAAAGATTTTGAGGTTTATGCGATGGATGCTAAGTCAACATTTTTGAATGGAGAACTGAAGGAAGAAGTCTACATTGAACAATCAGAGAGATTCAAGTCAACAAAGGCTCCAGATGCTATTTTTAGATTGAAGAAAGCATTGTACAGATTCAAGCAGATACCTAGAGCCTGATATGGTAGATTGGACAAGTATCTGATTCAACAAAAATTTCAAAAAGGATCTGCTAACAATAATTTGCATTGTAGAATTTATTCATATCAAATCTTAATTATTGTGGTTTATGTTGATGAAATAATTTCTGGAGGAAAAGATGACTTGTGCATAAAATTTACAGTGGAGATGCAAAAGGAATTTGAAATGTCTATGATTTGTGAGTTGAAATTTTTCCTTAGATTGTAGGTAAATCAGAAAAAGTAAAGGAATATTAATTTCTCAGTCCAAGTATATCAAAGAGTTATTGAAGAAGTTTGGTTTGGAGAATTCTAAACCGGTATCTACTCCTATTGTTACCAAATGTAAGTTTACTAAAGAAGATGATTAACCAAAAAGTGATGCAAGTATAGATAAATGAATGAAGGAATATTGTATTTGACTGCTACTAGATCAGATATTATGTATGTCATATGCTTAGTAACCAAATTTTAGCAACAACCAAATGAATCACATGTCATGACAGTAAAAGGGATCTTTAGATATTTGAAGGGTACAGAGATTTTGGATTATGGTATCCAAAGGGTTCAAATTTCACTTTGACAACTTATATTGATGTTGATCAGGCTGGATGTTTTTATAACCAACGAAGTACTAGTGTTGGAGCTTATTTCCTTGGTTCTTGGTTGGTTGCTTGGTCAAGCAAGAAGCAGGATTATGTGACATTATCTACTACTGAATTAAAATACATTGAAACATACTCATGCTGTACTTAAGTATTATGGATGAAACTAAATTTTAAGGATATTGATATACCATTTGATGAATCGATCTCAATTATGTGTGATGATACCAGTGCTATAAAAATTTCAAAAAATCCAGTACAACATTTGAGAACAAAACACATATCTATCAGATATCATTTCATAAGAGAGAAAGTGTTGTAAAATGAGGTAAAACTTGAATATATACCTATAAAGGAGTACATTGTAGATATATTTACAAAACCATTATGCAAGGATACTTTTGAATATCTTAGGCAGAAGCTAGGGGTTCTGCCCCTTCCTAGTGTTCACTAAATGTACTAGTGTGTGCATTGGTCGAGTGCATTTCATATTTATTCTCTTTCTGGGTCAATTCTTGGGGGCTTCCTCTTAGGGGGAACATTGCGAGTTAGTAAGGGGGATTTTTGGCCCTTTGTCATTGTTGTCAAAGGGGGAGAAGAACGGAGGTAAAGAAAAAAAGAATTTAATGTTGATATCTTATGACAATGATTTATTTTCTTTATTATTGATGAATGTTGCCATGAATGATAGAGGGGGAGATTGTTAGAATGTGATGATGATGCTATCATTTTTGTTGTCATTAATGATTATCATTGATGTCAACATATCATGTGCTTTGATGTGGATTGGATGTTTTGGTGATCTAGTAGATTGCTCTCCAGATGATGTGTCGTAGAGATTTATCTTTAGCTATGTCGGTGTTGGTCTCATTTATCTTGCAACATATTATAGTTCACTTGCTTGGGCCCGGTCCTATTTTAAAGTGGTCACTTTTCTTTGGTTCAAGTATTTGCATTGCAACGTATAAATCCTATCTGTTGGTTTCGAAGATCTTGGTGATGGTGTAGCATGTTGTTGTAAGTGAGGCGTGTTGTATTGAGTGAGGTGGTCGACATTTCATTCCTTACCACTGCGGTAATGCTTCAATGACCTATTTCAAATTGGATTAGGTTGACCTTATTGTTGGCATGACTTGGTATAAGAGAGTGATGATTGTATGATGTTTATATGCAGGTAATATGCAAATCTAACAAGGGAAGATCTATGTACTGATGTGTATGTGAGTTGGTGCAACCAGTAGTTGCTTGTTACATCATTTCTATGTTGTTTATTGTTGGTGACAATGACTTCAGTCATAGATTCATTTTCATTTCTTATATTCTGGCAGTGAGCCTAATTGTATTGGTAGTGAGCCTTTCCATCTTCTGGGTAGTTAGCCCAACCGATAGTGATCCTTAACTGCAATGTGAAAACTGGTAGTGAGCCCTTGTAAAAATCACCTAACCGATGTTCTTTTCATTAGAATTAGTTTCTCCATGGTTTTTCCCATCTTGGGTTTCCATGTAAATTCTGGTGTTCATGGTGTTGATAATTTGTGCTTTCATGTTTTTATCTATTATAAGTTTATGATCGCTTAAAGTATTTACCGATTCAGTAAAGCTCATGAAAATAGTTTTGGACTAACTAATTCACCCCCCTCTCAGTTATTCATCTTGTTCAACAATTTTTGGGTTTGATAATCCTATCCCATTTTTTTATCAGGGTTGCAATACATATTCCATATGGGTTTTGCCCCTATAGCTTCATCAATTAGATTCTAATTTCTAAGGTTACCTTTCAAGAAGATTTTCTTCATTTTTTTTTGTCTCTATTACCTTTACTACCTTGATAGATGTAAGGTAGGAAGACACGATTCTCTATATTATGCATGCAAACTAGGAGACTAGGTCTATTTACACTTTGATATATCAACTATAGCATCGAGATTAGGAGTTCTCATTGCACAAGATGATAACACAAAATAAAGAGTTGCCTAGTATATCAGTCACACCCTAATAGGGTACGAGCTTAATTATACACCTATTGAGTGCGCATGCTTAGTTATCATTTCTTCATCTTAGAAGATCCAACATTATATGACTAATCATTAGATTGATCTTGTATCAAAGATAAACCTCTTAAAATATTCAAAGTGACCTTCACTAATAGAATAACTAAATGGGTAATGATTTTGAGTGAGTTTTACATTGAGTATGTTAATAGTAAAACAATAAAGTGACAAGTAATAACCGATCAACTAACAGATGCTCATACATCAACACATCTTCCACTTGTATTTGATTTTCCAGATGAAGGAATATTCATAGTGACAACATCAACATAGTATAAATTATACTTTCACTGATCTTTTACACAACATGGTTTAGGATGAGGGGTCCTCTTCACCACACCTTAAGTGGATTTGATTCCACAACCTTCATCCCTCATTCAAGAACAACCATAGTCTTTAAGTTTTTGTGTGATTGCGCATTGTCAAATATTGCTTCAATATAATTTTGAGAGCATCATTAGTATACATCACACAAGTTGAGAAGAGCAACGAAGGTAACTTTGATGCATACTTGAAGGTATATATATTTTTCATTTATTTCATTCATTTTGTTTGCATTAGACATACTGTAATTTTAAGATTTGGATTTAGTGTGTTTCTTAAGTTTTTTTTAGTTGGCCTTTATTTCATGGTCTTATAGATAGTGCCATATCTTTTCAAAACTAATACCTTTTTAACAATTAATTTATTAAAAAATATTCAATAACTCATTAGTTTAATAATTTTTACAAGGAATAAATGTCCTTGTAAAATAACAAAATAAATATGTTAATTTTTATTATTAGAATTGACCCTTAATAATATTGTATATAAACATAAATATTTTAATACTATGTGTGACTCATATTCCATTATAACCGCAAAAGATCATATATGTGTGTTTGATGATCAAGAAAATAAGTGATTGTTTTTCAGGGAGAGGGATGAATAGTCTTGCGAGCTAACTTTGTGAGCATGTAGCACATGCATGGAATATTGTACTTGAACTCCATTATTTAAAATGGGAACCAGTGTCTCATCTAAGGTTTGGAGGCACGACTCAAAGCACAACTTACCACGTCAACATGTCTACTAAGAAATGTCCAAAATTTGACTTTTTAAAGGTTTGACTGAAGCTTAAACATGTATCCCCAGTAGTTGAACAAACAAATATCATTAGTTGTTTGAAGACTATCTTATTGTCATTTAAAACATAACTTATATGCAACATAAATGGACCGAGTACCTATTGATAATCATAAATATTTGTCATCTCTAACTTTAAAAAAAAAAGTGTCAATAATTGAAAATAAGAAACTATTTGTTGTTATAAAATTACATTATTATTCAAAATACAATTTATGTCCAACACAAATGGACCAATAGTTGAATACTATTTTTTTTTACAATCAAAGTATTTACTGTGCTCACTTTTTATATTTGTTATAAGAAAAAATATTGAGATGAAACACTCAAATCCATATACATTGCAACCTTAATAGTTATATACACAATACAATTTTTTTCACTACTACAACAGTGCTTATTCAAATGAGCTTCTTATTTTTATAAATGACACATTTATAGTAGATAGTCATGGTATTTTGTTTGAAACAAAAAATATTTATTTCACTCGTTAATTTATCTATTTATCCTTTTTTAATATTTGTATTTATGCATTTTTTATATAACGTTCATTGGTTCTCTTGTGTTAAGTATGGGTCAAGATATTTATCAGTTTACATGTAGACTAATCATTTATAATATATACTATAAATATGTGTAAAGACTGAATATTATAAGCACAAGTGCCATCACAACAATTGGATCCCCGCACAACTATTGGCCCCTCTGCCCAAAGAGCTAAACACTCTGATCTCTTTGAATTTGGAGAGATAAACTTCTCCATGAAAACTTGCTCTTGACCTTTTTTTCCCATAAAATTAAACATAGCAGATAAGAAAATAATAAATTGATTGATCAATTTGCATAGACATTATGTTAGTAATAACTGAGAGGGGGGGGGGTGTGAATCAGTGGCCTAAAAAATATTCTAATAACCAACCTTAAAAACTTAGTACCACAATATTTATCTCTAGTTATCTTCAGTCCTTCCAGATGAATGCCTCCAGCTACTTATATCTATTTACTACTGATCGGAATGCTTTGTTAAACCTTCTACTGTATGTTTACCAAAAAGCAGTCTGTTAATTTACCAACAGACAGTAAATTATTTAGAGTATACCAATCAATCCAATCAAGTTATGTGAAATGCAAAATACTAAAGTAATGACTCATAGACACATTGCCACATGGATTTTTAACGTGGAAACCCTATTAAGGGAAAAACCACTTGATAACCCAAAATATTTGCTCTTTTAAGGTTACAAACACACTGTTAGGTGTGACCTTGTTAGAGGATTTTAAAGTTTTGTCTATCACTTAGAGATCTGGCATCTCATGCTACCATCTATGATCAAACACTCACTTGGCCTATCAATTGGTATCTGGCATCTCATGCTATCTTCATGATCAAAATTTTTGATACTCCATTGGATGTATCTCAATATAGAAAGGATCTTTAAATCCCACTCGGTTAAGAGACTTTCAGAATCAATGGTTAAACTGAAACAGTATGATCTGTTCACATATACAACTTATACTTGTAGATTTTCAGATCTATTGTAATCTCGTAAAATTATCTGATCAATATAACTCTGTTTATACCTTTGCTCCACTTTGATTATGCTCAGTGATGCTATGCTCTATTGATCGGTGTCCGCAAAAAACTTTAGCTCTTTCCTCAGCTTGATTGATCAACACTGAATGAAGTTTCTCTTCATCAGTTTCTCTTTAGCATCCTCTTTTGATTCTCTCCAAACACACAATTCGCAATGAATTGAGTTGTCTCTTTATAGACATGATATCATCGTTATTAGGTTCTTGATTTTATTGAACTTAGCGCGATCCACAATTCTTGCCAATTAGATTGAAAGCATAACTCCTGATTTGTCTCGTTGAGATCTTCTTACCAACTGGACAAATCAACTTTAAATCATTTACTTAACTCTGGCTTATCTTGTCGATGAAAATAATTATAACAACCAGTTAAGTCTATATTTATCTCTGCCAGCTAGATATTTTGTCTTTTTTGAACTCCAGTTATTTTTTATTTTAACTCTCTGATAGCGTTGGTCAACGCTTCAGTTCCTTCGGGCTTCTTCATCGGTTTACACTATGTTTCTGGCCATCTGGTATGCTTGTGATTCTGCTCGTCGGTAATGCTCATCAGTTTTCTTTCTCGGGCATCACTATGACTTGACTGTCGGTGATCTCTATCCATCGGGTTCCACTGACCATTGGTGTTTGAAGTCACATTGTGAATACTTGTCTTTTATGCATTACAGAAAGCATAATCTTAATCTCTTTGATCCTCTGAATTCTTTGACACTTTGTATATAACCGATTAGATTATATCAAGTTGACATCAATGAAAATACAATCCATTAACTGATTTAATGTCTTGCATTATCCTTCTACATTTTGGTGATCAACTTAACATCTTCAAACATTCAATTAGTTACATGTCATCAATCTCTCCCTTTGGCATTGATGGCAACATACTACATTATCATACTATACTATCACTAATACAATATGAAATATACAGTTTCATTAAGCTTTCCTAATGTAACTATTTACATATGTCTGCTTTCAGTAAGCTAAAAAAGAATATCTTAGATTTGTTTCTTGTAGAGTGGTTGTCTTCAATCTTTAATCCCTTCACTGGATAGATGTTTCATCTGATTTCTCTACTCTGATATGTGCTCTGCCTTGACTGTTCCTCTTCTTGATAATCTCATTGTCCTTTGATAACATTCTTTCTATTTTTTCTGAACTCTCTCCCTTTGTTGCTTCTCTCCCTTAGATGGATATTTCATGTGTAATCAATTTCTCTCCCTTAGAATATTGATTAACTCTTCATTCTGATTCTCAGGAACTTCGCTTCATGGATAGTCATATAATCTTTTTGTTTATCATATCTCTCCTTTTGATGATGAGATCATTTCTCCCTGTATCTGTATGGTAATGAGATATTTCTCTCCTTTTGACAACAATGCCAAACAAAAATACTTCTCCTTTATTTATCATCTATATCATGTTTCATCTCTTTGCATAATATCTTCCTTAAATTTTCCTATCCATCAGTAATACAATGTTTCCAATTTTTGGTGTAAAATTATACCTTGCTATGTATATATGTATTTGTTATTGTCCTTTCATTGTTTGCATCAACATGACTAATCTTCAGATTTGGTATAGGCTGATGCAACCTTCTAGTCAACTTACTGACCGATAGACAAGGGTTGAAACCCTAGTTTCTGTCTCAGGTACTCAAAAGTATCCTTCAGTAATGGCTTGGTGAATATATCGGCTAATTGTTCCTTTGATTGAACATATTCAAGTGTCACTTCCTTTGCTTGTACCTATTCTCTTAGATAGTGATACTTGATAGCAATATGCTTAGTCTTAGCATGCATGACTGAATTTTTAGAAATGTTTATTGCACAGGTATTATCACAGTAGATAATTATTGGTTCTAGAGTCTTCATATTCATACCTTCCAGCAATTGTTTGATCCATGCAATATTTGAGAAATTTGCAGCAGCAACAACATACTATGCTTCTGCAGTAGACTGAGAGATGCATCCTTGCTTATTGCTTATCCATGTGACAAGTTTGTCACCCATGAAGAATGCTCCTCCAATTGTGATCTTTCGGTCATCAATGTTTCCAGCCCAATCAACATCTGTATAGACTTGTAGCTCAAATTTTCCTTCCCTTTTGTACCATAAGCCATAGTCCTAGATGTTCTTCAGATATCTTAGAATTATTTTCACAACAGTCATATGCGATTCTTTGGGATTAGCAGAGAATCTTGCAACTATCCCCACTGCATGCACTATATCTGATCTGGTGTGAACAACATACATCAATTTTCCAATCATTGATCTATATAAGGTTTGGTTTACCTCATTTGTCTTGTCTTCTTTTGTCAGCTTGCATCTAGTAGCCATCGGTGTTCCAACTAGTTTGGAATCTTCCATCTTGAATATCTTCAGCACTTCCTTGATATAGTTTGACTGAGTGATATAAATGTCTGCATCTTGTTGAAGAATCTGTAGACCAAGAAAGAATTTGATCTCCCCAAACATAGACATTTCAAATTCCTTGCTCATTTCATTAGCAAAGGATTTGCATAATAATTCATTTCCTCCAAAAATGATATCATCAACAAAATTTTCAGCAATAAGAATATTGCCATCAATATCTTCTTTTAAGTATAGATTGCTATTTTCACTTGTTCTAACAAATTTTATACTAATGAGATATGAGTGAAGTCTTTCATACCAGGCTCTAGGTGCTTGTTTCAATCCATACAAGGCTTTGTGTGGTCTACATACCATGTTTCTCTTGTTTGGATTAACAAACCCTTCTAGTTGTTCAATGTATACCTCTTCTTCAAGTATTCCATTTAGGAATGCAGAGTTGACATCCATCTGGTATACCTTTAATCCTTTAAATGCAACATAAGCAAGTAAGATTCTAACTCCTTCTAGTCTAGCACGGGTGCAAAGGTTTCACCGTAATCAATACCTTCTTCTTGTGCATATCCCTTGCATACTAATCTTGCTTTGTTTCTAGTGACTTATCCATTCTCATTTAGCTTGTTTCTGAATATCCATTTGGCACCAATGACATTCTTGTCATTTGGTCTTGGTACTAGTGTCCATGTATTGTTCTTCTCAATCTGTTCTATCTCTTCATTCATAGCACTGACCCATTCCTCATTTTCAAGTGCATTGTAAATAGATTTAGGCTCAAAATCATAAAGTAAACATCTTGTGTTCAATGACTTACTTCTTGTTCTTGTTCCAGCCTTCTTGTCTCCTATGATTTGATATTGTGGATGATTTATTGTGACATACTTGACAAGTTTCAGTTCAGCTCTGTCTTCATCATTCTGATTGTCTTCTTCACCTTCATTTTCATTTCCATTGATCGGAACATCATTTTAAGGATTATCTTGATCATCGGTAATTGCAGCCTCGTGCTCGGGTGCAATGTTCTGATGCTCGGGAGTGACACACTATTGCTCGGGTAGAGTGTTAGGTTCTGTATAAACAAACTTTTTGTAGTCCTCTGGTTCCTTTTTGCTTTCCTTATCATTCTTTTCTGCAAATTCATCTATTTTCACATTTTCACTTTCAATGATTTTGTTAGATGACTTGTTTAGACATTTATAAGCCTTGCTTTTGGTTGCATACCATAGAAAGATACCTTCTTCACTTTTGCAGTCAAATTTTCCATTTCTATCATCCTTCAAAATATAACATTGACTACCGAAGATCTTGAAGTAACTTACATTGAGTGTATGACCATACCAAAGCTCATATGGTGTCTTCTTTATGTCCTTCTTCAATTGTACTCTGTTTAAGGTGTAGACAACAATAATGACAACTTCCCTCCAGAAAGTTTGAGTGATGCTTTTCTCAATCATCAATGTTCTTGCATAGTCAACAATTGATCTGTTTTTCCTCTCAGCAATTCTATTTTGTTGTGGTGTTCTTGGCGCAGAAACATGTCTTTTAATTCCACGCTCATTGTAATAGTCAGTGAATTCATCTGAAGTAAATTCCCCTCCTCTATCAAACCTTAAGCATTTTAGTTTCTTTTCACTTTGTTTTTCTACCATTTCTTTGTACCATTTAAACATCTTAAATGCTTCTAATTTATCTTTTGAAAACATGACTGTCATCATTCTAGAAAAATCATCAACAAAGAGAATAACATACCTATCTCCATAGTAGCTCTTTGTCCTCATCGGTCCACATAGATTTATATGGACTAATTCTAGAATTGCAGTAGATGTATGGGTTTTACTCTTGAAACTAGACTTTGTCATCTTACCTTTTTGACAATTCTTGCACATGATATGTTCTGGCTTAGTCATCGTCGGTGAGCCTCTGACATTTCTTTTTTTGCTTATCTTTATCACGTTGTCAAAGTTCACATGACACAATCTTTTGTGCCACAACCATATATCTTCATTTGTAGCCATCAAACAAGTGGTGTTAATGTCATCAAGATAGAAAAGGTTACCTTTTGTCTGCTCACCGGTACCAATCAACCTTCCTGATTCATTGAAGATATTTGCCTTCTTATTTTCAAATGCTACTCTGTGACCTAAATTATTCAACTGAGAAACACTTAACAAATTGTAATTCAGTCCTTTAACCCAGTAATCATTTTCACATTTAATCATGTTATCAACATTATGGTTCCTTTACCTTCAACTAGACAAGGTGTATCATTACCCATTCTTACTGAACCACCATTATAGTATTCAAAAGTCTCAAACTTTTGTTTATCACCAGTCATATGGTGAGTGTAGCCACTATCTATGATCTAGACATCATTTTTACTTACTTTAGATATGAGTGCAGTTTCTTTATACCTTTCTTCATCTTCATCTAAATCATCCTTCATGGCTACAAATACCATCTCGATGTCTTCTTCTGATTCGGTGTCAGTGTCATCAGCTCTGCTCTCAGCTAGGTAACATGCTTTCTTCCCTTTGTCCTTGTAGTCTCGGGTATCTCTCTTGTTAGATTGTCGGTTACTTCGGTAATCCCTATTGTCACCTCTATCAAACTTCTTCTCATATGATCTATCATTTCCTCTGTCATCTTTTCGTCGGTTTGGACATCTTGCAACAAAGTGTCCAACCTCTTTACAATTGAAACATACAAGTGGTAATTTACCTTTGTATTTACCTTTGCCTCTCTGCAGTCTTCTTGCCATTAGTGCTTCAATCTCATCAAGTCCTTGTTCTTCATTATCACTTTCACTATCATTTCTAATAGCATGTCTATGACTTGAGTTACTTATCTTTAAAGAATATTTAAGTGCAGATTCCACAGATGGTAAGACACTATTATCAAAATTGTTCATCTCAAATGATATTAGTCTACCAATCAGACTATCTAGAGTAACTGTATTGTTTGCAACTGCTCTCATTTCTTGAATAACATAAACTCTAATATCATATACAAGCAATAAGGTTCTTAAGATTTTACTTACCAATGTCTCCTCTTCAAGTGTACCTCCAATTCCTCAGATAGAATTGACTACTTCTTTTATTCTGCAGCTATACTGAGTAATATTTTCTCCTTCTTTCATCCTTAGATCATCAAACCTCCCTCTTAGGCTTTCAGCCTTTGCTCTTAGTACATTGGCATCTCCTCCATGCACTAGTTGTAACTTATCCCATATTTGCTTTGTAGAGGTGCAGGTTTTGACATCTTCAAACTCAACATCGGAGAGTGGTGATGTAAGTTCTATCATCATGTAGTTATGTTCATGCTTGACTCTTAATTTCTCAAGAGTATGAGGTCCTATAGGCAACACATATTCAGCATCTAAGTATTGAACAATATCATTTCCAATACCTGATAGGTAGAGTCTTATTCTACTTTGCCATGATGCAAAGTTGTCTTTATTTAACTTGGGCACATCTCGTCTGTTCATCTTGTGATCTTTTGCTTGAGTTGTTAAACTCCCTTTCTCAGCAGCACACAAGCTCTGATACCAATTGTTAGTAATAACTGAGAGGGGGGGGGGGGGGGGGGGGGTGAATCAGTGGCCTCAAAAATATTCTAACAATCAACCTTCAAAACTTAGTACCACAATATTTTATCTCTAGTTATCTTCAGTCCTTCATGATGAATGCCTCCAACTACTTATATCAATTTACTACTGATCAGAATGCTTTGTTAAACCTTCTACTGTATGTTTACCGAAAAGCAGTCTATTAATTTACCAACAGACAGTAAATTATTTAGAGTATACCAATCAATCCAATCAAGTTATATGAAACGCAAAACACTAAAGTAATGACTCATAGACACATTGACACATGGATTTGTAACGTGAAAACCCTGTTAAGGGAAAAACCAATTGGGACCGGTAACCCAAAATTTTCACTCTTCTGAAGTGAGCTCGGTGAAGAGCCAACCCTGTTAAAGGTTACAAACACACTATTAGGTGTGACCTTGTTAGAGGATTTAAATGTTTAGTCTGTCACTTAGATATTTGGCATCTCGTGCTACCATCTTTGATCAAACACTCACTTGGCATGTCAATTGGTATCTGGCATCACATGCTATCTTCATGATCAAACTTTTTGATACTCCATTGGATGTATCTCAATATAGAAAGGATCTTTAAATCCTTCTCGGTTAAGAGACTTTCTGAATCAATGGTTAAACTAAAACAGTATGATCTGTTCACATATACAACTTATACTTGCTGATTTTTAGATCTATTGTAATCTCATAAAATTATCTGATCAATATAACTCTGTTTATACCTTTGCTCCACTTTGATTCTACTCAGTGGTGCTATGCTCTGTTGCTTGGTGTCTGCAGAAAACTTTAGCTCTTTCCTCAGCTTGATTGATCAACACTGAATGAAGTTGCTCTTCATCAGTTTCTCTTTAGCATCCTCTTTTGTTTCTCTCCCCACACACAATTCACAATGAATTGAGTTGTCTCTTTATAGACATGATATCACCATTATTAGGTTCTTGATTTTCTTGAACTTGGCGTGATCCACAATTCTCGCCAATTAGATTTAAAGCATAACTCTTGATTTGTCTTGCTGAGATCTTCTTGCCAACTAGACAAATCATCTTTAAATCATTTACTTAACTCTGGCTTATCTTGTCGATGAAAACAATGATAACAACTAGTTAAGTCTATATTTAGCTATGCTAGCTAGATATTTATCGTTTGTAAACTCCAGTTATTTTTGGTTTTAACTCTCTGATAGCGTAGGTCAACACTTCAGTTCCTTTGGGCTTCTCTGTCAGTTTACACTATGTTTTTAGCCGTCGGGTATACTTGTGATTCTGCTTGTCAGTAATGCTTGTCAATTTTCTTGCTCGGGCATCACTGTGACTTGACTGTCGGTGATCTCTATCCGTCGGGTTCCACTGACCGTCGGTGTTTGAAGTCACATTGTGAATACTTGTCTTTTATGCATTACAGAAAGCATAATCTTTATCTCTTTGATTCTCTAAATTCTTTAACACTTTGTATATAACCGATTAGATTATATCAAGTTGACATCAAGGACAATACAATCCATTAACTGATTTAATGTCTTGCATTATCCTTCTGCTTTTTGGTGATCAACTTAACATCTTCAAACATTCAATTAGTTACATGTCATCACACTATATTTAAGACTAAAACTTATGGTCATATGACTATATTTATGTAGTTATAATGCATTGCACACATAAATTATCAAGATTTCAATATTTAGAGAAATACTATTGATATTGAATTAACCATCACTACAACTACATGTAGGAGGGACAACAATGATTTAAAGGTGGTGATTGCATGCATGGCTAACAATCTCTTGGCATAACCATTGCATTGTAAGATGCTATTAGTAGCAAATAATCTTCTAAGCCATGGTCACATGACCCTCCATTACCCATAATCAAAGGAAATAATCATTAACATTCGATGTTTCATTTAATATGTTCATTGATGCAAAGACAAATAAAATAAAATGCAACTTTGTGCAAGACATCTAATTAAATGATAGGCTATATCTAGAACTTTTGATTATACTTTGCTTTAGAAACATTTCTATCTAATGTAACACGCAATGATACTAAACTCTCAAATGCAATGTAACCATTTTAATCCTTGAATTGAAAAGTTACTCTATACATGAGAAGTAATTTGTTAACCTCTATAAACAATACCTTTACATCTACCTCAATGTTTGCATGTAAAATCATTCCAAGGCCCAACCCAAATATCTGGCCACACCACTCAACTCGATTTTAATTCTCAACAATTTGTAAATCATATAATCGATGCATGAATTTAAATTCAAACTTTGTATATAATATGAATGTAACATTTTCATACATTGATCCATGTTTGTTTTATTAACTTTGACTTTTAAGTACAACACCTTATTGAGGGGTTCATTAACCGATAATATACAAGAGTTAAAGTAAAATATGTTGAAACTTATCATATTGATCAAAGCTAGTTACAAGTTCATTAACCAACAATCTATTGGAAGGAACTAAAAATATATCCTTATAATATTGAACAATACTAGTTACAAATAGTAGAAAGATTAAATTAGTAAAATCACCTATATGTACTATTAGATGGCCGATAAACACATATAAATAGTCTTATATTTTTATATGTTCCTATCAACCATCCAATAGCACCTATGGATACATATTTGCTAGTATCACAATGATGAAATATTAGAAAACTATAAGAAAGTCGTAAAACTTGTTTTGTTCCAAAATAAACTACGTAACAAATAGTTTTGAAACCATATGTACTACAAAATAAATCAATAAAATTGCTGAAACCAAATTTGAGAATCAACCCTAATTGATTCACAATTTTTTTTTGTGAGATTATGTATTATTAATTATAAGTTTTGAAAATTGAGCAAAATCTTTCTTTCACTTGATTGAAGTCTTCCCAAATTTTATATCCTAATTTGCTAAATACGGCCATCAAGTTTAAGCACGCGGGGGGACAATCGTCCTAAGATCTTAGGTTTCATATTTTCGTTCATCTCTCTTCGTCCAAGCGACATCCTCCCGCCAAAACACTCCGAGGGTTTTACATTAAGATTGCAGATAGAAGGTAAACTCGTATAGAGGTGGAGGGCTGTATCAGATTAAGAGCAAAAAGCGAAGATGCTGTGGGTAGACAAGTACAGGCCCAGGTCTCTCGATAAAATTATTGTGCATCGGGAAGTTGCCGACAATTTAAAAAATCTGGTATTTTTTTTCTCAGTAGTTTATTCAGACTTAGTTTCTAATTGCAACACGTTACTATCTGTGGTGACCTGATTATCCTTCATATTTTTATAAATTTCTAACCCAATGCAATGTTATTGATGTCTTTTACTCAAGAGGATTCTAACTTGACGATTTTAAAACGTATTCAGGTTCTCATTAGGGACAACTTAATAAATTGCTTATCTCCAGAGAAAAAATAAATTTGAAGTCGTCTCACAATTTTTTATGCATAGAACTAAAAAATATATATTTTCTTGGTAATTTTTTTTGATGCTGAAAAATAATTAAAGCGAAGATTGCCTAAGCCGCTCAAATAACAATTTATTTTGTGTCTATTGATATTTACATACATGTGAAATGACACAATTCTTATTTGTAACCATATTGTATAGGAAAAACTATTGCATGGAGAAGTTTCTTAGTCAACAATGTCTTTTGGGACAAGTTCCACAACCAAACCTAGCTTTGATAAGCATGTCAAGGTGGCTCAATAATTGTGTCATTGTTTATGCTAACATTCGTTTGCCACTTTCCATGGACTTTCAAATGAATGTGAGGACAATGGGTGCCCTTCTATTGCTTGGTTGACCTTTTTGTAGTTATTTGGTGACATATTTTTCTTTTGATGGGTAATGGGCCGAAGCCGAGATCATCATGGGGCTCGAGTAGACTTGAACCCAAGACCTCCCGGATGAGAGGCTCGAAACTTACTACTGGGTTGTGAGGTGTTCCCCCATTTGGCGTCATACATTTTAGTCTAATGATAATAATGATTTTGATGATGACACCACAAAGCACAATGATTCACAATTGACTTTATCAACTTTGTCAACTTGTGAAGTAATTTGCAATGCAATATGACTCCTTTTTTTGGCATGATCTTTCACTTATCAGAGAACCACTTTTTTGGGGTTCCTATCTGCACGCCAATTAGTTGCCTCTATATTAGAACCTCGTGTTGATGATTGCCCTCATTCTTTGGAGGATATTTTATTTGGTTTGATAAGAATTGCACCTTGGGCATCCTCTTGCAGTGGATGTAATGTAGGTACTTGTTGATCAATTCTCCCTTTTTACTTCGCGATCCACCTTTTGTGAGTTCTCCTCATTTGGATACAGGGGCAGCTATTGTAACCCTCCTATTGGAGTGGGTGTTCCTCTCTTGGATGATAATATCCGTGTTTTGGTTCCTTTTTGATGGTAACATTTCCTTCACCAGCATCTTTATAGAAAAATGAACCAGTCTAGACACTTTCTTGTTGCTTCCTTCATATACTATTTTGTAGCGGGAAGACCTTAAATGTCCACCTTTTGCTATATTTTTTTGTAACATGGAAGAAAGTTATTTGAATCTTGATGCAAGTGGACCTTCTTTATCATTCAATTCTTGTACATCTTCCTCAACTTGCGACTATTTGGTGCATTAATTCATCTTTCTTGAATTTCAGAGTAACATATCTGTTTTGGTATCTTCATTTGATGCAGTCAAGATTGGGGGATCTTATCAAACTACCCAATCTCGCAGCCTTAACATATCATCCAATCCATTATATAGAAACAAAATCTGAAAAAAATATTTATTGCATCTCTCATTGCACATTCATACAATAAAATGCTTAAAGATTTATCAGATATATTGAGAATTTCAACAATAAACATAATTCAGAAATTTTTCAAGAGTTCTAAACACATCATGCCTTCAAATCTTCAAACCTTCTTGCCTTCCACTTTCTTGGCTGCACTCCACTATGGAAATTTGGTTTTTTATCTTCATCCTACAACTCTCATGGCTGCCTTAAACACCAATAACACACCTACAAATTCTTTCTTCCCTTTCTTCTATTCTTCTTCTCTTGGCAAATTAATTGCCAACACTCTTCCCTATGCAATTCTCTGGAGCAACCTGCAAGTTCTTTCTTCAACCTTGCTGCTATTGGCTGCTGCCTCTTGACATTATCAAAGGCTGCATTTTATAGATATTAGAACCATTGGGAGGCATCACAAAGAGGCACACAAATCTGCCGTTTTGTTTTCCTTCAATTGTCTTTTGAAATTCCCATGAAAATGATTGAAGTTCCTTATCAAATACATCCAAATATGGCATCCAGGGTTGCTAAACTATACCAAATGACTTGCTGCTGTAAATTCCTATTAAAAGTGAATAAAAACTAGAATCAAGTTGTGCTTTTGGGGAAATTGAAGAGACATACATTGTTTTTTCCAAAATTCACTAGTTTTTCCTTCCATTTTGGCACTCGAATTGAAAGAATAAGACAAGAATGAAATGCTCAAGGTTGCTTTCTTTATGCAAGATTATAAAACTCCAGAAGATGCTATTGAAGCCCAACCTACACCAATAATGCAAAAATTAAACATAGAAATATAATTATTTTTTTGGTGATGCAGGATTGCTTGTGACCCCAGATGTTTTTGCATCATAATTGAACCCTTAATGTGTGTATTTTCAAGCATTGTTATTGCTGAAGGAAGTTGTTTTAGGTGGTGGGGGTGGTTCTTTTAAGTCCTTGCTTCTCTATTGAGTTTAATGTATATGGATGCCTCGTTATATCTCATTAGTAGGGCCCTTTTTGAATTTTAACCTTTTTTCTTTGCATAACACTCTCTAAGTTGCATTTAAAGTGGGTGTTGATGTGGTTATATACCCTCCATTCACTTAAGCTTACATGGGTAGTTAGTTTACCCTAAGAAATAATAGCTGTTTTTTTTTCTGAGTTATTAGGAAACTAGAAAAAACAAGTTGTGCAAGCCAATCAACAAGAGCTAAACTGTAGTGCTGCCTTCCGTGGTTGCATTCTGTTCCATGTTTATTTTGATCCGAGATACTCTGGTTATGTTATTTTGGTTATTGGCATGATGAGATGCTTTCAATGACAGTACCTTATTTTTGGTTTCCAACAGCTTAGCTATTGTAGATGATTGGTTTATGTTGCTATTTGCAATTTTGATCATATTTGCATGATGATGCTAGAGATGTGACATGATGCCTTATGATGATATCTAGTTTATTTTGCTTTAATAAATAATGGATTATTATGTTGATGATTATGTCTGATTTATCCGTAGTTGATGCAAGGAGGGCGGATAATTGGGGCCAAGGGCTCTCCCAACTACCCAAACCAACTTGCCAACACAATGCGGAAGCAACAACACAGTGAGAAAAGAAACAACAGAGATCCTTTTATTTAATTGATCAAAATCATTACATGCCAGGCTGTAATGCCTTCCTGGTTTCGGCCATATACAAACAAATGATTACAGAATAATCTTCATACATATGAGGTCACAGACCTTCAATCTCAATGTCTAATCATTCACTTTCTTGCTCTAAGCTTGCTACCCAAATGAAAAACATACATCGAGAATATATACAAGAGTCCACCAAAGAGGTCGACGCTCAAATCCATAAGTGAGACCCAGATTTAGGTCCACACAAATCCCAATGAGAGACCCCAAATCAATTCAACAACGAAAATTAAATGAAGAAGTCGGCCAACAGATCCAACTCCAAAATAAACATCTCGGGCCAAGGTTGACTGAGCAACAGAGTGACTCGGGCAAAGAACACCCCGAGCAACAGGAAACAAACCCGAGCGTCAGCAGAAAAAGAACTCGGAAACAAGCATGACCGAGCGATAGAACCCGAGCAACAGATGAACAAGCATGCCCAAGCAACAGAACCCGAGCAACAGAGAATTCTCTGAGCAGCCTCCAAACAAACTAAGGAACAAAAGTAAACATATTTTTGGTTGAGCAGGATTCACAATGACCCATGCTCCTGCATCAGACACCTGGGGTTACAAGAAATGATTCTCTGAATCATGTGTTAGGTCCAACCTGAAATGAATCCAACTTAGATTGAGAAATCCAAGATGAGTCTTCAATCGGTCTGTTCTTCCATTTTACCAGATACTCCATGTATTCCTTTCCTCTTGTACTTCTACCAAGTCTCTGTTTCAAAATCTTCTCAACTTCCTCTATCTGCTTCTTAGGATAATCACTTGGTACTGCTACTTCTTCATCAGGTTCATGATATTCATACAAGTCTGAAATATTGAATATAGGTGATATATCTATGTCATCAGGTAACTCCATTTCATAGGCATTTCCACTGTCAAATCTTCTCAGTATTTTGTAAGGACCAAATTTCTTCATCTTCAGTTTACCATATGTTCCAATAGGAAATCTACCCTTCTTCAAATGAACCATAACTGCATCACCAACTTCAAAAGTTTTATGTCTTCTTGATTTGTCTGCACTATCCTTGTATTTCTGATTACTTTTCTCCAGCTTCTGTTTTATATCTTCATGCAAGGTCTTCATAAATTCAGCAAATTCCTCTGCTTCAACACTTCTTTTCTCTTCTCTAGCAATATCTCTCAAATCTGATATACCTCTTGGTTGTGTGCCATGAACAATCTCAAAAGGTGTTTTTCCAGTACTCCTATTCACTGAACTGTTGTATGCAAACTCTGCTTGTGCCAACATCAAATCCCAATTGCTTGGTGTGTCTCCAACTAAACATCTCAACAAATTACCCAAACTTCGGTTTACAACCTTTGTTTGTTCATCAGTCTGTGGATGAAATGTAGAACTAAACTTCAACTCAGTATCCAACTTCTTCCAAAGTGTTCTCCAAAAATAGCTAACAAACTTATTGTCTCGGTCAGAGATAATACTCCTCGGTAATCCATGCAATCTGACAATCTCCTTAAAGAAAAGATTTGCTATATGTACTGCATCTGATGTTTTCCTACATGGTATGAAATGTCTCATCTTTGAAAATCTATCCATAACAACGAATATGGAATCATTACCTCTTGCTGTCCTTAGTAAGCCAAGAACAAAATCCATGCTGATATCACTCCAAGATTTCTTAGGAATAGTAATCGGTGTATACAAACGAATATTCTGACTTACTCCTTTTTCAACTTGATAAACTCCACAACTCTTCACAAATTTCTGAACATCTTTATACAACTGAGGCCTAAAGTACCTTTCCTTAAGCAAACTCAATGTCTTATCAATGCAAAATGTCCAACCAATCCACTACTATGTTTCTCCTTAATTAAATTAGTCCTCATTGATCCTCTCGGTATGCACAACTGAATTCCTTTGAACAACATATCTTCCTGAATGAAATAATCTTCATACTTACTTGATTGATTTGAATTAGGTGCTCTGCACACTCTCCACTGCTCAGAAAAATCAGGATCACTTTCATACAAACGCTTCATGTCATCAAAACCAAGAACCTCAATTCTCATTTCAGTCAACAAAGATCTCCTTCTACTCAATGCATCAACAACTCGGTTAGAAACTCCACTCTTATGCTTAATCACAAATGTGAAACTCTGCAAATACTCTACCCATTTCATATGTCTTTGATTCAACTTATTTTGATTACCCAAATACTGTAAAGCCTTATGATCAGTATACAAAACAAACTCATTTGGCATCAAGTAATGTCTCCATTTCTTCATAGCTTGAACTATAGCATAAAATTCTTGATCATAGACAAAATATTTCCTTTTTGCATCATTCAACTTCTCACTAAGGAAAGCAACATGTTTACCTTCTTGAGTTAATACAACTCCAATTGTACTTCCACTTGCGTCACATTCAACTTGGAATACCTTTTTGAAATCAGGTAAGGCTAACACAGGCATTTCAACAACTTTCAGCTTCAAAGTCTCAAAACTCTTATCAGCTCAATGTGTCCATTTGAATTCTCTTTTATCTCCTCTCATTGTCTCAGTCATAGCATTACAAATAGAACTGAAATTTCTAATAAATTTCCTGTAAAAACTTGCCAATCCATGAAATGATCTTACCTCACTGACATTCTCAGGTGTAGGCCAACTAAGTATAGCTTCAACTTTCTCAGGATCCATCTTCAAACCTTCAGTTGAAATCACAAAACCCAAATACACAAGTTCTTCTTTCATGAAGGAACACTTCTTCAGATTTATCAACAACTTTTCCTCTTTCAATATTTGCAACACTTGTCTTATATGCATCAAATGCTCTTCTCTAGTCTCACTGAATATCGGAATATCATCCAAGTATACAATCACACATTTATTCAAGAATTTCTTTAAAACTTCATTCATTAACCTCATAAATGTACTCGGTGCCTTAGTTAAACCAAAAGGCATAACCAACCACTCATACAAATCTTCTTTTGTCTTGAAAACAGTCTTCCACTCATCACCTTCTCTGATAACCAAAAGACATAACCAACCACTCATACAAACCTTCTTTTGTCTTGAAAACAATCTTCCACTCATCACCTTCTCTGATTTGTATCTGATGATATCCACTCTTCAAATCAATTTTGGTAAAATATTTTGCTCCACTCAAACAATCCATTATATCATCCATTCTCGGTATAGGAAACCTACACTTCACTGTGATTTTGTTGATTGGTCTAGAATCAGTGCACATTCTCCATTCTCCATTCTTCTTAGGTGCCAATACCTCTGGTACTGCATATGGACTCAAACTTTCTCTAATCAAACTCTTATTCAGTGATTCATGAACTTGTCGGTTAAGCTCTTCATTTTCGGTAGGTGTTAACCGATGTGGTGCCTTGTTCGGTAAACTAGCTCCAGGGATCAGATCCATACAATGACTGATATCTCTCATTGGTGGCAAACCATCAGGTACATTATTTGAAATGATTTCCTTATACTTAGTGAGTAACTTTTCAACTTCTGCAGGAATTTCATCTTCTGCACTCTTACTTGGTTTGTTAGGAATCAAAGCATAACAAATATCATCTCTTTTCAAATCCTTAACAAACTGTCTACCTTCCATCAGACAAACTTTTACAGATGTACATATCTCACCAAAAGATTCTTCAACCAAAGGTAACAAAACTTGCTTCTTACCATCAACCCAAATAGAATATCTATTCAATCTTCCATCATGTATAGCATGTCTATCATATTGCCAAGGTCTACCCAACAAGATGTGACAACAGTCCATTGACATAATATCACACAATACCTTATCATAATACTTCCCAATTTTCAGATTCACAAAACATTGTTCACTTACCATTAATGTGTGCTCATCCTTGATCCATGAGATATGATAGGGCTTCGGATGCTTCATCCTTTTCAACTGCAATTCGGTGACCATTTCCTTAGATGCTAGATTCTCCGAGCTCCCACTGTCAACAATGACCTTCCAAACTTTGTCTACAACTCTGCATCTGGTCTTGAACAAACTTTTTCTAATAGGATCTTGCTTATCCTTCTCACTCCATAGTATTCTTCGGATCATGAGATTACTCTCAGGTTCATTAGGTGACTCCTCTTGAACCAAGGCATTTCTGCTACTACCAACCTTTTTGCTTGCATGTGTAAACTCAAAGGATTTATGTCCTTTACCACAATTGTAACAAGTCACTTGGAACCCTCTTCTGCTATAGCCACCTCGGGAGTAGTTCCCTCTTCTACGGTATGAACTTCCACCTTTCCATTCAGTCTTTCCTTTGTCTTGATTTGTGTCTGTATTTGTTTTGTCTGGTTCAGATCTACTGTTTTCACCATGAGATCTGCCTCTTCCTCTAGGGAATCTTCCACCTCTACCTCTCTGTCTTTGTTCAAATCTCTTGTTCAATTTCTCCTGAGCTTTTAGGGCAAATTGATATGCCTCCTCAATGCTTTCCATCTTGACCAAACTGATCTCATCTTATATAGAACTTCTCAACCCATTCAGATACCTTGCTGTTCTTTCCACTTCATCTTCACCATGTCCAAATCTGATGTCCAATCTATAAAATTCCTCAGTGTAATCTTTCACTGGTTTATCTTTCTGCCTCAAACTTTGCATTCTCCGAACTAGGTTAATCTGATAATCACAAGGTAAAAACTTGCCTTTCAACTTGTTTACCATCTTATCCCATACCTTGATTTTGTCTTTGCCTTTCTTCTTTCGGTCCAATTGCAGATGCTCTCACCATAAGGATGCATGACCTTTCAACTTTGTGCTTGCAATCTTCACCTTATTGTCCTCTGATACATTCTCATACTCAAAGTACTTTTCCATCTCGGTTATCCAGTCTATCAACTCATCAGAATCCAATTTTCCATTATACTCAGGAGGATTAAACTGAGGTGTGGACTTCAAACTTGTCAACGCTCTCAAGAATCTTTCTTCTTCCTGATCCATAATAGGTATAGGTGCATCTTCACCTTGAACCTCTTCAATTTCATCATCACTAACATCTTCAAGATGTCTTCCTTTGCACTGGGCTGTCTCAACAACTTCCAATCTTGCAGAGATTTGTCTAAGCATATTAGCTAGACCTGGGTCTGCATTTCCTTTCCCACGAAACATCTTGAAACCCTCTGCAATTGTAGGTCAGATCACAATTTGCTACCCCACAACAATATCACCAACTAGGGTTAGGGTTTACAAGAAGGAACTTAGATCTCACCAATGCTCTGATACCACCTTACGCAAGGACGACAGATAATTGGGGCCAAGGGCTCTCCCAACTACCCAAGCCAACTTGCCAACACAATGCGGAAGCAACAACAACATGCGAGAGGAGAAACAACAGAGATCCTTTTATTTAATTGATCAAAATCATTACATGCCAGGCTGTAAGGCCTTCCTGGTTTCGGCCATATACAAACAAATGATTACAGAATAATCTTCATACATATGAGGTCACAGACCTTCAATCTCAATGTCTAATCATTCGCTTTCTTGCTCTAAGCTTGCTACCCAAATGAAGAACATACATCCAAAATATATACAAGAGTCCACCAAAGTGGTTGGTGCTCAAATCCATAAGTGAGACCCAGATTTAGGTCCACACAGATCCCAATGAGAGACCCCAAATCAATTCAACAACGGAAATTAAATGAAGAAATCGACCAACAGATCCAACTCCAAAATAAACATCTCGAGCCAAGGTTGACTGAGCAACAGAGTGACTCGGGCAAAGAACACCCCGAGCAACAGGAAACAAAACCCGAGCGTCAGGAGAAAAAGAACTCGGAAACAAGCATGACCGAGCGATAGAACCTGAGCAACAGAGAATGAACAAGTATGCCCGAGCAACAAAACCCGAGCAACAGAGAATTCTTCGAGCAACCTCTAAACAAACTAAGGAACAAAAGTAAACATGTTTTTGGTTGAGCAGGATTGCCAATGACCCAAGATGTTCCTGCATCAGTAGTACTGTGCCTTATATGCTGTTGGATATTTCAGTAATTACTCCCATTGATATATGCTCATGTTGTCATGATTGATTATTTAATGTTTATATTTAAATGCGTAAATGTTAATGCAATGGTTATTTAAATGAATTAATGTTCACTATTTGCTCGTGTGTTTGTACGAAGTGAGACGAAGTCATAGTTGTCCCCTTTGTGAGGTCCACACAATGATGTCATTTTCCTTTGCTGTTTGATTATTATATGTTGTGCTTCGACTAGTTTATTGTGAGCAGGTACACTTGATGTTTGTGTGTTTTAATCAAGAGGTACCAGACACATTTTGCCTGAATTGTAGGATTTGAGTGTGTTTATATCCCCGACAGTGGCCCAAGAGATAGTATCACCAACCTTTCATGTTGAGCCAATGTTGTCCCTGTATGGATGACGTATCTGTGAGTAGTATATTATTCCCTCCAGTACATGTTGGTAAATCCGGATTCATTATGCATTCGTGATAGACCAATGACTGTCTGTGCATTTAGAAGTTCTCGCAGTTGTCGCGGATGATTTAATTAAATGTTGATTTTTAATGTTTTGGGGGAATTTTAATATTATTTTATTTACTGACTGATTGGCCGTAGTTGGATTCCAATTATCTGGAATCAATTTTATTATGTTTGGGCAATGTCAGTAGGTTATTTGAATTATTTAAATAATCTATTTTTAAGTCACTTTTTAGAAATGCTATATATGTTGAAAAGTGAGTTCTTTGAAAACACTTCTCCTTTGTTGGTTTTTATAAAAATTTGGATTTTGCTCCAAACTTGATTGGAGAATTTGGCTCTTTTGTTCGTTGTGACTGACTGGGTCGTCGGATCTTGGTGGGTAGTGACTTCTTGGAATCGTGTCGTGAATACCTTTCGTTTGTGTGGAATGATTTTTGGATTCGGCGAGAAAATTTATTTATTCCTCATTTTTTTAGGTTTCTCCTTTCGCTGTGAGGTAGGGCCCTCGATATTTTATTCGTTTCTCCATTCTTTGATTCATTTCTTGTTTGCTTTTGTCTTGTGGGCTGAGAGTTAGTACTCTTCACTTTCTTGTAGCTTTCAGATGTCTGGTTGACTCACTACAAGTAACTGAGGTTTTCATTGTTGGTTTTATTACTGTTATGTTGCTCAAATTTCCATGTGTCTGGAAATGAGTTTTTATCGCGTTTATGTGTTGTTGGGTGCCTATGGGCAATTGTGTTTTCATTTTGTAGCATTATGAGAAGTTTGGTTTTCAGGAAATTTTTTGGGGGTCGCCTCATTTTGTGTGCCACCCAATTTTACAGTTTGGTATGTTCGGTTTAATCTGAACATTGGAGTGTGTTGTCCTCCAGGTTTCCAACCATTCTATGGCTTTATATTGTTGATTTTGGGATTTGTGAACGAATTTGTACTCTTGGCCAATTGCCCAGTCGAGTGTGCCGTGAGCACTTGTGATTGTCTTTCTTTTTTGTGGGATGGTTCTCCATGCTTGATTTTGATCGCATTGGAATGCTTGATGATGGTGTTTGAGACCACATCACAAGCTCTTTGTGTGTGCCATGACGGGATTACATTGGGGCTCGTGCCCTTGGTTGAGGCCAATGGAGCCATGTGCAATTTCTTTTACCTCCCTCTTTGATTGAGGTTTTGGAGTCTTTTATGCATCATTGTGTTTGACTGGTAGGTGTGGAGTAGTGGGATGGAGTGGACCAAGGCAGGCTGGGACACAAAGTGGTCCTAGGGTATCCCTTGGTTGAGTTATCTTAATAAGTGATAACCTTAAAATGAATGGGGAAAAACATAATAATAATAATAATAATAATAATAAGATTAGTGTTTTATTTACAGGCCGTCTGTTTGAGAGATGCGAGCCGGGATAGCCGTGAACCATTTGCGATTGTTGATCCAGCATAGCATCAACCATTTGTTTGAGAGATGTGTGCTGACACAGTAGAGCTTCCTTGATGAGACAAGGATTGCTTGAAGCCACACGGGCCTGTACGAGCCGTGTGATGACACTCCATTCTTGAGTCTCGACATTGTACCTCGTCTAGTTTGAGTAGTGACCTTGACCTACTTGTATTGTGTTCTTGCATTGGACCTTTGTACCGTCCATTGACTTTATGCATCTGCTTGGCGTGAGTGTATCCCCTTTTGGTGTGAGTGCTTATCTTGTGTTTGTGGTTGGGTTACCATCTCCGCGAGCACGGTGGGGTGGGCCTAAGGGGTCCATGTGGTAGGGTGGCGTTGCACTATACTATTGCTGGGGATAGGTGTACAGATGGTGGACGACTTTCAGTGATGGAGTTCTTGAGCATGATGTGCTCTTTTCTATCCCTTGTCGTTTTCATGTTTTATGCTTATACTTGATCTAGATTCTTAGTTTGATTTGATTTTCGCTTATGTCGTGATGTCGAGTGTGTATGGCCTCGAATCATGCCTTCCGGTACTCCCCGGTGTGGAGTTGTACTCATTTTAGCCGTGCGTTGGAGCCAACATACTTGTATTTTTTCCGATTTATACTTGTACAGGAAACTGCGCATCTGTTCATTTTTGCTGTGCATGTGTTTTCCTGTTCTTGCGCATATGACCTTTTCTGATGTGCACATGTCCAAAATTGTTGCACATATGTTTATTCCTGCACATATGTTCAAACTGACATTTTCTAATCTTGCTTTTGTGCAAATGTTTTGAGACTCATCCGACGCATTTGTATCAGAGGATTGTTCCCTTGGGTATGTGCTAAATCTGATTCCCTGATTGGTTTCCCCATGCTTATGAGACCTTTTTCATGTATTCACTTCCCGTTTTCCGTTTCAGTATTATGTTGTTACTCTTACTTTTCAATTTGGGTTTTAAAATGAATCTAGCATTGTTTTTCTTTGAGGATGAGTTGTCTCCTTAGTTAGGGACCGTGGATGTTGGTCCGGTCTCATCTCGTGAGGTTCTTGGACTCGGTCTGGACTACCACGAGGTGGCTTGAATGTGTTCGTCCGTTCTTGCTTGTGTTTGGGTGTCTTGGAACCTTTGGAAGGTTGTTGAGTCTTCTGCTTCTAAACTTTTATGCAATGGTTGTGCTTCTCTTTCAATTTGGTTATTGTATTTTTGATGCACTTGTATGGTTAATGCATGCCTTAACCTTTAATAAAAAAATGTGCTTATTTGACCTTATGTTCCGAGGGTACCTCAGCGGTGCATTACATAAACCATGTTTCTAGCTCGTTGGTATTTGCCCCCAAATCTAGGATTTGGGTTGATCCTACTGTAGATATGGACAAGGAGCCTAAAAAACTGTGTGTTTATCTTGGATGAACTTGGGTAAACTCAAATGAAACTTGGATAGATCACATTGAACCAAGAATGAATCCAACTAGTTTATATACATTTTTAAAAATATTTTTAATGTTTTTGTATGCATAAAACACAAATCCCAAAGGTTGCTAGGCATGATTTCTTTCTTGTTGCTTCACTTTCATCATCTTTGCCCTCTTAATCACGTGAACTCCTTGTATGCAATTATGAATAAGCATAAGGTTGTGGAATCGAAGGAGTTGGGTGTCAAAATAATTAGATTGGTGTGGAAATAGAATTTATGATATCGGGCACGACTGTTCATTTTGGCTTGATCACTTCCTAGGAACAATGACTGAAGTTTTTTTTGTGCATTTAAGTCTTGGGTAAACTATATGTTGAGCTAGTGATTCAAGTGAAATGTTTTAAAGACAACTAATCAAGAATTGTTTCATGTTCACTTTTTTTGAGTTGGTGCTCTAAATGAAGTTGGTGCTTCAAGGAGGTTTGGTGCTCTTAGTGAGTCGGTGCTCACTAATGTAATCTAGGTTTGTGCCCATTTCATTAATAAAAGCTATTGAACTGTCGTGGTTGTTTACCCGAAAGAGTTTTCCACATGAAATTTGGTGTTCTTGTTTGCCTCTCTATTCTATTTCTCTTTTCATGTGGTTTCATATGTTTAAAAGTTTAAAATACTAATTCAACCGTCACACCCCCCCGCCCCCCACTCAGAATATTTTCTATGTGCTCTTCAATTTATTGTTTTGGCATTTTATTGTAACCGTAAGACACAATGACAAAATATAAACTTTGATTTTTTATTTATATAGTTTATATACCATGGCAATGTATGGTGATTACAATGGAAAAATATAAATTTTATTTAGTTTATTTATTTCTTAATCTTTTTATAATTTATCATTCTACTAAATTTATTTATATTATATAGGATTAATAAATATTTTGGCACATTGGGTTCATCACTTATTGCATTGGTTAAGGGTGGTGGTTGTGCCCAGTAAGGTTCAAGCCCCACTAGGCCATTGTGATCGCGGGTTTGTGACTTCTCTGATCCAATTTGCTAACGGGTTTGAGCCTTGGCTTTTTTAAATGGGGATGAGGCCCCTCGTTTGTGACCTCATCAGTTGATAGCTCTGGGTCAAAAGCGTTTCATGTGGGGTTGGAGGGCGTGCCATGCCAGTGTAACTGTTCACATTAAAATGTTTAGCAGACAATTAAATTAATTTTTTTTTGGCATGCTAAATATGTATACATTAATAAGTTTTATTTGTTTTTGCATGGACAAACTCAAAATGAGCGCAACCCCAACCTTTTTGATCGAATCAACAAATTGAATCTCTCGAACCTAAACCTAATCAATTACTAGGATTGACAATTTAGGAGTTAACCATGTAAACTTGCCTGACAAAATGAAGAATAATGTAATATGGTCGTTTAGATCACTTTTAGGGTTAGCTTAGAATTCTATAAGTGAAGGCTTCTCTCCTTTATAAACCACATGATGAATATGAGGGGATGAGTGTTATGATTCATTTTACGAGATAATCTCTATGATAGGAGCTTCCTAATGGAAACAATAGTTTCATTGGGTGGTTTTTAGTCTTTTGATTTAGACATGTAGCATCTGGTTTGTGTTTATAGGCTTGAGATCCTTTGTATTCTTCAAGAATTTTTTTCCAACACAATCCTTGCCATCTCCTTTGATGTTGTTAATACATCCTCGCAGATTGAGAATTCTTCATAGAGTGGTTCCATTAAGTGTTTAACTCCTTTCGACAATTGGATTGTGAAGTTTTGTGCTTATTAAAAGTGCATTGGACATACCTGAGAGAAAAAGGTTATGTCTAAGCATAAATAATGACATTCCAATGATTCCATAGAAGAAGGCAAAGGCACTTCTAGTTGGGCAAAAATGACAACCTTGAGATTTAAAGATTTGGGAATCTTGTTTCTCATTCTTAATAAAGTTGTTATATATGGGGTGAAACCTATTAAATATAGCTTTCATGAAAATAGAGGTCAATGATTTAATATCCCTTATTTAATATTTTTGGATAGTAATTTGCTGTATGTTCATTAATTACTGTGTTTGGATATTGAGTGGTTTTTCATGTTGAGGCCTTGTTAGAAGTGAGTTAAGTGCAGCTTCTAACTATTGTTGGCGTTGCCTAATGGGAATCTGATGGTTTTTGAGACTCTAGATATGTTGGAAGAATGAGAATGGGAGAGCCTTTTCCTTTGTATGGAGGTTTTCTGACAAACAATATCAAAAGCTAAGCCCATTGTATTTGTGCCTTACATTCTTTTAGGTAGTCGTTCTTAATGTTATTTGCTTGGGTCTTCAATTTCAGCCTAGCATGCATGATGCTGTCAATATGTGTTAGACAGGTTTGTCAGTTTTGTCATTGATGTCAAAAAGAGCAGATTTGTCTAACAGGTTCATAGATGACAAACAAATGCAGATGAGAGCAAGAGAATGATACAGTTTAAAGGATAAATGCAGATGGGAGCAAGAGAATGATACAAGTTAAAGGTTAAATACACTATCCTTTAACAGCAACGGACTACCACCTTCAAAAACAACTGGTTAATACTTATGTTCTGTTTCATGTAATAACTACGCACCAAAGACTCCCAACATTTGAATGCTTTCTGTGGATCACTGTTTGTAATGGAAGGCCTGATAACTCTTGACAACACTGGAAAGAATATACTTTGAGTGCGATGATATCCTTCTAATAGATGTCTCCAAAACTTATTTCTCTTATGCTTCTACTGGAAATAAAAAACAACGCAGATACCATTACTTGGAGTAGTGCCCAGGCAACAATAATGAATGCCCGATTCTCATTTGTTCACCGACAACAAGGAATATGCACTGAGGAATATATTATAGTGCTTCAATCATAATTATCTCTCTCCAAGCTTCCGGCTTGATGAAATATTTAATGTCAAACATTAAACTCGATGGCTTAATTCAAACTTAGAAAATCACAAGGTATGCTGTGACTCTACTCAAATCGGGCTGAGTATATTGGCCAGGGTATATGTTTGGGTGTAATCTCTGTCTTTATCAGAGATCAATACTGGTTATAATATCGACACCTGTGCGTGGGAAGTTACAGAAGTTACACTTTGTAATTGCGGTTTTTATATTATCTCCAGTTATTGGAATGGTATGTGTGATACAGAGGATTGGAGACATCAATTTCTGAAGGTTGATGTTGATCAGATTAATAGTTCAATGGATGCTTTAGTTATGACTGTTTAATCTGTTATAAGCAGTTGAAACTATCTCTTAACTGGCTACCAGATAGAAGTTAGTATATAGAAGAATGAAGGACCAATGAAGTGTGTGTGAGTGGGAATCAATTATGAGAAGGCTGAAAAATGTGGTAGCAGAGATATATCATATACAAGCATAGGATATTTAATGAGATTGTATGAACTTGTACAAAGAGAGTATGTGGTTGATTGTGTTCATATTGTAGAATTTGTTTGCAGAGGTATTAAGTACAAGAGTCAGATGTTGTGAGTGTAGTGTTCCTGAAATAGAAGAAATGTAAGTCAGTGACAGTTTGTAAAAGAAAATTTGAAACATCCTTATGGTTGGTGCCTCTAGGATGCTGAGTTGGTGCTCAGATTAAGAAGTTGGTGCTTTTATAAGGGTTGGTGCTCTCAAGCAAGGAGTTTGGTGATTCCTTAGGGTTGGTGCCCTTAAACATTGTAGTCATTATATCTTGTGAGGCTGGATTAGGACAGTAGATCCTAGCAACATTTCTCATCAAGGTTTTTCACCCATTCTGGGTTTTCTACGAATTTTATGTGTTGTGGATTCTATGTGTGATTATTCTCTTAACAATTCTATTTCTTATTCTTAGCAGTTTTTCTGATTATTTTAAGATTATTAAGGATTTGGAATATAAATCTTCTATTGATTCTCCCCCCCACTCAGTAGAAGATTTGTCGTCTACAATATGAACTAGCTAAGGCTAGGCCTTGTTGATGTGAGTTTTGTTCCACTACAACATGCAGAATCAAACACTTAATGCTTCGAAGCGAAGCACCAAATACTCAATCCTCTCTTGAATAAGGTCAATCCTTTTGCTGAGCTTGCAAATTAAGATCACAAGGTGACTTCAAGGTTCCTTCTATTGTGGATACTCGCTCAGTGAAATAATGTGATTTGTTGGTAATCACTAAGGGGACTTACGCTGTTCACTGGGATTTGTCAACTTAGTTCGAATGATTTGGTTTTACAATGTGCAATGAGAATGGTTCTCCAACTTTTGAACTCTCAACTTAAACTTAAACTTCTAACTCTTAACACTCCTACTTCTACTTCTAACTATGAATGCAAGGAAGTGTCAATGACTTGGACTCTACTAGATGAGGTTTTATCAACGACCTCCACCCATCTAGTGCAAGCTTCTAAGGTATACTTGAATGATTTTCATATCAATATCTCCTCTTCAATCCCATCAATGGATGCAAACTAAAGATTGAATAACAATTGAAGTTAAGAGCAATCACTAGCTTACCACACAAGGCACTCTTACCACCAGCAAGAGGCTAGTGGCCTAATTTTGTTCGAGTCAAACAAGTAAACATCCACAATTTCTTTCATCCAACTAAGCTACTTCTAAACAACGTGAAATGAAATCCTTAGCTAAGTGAGGAAATGTGGATCACCATGCAATGATTCAAACTTGATCACAACAATTCACCATGCAAGACACAACAATGAAAAGTAGAGCAAATTTTACATTATACTAGCAACAATTCTCCAACAATCCCTGCTTTACAAATGAGAGGGGTTTATATAGGAGCCTCAATTACAATGAATGGCAGGATTGATTTTGAAGGCAACTGAATCAATGATCTGCTGATCATAAAACAAAGAAATATGCAAAAGCCCAAATTGCCTTAGAGAAATAAGAGCAAGGGCATCCATTATATAGAAAATTGAAAAAGAGGTTACATTATGGTGTTCAACCATATTCACCAATATTACAACCATAATATTAAATACCTACAACTATCAACTACAAACATAAATATACACAAACCATATATTTAATATGGGACTCAATAGTCAAGAAAGACAGCAAGTATTCAAGAAAGACAACAAGTATTCTAGAAAGGAGGCCAAAGTCAATAACAGCTGCTAATGGGAATTAATAGTGCTGTCATTCTCCCCCATAATGACCATTGGGAAGAACATGAAGTAAATCTCTGAGCTTCTGGAACCTTTCACGAGCTAGAGCCTTTGTGAAGATATCTGCAATCTGATCTTCTGTACTGCAGTACACAATTTCAATCAAGCCCTGTTGAACCGATTCCCTGATATAGTGATGTTGTATCTCAATATGTTTGGTTCTACTATGAAATACTGGATTCTTTGTCATTTGAATAGCACTCTTGTTGTCACAGTACAACAAGGTAAGTTCATTCTGAATTTGGTGTAAGTCTTCTAGTAGTCTTCTCAACCATATTGTTTGACAAGCTGCTGATGTTGCAGCTTTATATTCTGCCTCTGCTGTAGAAAGTGATACTGTTGGTTGTTTCTTGGA
>MU223719.1:621446-631747 GCA_018584345.1 Thuja plicata | reverse complement strand
TGGGTACAAGCTCTTTTGAAGAGCTAGCAGCGTTGGGGTTATAAGGCTGATATGGTCTGGTGTTAAAATTCTGCCTTTGCCCTTGGTAGTTGGGCTGATATGGTGGCCTATTATTTTGATTTTGCTGAAAAGGTGGTTGATAAGGTGGCTGGTAAGGCTTATACCCCTGACTTTGCTGCTTTTTTATATTGACAATCTCATTACCAAAATTCTGTAGAATACTTTTAATCTCCTGCAACTCGACAGACTGAGTTGGCATAACATTTTCATGCCTATTGGACTGATTATTAGGTGCTGGTAATGCTGGTGCAGCTGGAATAACAGCTAAAGGGGCTGTTTGCAAAGGTATCATTGATTGAACTACAGGTGCTATTGGAAAAATTGGCATAGGAGGTCTTGGGGCAATTTTTCTAGCTTGTATAAGGTTGTTTTCTGCTCTAATGGCCATATCATAAGCACCTGGAAGTGTAACCCCTCCCATTGATTGTATCATAACTATTATATCACTATTGAAAGCCCTCAAATAATATAAGAAAGCATGATCAGCAGAGGGTCTTACCGTTTGAGGGATTCTTTCCCATGTCTTTTGGAAACGGAAGTTGAAATCTGTTACTTGTTCATGGGGGGCCCTTTTGATAGTTGACAGTTGCTCCACCAAAGATAGATGGTCCGATTTGTCTTCAAAAAACTTGCAAAGTTCTGTACCCAGTTGGTCCCAATCAGTAATAGAACCCACTGTTAGCCTTCTAAACCACTGCAAAGCTTTTCATTTAAAAGACGCGGCTAACAACCTGACAGCAACATTATCCTCTGTAACATGATGCAGGGCACAAAGATTGGCTACATCTTTTATGTGCTCAATTGGGGTGGTTTGATCTTCACCATTAAAATATGGTAGACTTTTTGAAGCAGCAACAGGAATGACGTCGTGTTGAGCAAGATTCAGCGGGCTGCCTTGATTGAATGAAACAAAAGGCTGGTTCCGTTGTAGTGCCATTGGAATTTGCAAAACTTGACCTCTTGGGGCAGTAAAAACTGGAACAGCAGTATGCACTCTTGCTGCAAGAGGTGTAGACTTGGTTCTCCTTGTATAAACCAATGTCTCTTTTACCTTTTTAGCTTCTCTCCCTCTTCTTCTGGGTGGAGACAACTGCAAATAATCAAAAGATGAAGAGCTGCTCCTTATTTGCACTCTTCTCATATGCTGTAGTCTACTGGTTCTTCTTTTCCAAAGCTCAGAGTCGCCAAATGTGTAATTTTTTAAACCTCTCTCAGGCTGAAAATACTGCTGTACACACTAACAACGGTAAAATATTATAAATAAGGACTGGAAATCAGTTTCAGTGGTCCCACCGGGTGTGCCAAAAACTGTTAACACTCAAAATCGCACCCTGATCAAGTTTGATGAATACTTGATCGATTTTGAGGAACATGGAAACAAACCAAGGTTGTGGGTAACCTATAGCTGGAATGAATCTCCGAGTGAAGGCCGGCTTCCTGTCTAGTACTCACCTGAAACCACCTAAAACTTAAACCTTTTGTTGGAGGAAAGAGGTAGAAGGATGAACAGAAATAAATCTAACTCCTAAAGGAGTGCAAAGATTATGAATTAGTGGGACTGTGCAAAGAAGTATATGTTGCCTTTCTTATTGTGTGTCTGTTATATTTGTGGATCTCAGAACATAATTTTTTGGTGTATCACCCTTTAGGAGTTAGATTTATTTCTGTTCATCCTTCTACCTCTTTCCTCCAGCAAAAGGTTTAAGTTTTAGGTGGTTTCAGGTGAGTACCAGACAGGAAGCCGGCCTTCACCCGGAGATTCATTCCAGCTATAGGTTACCCACAACCTTGGTTTGTTTCCATGTTCCTCAAAATCGATCAAGTATTCATCAAACTTGATCAGGGTGCGATTTTGAGTGTTAACAGTTAGCTAAAGGGGGTGGGATTAATTTAATTTAAAAGCACTTAGGACTTTAGAATTAAATTAATTAATCATAGGGATTTTTAGGTAATAAATCTTGAAAATTTAGGAATTAAATATGGGGTAAGATTTATGCAAATTTAGGTTTTCTGCATTTGAGACTAAGTCAATTAAAGACAATTAGGAAGGAGAATTTGTCTAGTACAATAGGACTTCGATGATGAGAATTTGAAGAAATGCACCAAAATTGATTAGAATTGTAAGGTGCCAATTTTGGGGTATTACACTTGCAACAAATCATCTGGATAGTGCTTAGACCCAAAACTGGTTACCTTTGTGGAAATCAAACATTGTGCTAACCAGGCAACATCACCATGACGAAAAATAACCTCCATTATTTAGCAGTAACAATCTTGGGACCACCATTTGACATCCCCCTGAGAATCACCTTTTGCCCATCAACTTTGAAAGAGAATAACATGTGTTTGAAACTCTGTGAATATTTATCCAAGGTTTCCATGCACTGAATTCCTAAAATAACATTAGTATCCGCCAAATCAATCACATAAAAATCATCTGTTATTGTATAGTTACCAAGAGCAATACTTAATTGCGAAACCTTGTGTGCTTACTAAATTAATACCACTTGCAACCTTAACATCAAATCCTTCATGTTTCACAATATGTAAGCCTCGTTTTTTAACAAGAGCAACATCAATGAAATTATGAGTAGATCCACTATCTAGCATGACAATAACTCGCTGACCCTGTAATACCCCTTGTACTCTGAAATGTTGTAATAGGGAGTTCTTGTCATGGATGCTATTATACGACCTTCTTGTTTATTTTCCTTGTTAGGAGTAGAATCTTTTTGGGAATATTCCAGATTTGGGTCTACATTTTCCTCTTCTTCATTATCTGATGTTACCTCAATATAGTGTACTCTTCCTTTTCCCATACATCTATGACTGGGTACCCAAGGTTCTTTACAGTTGAAGCATAACTTTTTCCTTCTAAGCTCATCACGCTCCTCTTTATCCATTCGGTTCCTAGGAGGTGTGTCTTTGTTAAAAAGTTGCTTGTCTTTATCGAGTTTTGGAGATGGTCCTTTATTGAAAATTTTCCCTTTAGATGAAGGTTCCAATTCTCTTGCCCTTTTGATAGTTGTCTGCAGAGTAGGAGGATTTAAGCATTTGACCCATCCTTTGAGCGCATCAGATAAACCATCGATGAAGATGACAATTTTATAACTTTTTGAAATCTCAGTCACTAAAACTGCCAGTGTTTCAAATTCAAAAATATATTGTTCCACAGATCCAGTTTATTTAAGCTCGGTTAAATCTTGTAAATGAAGTTCAGGATCCTTAGAATCAAACCTGTCTATGAGTTTCTTAGTAAATTCAGCATATGTGACAATCTGATTATGACCCAAGGTTATTTCCCCATGGCGCCACCATTCTTGTGCTATTCCATCTAAATGTAAAGCCGCATACTTAATGGCTTCATCTTCCATCATAGGATTTAACTGAAGGTATGTGTCAAGTTTTTGCATCCATGCCTTGGCAGTGGTTTTCCCTGACCCATCAAAATAGGGAATATACATATCACCAATTTTCCTTTGTAATTCATTATTGTACCCCCGCTGTCCTTTGGGTCTATGCTTCATTTTAACATCCAAATATTCTCGGAATGTCATAGTTGATCTAAACTCATCCCTTGATAATAACCAATCCCGGTGTATTCCTTCCTGTAGCTCTCTAATAGTTGGTTCCATTTCCGGTTGTGGATTTCTAGGTGTGAAGGTTGGCATGAAAGGCCTTGTTGATGTGGAACGCTCTAGATGGTTGTTTACTGAATGGTCCTCCCGACCACCATTTCCCCCTGTGTTATTCTAGTTTTGGTTCACATTGTGGGCCATAAATGAGTCATTAAATCAGTCGTACGGTTTACATTATCCTGCATATCTTGTTGACTTTTGATTAATGCTGCTATGAGATCCCTGTTATTGTCTGGCTCCCCCATGCTATTGTCTTGATCAAATACTATCTCTTCGTCTAATTCGGTTTGGCTATCCTCAATGTCAAACAATATGGATGAACTAGATTGTGCTACCCAATTGTTTTGGTTTCTATTTTGTCTTACCCGGGTATTTCGAAGATTGTAAGACCCAGTTCACATACTCAATTGTTCATTTCTGACCTATGAAGATGTATTTTTGAATTACCCTGCAGGCTGGCAAGATGGAAAGCTCTGATACCACTGTAAAATTCCAGATGTCGCTATTCAAGTTTGAATACAAAATATAAATTTCCAGAATATTTTACAACAGTAAAAAGATATTCTTGATTCCGAACTCAGATGTATTTTCCAGAAATCAAATTCAATTTAAATGAACAGTCTCCAATTCCGCATACATACAGACATACAAGTATCATATATAGTTATATCCTTTCAATAGTCTTAGCAAGAAGATGTATATGCACCTGGAATTGTAATATTTTAAAATACCGGTGATGCCTGTGTCGTATTGACAGCTATGTCTGCAGCAATTCGTTATACTGTGTGGAAATACTTCTGTCGTAACCCGCGAGAATTCCAATGAAACCCTGTTCAACAATCTTCAAGTCATACCATTATTTGTATTGGTCCGTCAGCCTGCCTCCTTCACTTTGTCTCATTCGCAAACTACAAAACTGCCATTATCCACGTATCACAGTCAATGTGTTATTTTCTAAATCCGATGAATGTCTTCATGCGCACCCTGACTATCCATTTCCACCCGCATTCCCTCCAGTTTCTAAACACCTGCCATTGTGGATATAGATGCAGAGTGTCGGTTGCGGCCTCTTTCGTGTCCACTGCTAGATGGTGCCGATTGGTCAGAGGTCGTGACCACCCATAACAATTCTTCCAACCACTAAGTCAGGTCTTTCACTGACGAAAGGAAGGTTTCGTTCTTCTCTAATGAGATTCAATAAGTTTCATAAACTCTTCCCCCCCCATACCATTCGTTGATAACTTATTTAAATGCCTCCATTCCGGTAAAATCCCGTAAAGCAAAACTGAACCGCTAACTACAAACTATTACGTAACTAAAAAATATATATCCACTTTTAATTATATTATATTAGTTTATAAAGTGACTATAATATAATTATTTGGTCCTTATTAAAGACAATTTTATTAAGGAACATTACAAGTATGCCTTTATATGGAATTTTGGACTAAATGACTAGCCAAAATTTAAATACACTTAGGATTTTATGTTCAACCCACTATAACTTGACCCCAAGGGACTTCAATTTTAGCGTTCCCACTTAAGATCGCATGTTGGCCATTTGATTACTTTACCACCCCCCAATCTTGTAAAGTTCTGAATTGCCAAACTTACTGCCAAAACCTAACTAACCTAATGACTACGAGCGAAAGAGGGGGTCCCCATTTGCAATGGGGCGATGGTGTGTAAACCTCACAACAGGCCCATCAAGGTTCCCTACTGGCACAAGTCAATTGCATTTGATTACTTTACCACCCCTCAGTCTTGTAAAGTTCTGAATTGCCAAACTTATTGCCAAAACCTAACTAACCTAATGACTACGAGCGAAAGAGGTGGTCCCCATTTGCAATGGGGCGATGGTGTGTAAACCTCACAACAGGCCCATCAAGGTTCCCTACTGGCACAAGTCAATTGGATTCAAGGTAATCACTTGTACAGAAAATATAATTCTCAACTCATGCAGAAGTTGAGAACATCTTCTGCTCAGCACAAAGGAAATAATGAGAATCATTCTTGTAATTATTTCTCTTCTTGTAATAGTTAGACTAATTGAGGTGTATTTGCATGACCACTTCTTGGGGCAGTTTACATGTGCTTGGCTAACAATCAGGTCCCAACCTCATATTTGTAAATTGATTTGAAGTTCATAAAGAAGATTGTATTGACATCAGTTTTGACAGGATATCTCCTTTGCTTTCCTGCCATTCTGTATCAGATAGGGAATACCATTGTGTGTTATATGAACAGAATTGTTGTATTTGCATTTACAGTACGTAAATTTGGCATTTCTGGTTGAATATGTCTTCTCTACAACCACAATGACAATATACGTATCTATTTTGTGGGTGAAGTGTTCTTTTTGTTTCTTGTAAATAATTTGAATAGGATCTTCTCCAACTTTACATGATTGAGTATTATTGATGTCTTTTGAAAGAATGGAATTAAACACTCATGGGACATTCTTTTTGATTTGTGTGTTTGCTTGACCATTTACTTTCCATTCTAAACTATAATCTTAATTGAAAATAATTTCACGTTTTTGTTTAAAATGGACTACTAAATTTCTTTATTGTCACTGTTAGTGGAAATTGTGGTCCATTAGACTAAAATAGTTATGGTTTTCAAATTTCTGTTTGCAACCCTTTTTTTCTTATAGATTAATTAATCCTATAACAGGCAAAAACATGATGCAATATGCTTTAGGGTACTTAATAGCATTTCTAATTACATATGTTACAAGGTTGTTTTTGGATTGAAGTGGCATGTTTATTTTGTTAGGTTAGTGAGCAGGACTGCCCTCATCTACTATTTTATGGGCCACCAGGAGCTGGGAAAAAAACTTTAATCATAGCTCTTCTAAAACAGATATTTGGTCCAGGGGCTGAGAAGGTTATATTTTTTTTTTCTTGTTTAACTTAAGCTATTGCAACATTATGGGCATGGAAAATCCTTAGATCTAATGCCTATTCTTTAATGCTGTACAGGTGAAGGTAGAAAATCGGCCATGGAAGATTGAGGTAATTTCTTGACTTTTAAAATTGTATTTTTCATGTGCAAGAGAAATAGAATTATTGCAAGTGTCAGTAGTCCAAGGAGATTGCAGCAAAATCTCAATTTCTGGAAGATTTATCCTTGCTGTTATAGTGTATGTTCTTTGAAGTGTCTATTCAAGGGACTTTCAAATCACAACTTTAGTTAGTAGTTGCCTTTTTTGCTAATATGGTTATATCTTTAACTAATTTAGGTTGCCATATAAATGCTTGTGAAAGCTTTCAATTGGAATACTTGAATAAAAACATTTCTAACATAACTAGACACTATGCTAGCTGATTCAAAGTAATTGCTTTATTTACTTGCATATCACAGAGGGCTATATGTTTAATTGAGATAAGAAAGAAGGGAAGAGCATGTGTTTTCCATTTCTAGATGATGTTCCACATGAACGATTATTAAGCTTTATCCTTCACAGGACTCACTTTAAAGCGTGTTCAAAATCTGTAACTTAGGAGGAACAAATCTTAACTTTGTCAAGTTATGTCTCCAATTTTGACGAGTCCATGAATTTACTCTTTTGTTTGGGCTCCATATGTGTTTGGATTTTCTTCTCTTGAAGTAACAGAATTTTAGTATTTATTGTAATTAAAGTTTTGTATATTAGAAAGACTTTGTTTCATTTAATTTGAACATCAACTGTTTGTCAAGCATTCTTTGTTCTATAGATTTTTCAGATAGTGTGCATGAAATAAGTAACTTGCTTTTACATAATATGGAAAATATACATAAGAAGAATTGAAATTAAAATGTGTAACTTGTTTTAACATAATATGGAAAAATATATATAAGAAGAAATAAAATTGAAATGTGCAACAACCATATGTCAATTGCATATGGTGCCTTCCAAGGTTGGAAACTCTTGAAAGGGAAATTGAGAATTGAATTTAGAAATAGATGCATTGGCTTTTTTGTTTTGAATTGCATGTTTGATATATTAAGCCATGGTTTTTGTGAATATTGAAAGTACAAATACAAAGGTATTAACAGCTGGTCTTTTTATTGTTTAGCTGAAGCTATGGTTTGTTCCATCGAATGATTATTTTTCATCTAAGATATTATCAGTGTTGAATGTTATATATGCAGAAAGGCATTGTACTCTATATCAACAGGAATACTGTTGAAATCTGCACTTACTCTATTCTGTTCTATATTCTGAAGCTCATATTGTTTCAAATACAAAGCTTTCCATATTGATTATTTTCTATTTAATACCCTTAGGTTCTGCCAAAAAGAATGAGTTTCTGATGGTGGTGCTTGACAAGCTTGGGAAAATATGCAAATTTAAATCTTATGACTTGTAAAAATGTTAATATGTATTCACTAGTTATTTTTTGGTACCTTGTTGCTAATACCTATTTCTGAGCCATGCCTATGAGCCATGCCTATTATCCTCTTGGGGCTATTTATGCACATATGTAGCATAAAGTTCACTTATGTTTATTGAGATACACATTTCAGGGATTTCCTTAAGTGCATCCATTTTTGTAGTTCTGATGCTTTTTTTTTGTCATAATGTTTAATACTTTATTGAAAAACATTGTAAAAATTACAATATTAAAATCACAAGTTTTTGAATTTGAATTAGGGACTGGTATGGGCACGTGGGTACTATATACTGGTATGGTGTTTTGTTTTGGGCTGGTTATGTTTGTACTGTTGGAGTCACCAATGGACTCAATCCTCTAGGATCACCTTCAAAACCAAAAGATGCCTTCCACAAGAGAGCAACAAGAGCAAAATAATGCCTGATAATGGGCACAATGAATTAGATTGATATTGGAGTTACAAAATGTACATATGATGCCTTGCTTTAGAGATAGGATTGGACAAGATCATAACATGTGTCTTAATCCCATGACATGAGATAGCTAACATGACAATTATTAAATGACCCATGACACAAGAAGTAAATGTGGAGATAAGATAAGATCACATGACAACTAAGATTTCTAGAAAGATTCCTAGGACCTAAGTAACATGCAAATAGTACCCACTAGTGAACTAGTTAGGTGAAATACCTTATTTACAATAACACCCCCCTTAATTGCAACTTCGGGAAAAGGAAACACATGCAAAGATGCATGAATGATGATTATGATTATGGGACTTGGCTACTAGGCCAGGCACCCATTCACAATGCAATCTCTCATAAACATAGAAATGGAGAATACTCAATGGGACAAAACTCCTCTTCAAAAGAGAGAAAATAGATAAACAAAGATGAACAAGTGATGGATGGAGAACTTAGGACCCCCCAGGGATGAGATCCATCACAAGTATATAATAAATTGTCCCTCCATAGGAAGGAAAGAGAGTGACTATGTAGCCTCCCCACAATGTATAATGTCCTGTAGAAATAGTAAATGCTTCAAGACAAAGTATGATCCAATGCCTACAAACAACATTTCTCCCTTTGGGAAGAAACAAAACCAAGTACAAATGAAGTAATTCTTCCCATTCTAGGTAAGAATTAGTAGGAAGTAGAATCCAAATATATGAATATTGTGCCTTTGAGGTCTGCATATGTGTCACCATGTCCATGGTAGATGATGATGCCACAATTAAATCATGTACATGCCCAATCAATGATGAAAGTGACAAATCATGATTAAGTGCTCACAAATGTTGAACTGGATCCAAAGACAAAGATGATTTTGTGACAACTATGATGGGGATGTAATCAAAGAGAAGACATAGCCCCTTAATTGTGTCCGCCAAATTTAAGATGTGAGACTCTACGAACATCTTTGAAATACTTGGCAAGTAATCATCCCACTAGATTAAATCTTAAAAACTATTATTTACTTGTTGCATCTTTGGAAGCACTTAATGAGGCATCCTTGGAATTTGATGAAGCAACAAAAGATGAATGGCCTTGTTGAACATGAATGATGGAAGCCTCAATCAATGACTCTGCACTAGGAATCACTGAAGGTGAAGGTTTAAAAATTGTTGTGCAAGGGGAGAAGGAGCAACTTGATATTTGGATGTACCATCAGGTGATGGACGAAATGCACACTCAAGTAAGAGTTGGATGTCAATTATGTGAGATGTGAGGACATAATTCATTTGTTGTAAAATCTGGATCGTCCTTTAGAGAATATATGTGACTACTGTAGTGAAATAGATTACCATTTGTGATTGTAGAATACAATTGCCTCTTTTATTGATTGATTCTACAATAACAATAGGGTATATGTATATATCGAATAGTCATGTAATGAATAGACATGACCGTACATACTTATGGTTATGTCACTTCATTACATAACTATTAGTTAACATATCTTAACCAATAGTTTATTTATACTTTGTATATATATATATATATACACACACACACACACACACACACACACACACACACACACACACACATATATGCATATTAATATATACTTACTTTTCAATTATATTATATGGTACATATATATAAATATATCTTATATTTATATGCATATCATGATTGTCTCGTCGTTTATTAAACACGAACGAACAATACTTTAACACTCCCTCTTGAGAGAGAGTTTAATAGAATTTGTAGAATCT
>MU223719.1:539375-573470 GCA_018584345.1 Thuja plicata | reverse complement strand
GCCATACTTTGAGAGACAGAAGTTTGAGTTTCATACACAGGTTATCTGCCATAAAAAGCCTATTCAGGTGAAGGTTCACCCGCCTTGGTCCTGCAGAGCCAAAAGCGTAGGGGAAGAGGATCATAATCGATCATTCCCATTAGTTGGCCAAAAAAATTGGTTTTCCAAACATTGGATTGGCAAGTCCATAGGAAATCCAATTTAGCATTTTTGGGAACCAACAGCGCCCTTTCCCCTTATAGGTCTTTCCCTTCGTGCCCTTCGGGCCCTACGGGAAATAACGCCGCTACCGGATATAGGCCCTCGCTCCTTAGGTTGCTCCGGCCTATATCCGTCCGCTCTACGGCCAATCGCTAACGGATATAGGCCCTCGCTCCTTAGGTCGCTCCGGCCTCTATCCGTTAGCTCGGTCAGGGTCAGACAGGCATAAAGCGCAGGGGGGGTTCCCCCCCTAACCCCCCCCAGCGCGTACTTGAAAAAACAAACCTTCCTAACAACCCTTGCTAACAATAACAAGGGAAAGGGCGCAACCCTTCCTTTAAAGGGAAAGGGCGCAACCCTTCCTAACAAGCTTGTTGGGCAAGGGAAAGGGCGCAACCCTTCCTAACAAGCTTGTTGGGAAAGGGCGCAACCCTTCCTTTCAGGGGAAAGGGCGCAACCCTTCCTAACAAGCTTGTTGGGAAAGGGCGCAACCCTTCCTAACAAGTAGTACTAGCTATGGCCTTCTTCCCCCTGCCCGGGCCTGAGAACTTACAAACCCTTATCAGTCAATATATACAATTATGAACAATGGATCCAATAAATTTCAGAATCATCAAGTGATGAAAATATGGCAAAGTACTAGCAGGTCTGATGTACAACAGCTGGTAAAATGAACTTTTATAACAACAAATAACCAGTAACAAACAACTATTACAGCAGAAATCAGATCTGAATTGAAGCACCAAAGTCCCAAATTTATCCCATGCTAAATATTTTATCAACAATATGTTCTTAAACAACAATTTATGAAGGCATCTTTTATTTATTTTATCAGCAAACTTACCGATATCAGTTGGTGCGGCTATACGGAAGGTACAAACACTCAAGTGGCACCAAAATTGTACGGCAGAACCTTGAAGGTGCTAAAACAAGTTTGAAACGTCCCTCAAATAGCAACAAATGCCCATTAGTAGCAGATCTAGGAGATGAACTTTAAAAATTAGCAAGACAAATATGGTATAATAGCAGCAATACTGTAAAACCCCTTAAAAAATCAGCAGTAGTTTGAAACCTCCCTCAAATAGCGACAAATGCCCATTAGTAGCAGATCTAGGAGATGAACTTTAAAAAATCATCAAGACAAATATGGTATAATAGCAGCAATACTGTAAAACCCCTTAAAAAATCAGCAGTCGCCACAAATCAGCGTGGTACAATGGCTGGAAACATGTTGTTTGATGATTGAATATCTTCACAAACAGCAACAATATCTGAAATCCTTTCAAAATCAACAAATATAATCCTTTTCATTGGAGCAGCACTGGAGCAACTGAAAATGACTTCAAATCCTCAAACACATCCTCAACAAATCCCAAGAATTGTGGTCCCTGGACAGAATCTCATCTAATAAATAAGATGGTTTTCATTCTCGATTTCAAATATTGTAACCAAAAGGGTTTTTGTCCTCCAGATTTCCCCACATCGAGGGTTTTTGTTCTTGAATGCTTCAAACTGCAAATCAGAAGGAACAACAAAATGACATATGGATGATTTTCTTTAAGCATTTCATTTATAGTTGCCTTTTGTGCTCTCTATTTGAATATACTTTTCCCTCTAAGTATTTATAAATACTTCTAAAATTACGTAGTGTTTAAAACACCTTCTGAATAACATATTGAATTAAGCGTTAAGAACACTTTTTAAATATGAAATAGGTCTTATAATTATTTTTAAGTTGCCCTTTTCAAAATAAAGTGATTGGGTCCAACATAAAATATTATTATTATTTCCCTTATTCTATCTCTTATCCTACAGGTAATAAAGAGTAGGCTACAGATCATCAGTTAATTCCTTTAGTTCTGAAAAGGGGACATGACAGCAGCAATCTTTTTATTATCATTGAAACTGTTACTTTAGCCTTTTGTCCTTTCTCATCTCTTGTCTGCTGAGGGTTCTGTACTTGCTTTTATTATTAATGCAATTATCTTTTATCAAAAAGAAAAAACTGCCATGCATCTGAAATAAACCCTATTTGTGGGTCTTGCTTGGGCACATTGAGTGCTCTGATATTCCATGGAAGATGTGTTAAAAAGACATGGTTTCATGATTCATCTAAGGTTCTTGTGATTTAGCTTTTTGAATTTCTAAAGTCTTCAGTACTACATCTGGGATTAACAGTCCATGAAACTATGATCATCTCATAGATCCATGCTATTTTTTTCTGGTCTTTTTCTCTTTTTGATTGTAGTGGGTATTCTAAAGGCTTGTTGCACATTATCTCAGCTGCTTTTGGCTTGCCTGTAGTGGTTTTAAATTTGGTCATTGGTTATGAAATTGCTCCACATAAAATATTTACCATTCCTTATCTTACTGTTGGTCCACTTTTCTTTTGGTGTAAATTGTTTCTGTTTTTTAGATCAGAGGAGTCAGGTACATTAGGAACTTCCTAAACCTCCCAAAGGTCTTCAGTATTCAATGAAAACGGCTGATTTAGAGTCTAGATGGAGTTAGAATCACCGATTTGTGACGTCCTCTGGGGGACAACTTTATTCTTTCATGCACATTGGAATTTGTCATGTCTTCTCTGTTCTATATTCAATGTTGTATATGGAGGAGAAGGTATTTGAGAAAAGTTTTGTGCTGGTTTCCTTAGATTTGTTTCCCTTCGATTTTCTTTTCTTGCCTGGTCTTCCTCATTTGTAATTTGTAGATTGGAATGTTGAAGATCTTTGGCCTCACTTTGTTATAAACCAAGGTTCTCCCTTGGAAAACCTGATTATTTGCTTGCTTGGAGCTGAAGACTGCAACAAAAGATCCCTTATCCATCACCATAATAATTATTAATCAAGAAGGTTTCCAGTTTTCATTTATCCATGAGTTCAGGCTTTGTGGGCCAGGATACAATTCTACAAATCTGCAAATTAAAGGCAACCCTTTGAGAAGCGGCAACCTCTGGATCATTTCATTGATAGAAAATTGAACCTTCAGAGGCTTTCCCATTCTCATGCAGCAGCCACTCTCCTTTTGGAGAGGAAATATTCTGCAATCTGGGCATGCTGCTGCATAAACAGAATACACTCTCTGCAAATGGTTGGTGTGTATTTATAAATTGCAGATGTGAAAGGCTGGGATTGCTAGGTTCTAGAGAAGGCCATGGCTTCCCTCTTTGTGAGGGGCTTGGACTGTAAGGCATGGGACTATTGGAAGGGGTCGTAGATGGATACATCCAAGCTTGTATATGGTATTTCTAGATTCCAAACAGATTGTGGATTTTTTATTGCAACTTGTTTTATATTTGTGTGTACATGATTCTGATGCATTTATTAGAATTGTTCCTTCTTGTTTGAAATGAAACAATCACATAATTAAGGTCAGTTAATTATAGTATTGCAGATTTCTACATACATGTTTAATTGGATATCAATTTGCATGACTTAATATGATTTATTGATTTCAACAACTTTTTTTTTTGGGACCAGGAAAACATGTATATGTTAAATATTGCTATAAATGTAAGTTCTTAATACAATGGATTTATACATGCTAGTTCTTAATAGTAATACAATGTATTGTAATTCAGGCTGGTACAAGGACCATTGAAGTGGAGTTGACGACAGTCTCAAGTAATCACCACGTGGAATTGAATCCTAGTGATGTGGGTTTCCAAGATAAATATGTTGTTCAAGAGATTATCAAAGAAATGGCCAAGAGTAGGCCCATCGATATAAATGGAAATAAGGGTTACAAAGGTATTTACCTCAGTCTTGCTATTACTTGTCTGACTCAGTACCAGCCTGTTAATGTAGTGTGATAACAAAGAGGTGAAACTAAAGCAACAAAAACTATGAAATTTTTAGCTAGGGGATAGTCAAAGGTACTTTTCCAGTTGGTTCTTGTTGTGCCAGGAAATAAATTATAAAAACTTAAAATCTTATAAAAGAAGCCTGAAACTTATGGGGGAATCGCAGTAGACAAGTCAAATGTATAACTTTTGGATGTTGAGCATGTTAGGAATGTGATGTAAAGCAGAAACTTTTTATTATTTGCATTTGCAGTTTCATTTTGCTTCCTTTGTTTTCTTTTCCTCCCTTTGACTTCTTTTTGGACAAAATGCAAGAGTGAGAATATTCTTTGATGAAGGGTAAGAAGTAGAGTTTACAGAATTGAGAAGGTTGAAACTGAACTAACAGGTTCTCCTATTTATTGTACCATTATCTTGACTCTTCGAACATTGATCACTGAGGATTTTTATTTTCTGGCAGTATTGGTTCTCAATGAGGTTGACAAACTTTCTAAAGAAGCTCAACACTCTCTTCGACGAACAATGGAACTATACAGTGGAGTCTGCCGAATAATTTTATGTTGTAATAGTGCATCAAAAGTTATTGAAGCGGTTAGGTCTCGTTGTTTAAATGTTCGCGTCAATGCACCATCAAAAGAACAGGCAAGTATAGAGGAATCTTACAATTCATAATTATTAATAACAGATTGTTTACCTTTATGCTTCAGCAATAATTATTTTTGTTATCATGATTTAGACTTCAAATCATGATTTGCAAAATGAAAAGAGGGAAGAGTGCAGTGCTTTCTCACTGGTCTTTTCTTGGTTTTTTCAAATTTTAAACATTATTTGATTTTTCTCATGAATCACTTGCATGAATTTTTTAACATGATTGATCTATTTTATTTTTTGGTTCAGATAATTGAAGTTTTGGAGTATATTGCAAAGAAAGAAGGACTACAACTTCCTATAGGATTTGCAGGTCGTATAGCGATGCAATCTGAGAGAAACTTAAGAAGAGCAATACTTTGCTTTGAGACTTGCAGAGTGCAACAGTAATATCCTTTCTGGTTACTACTTTGTGTAGTAATGCGTTTATTGCACCTTAGGTTAAGCTTACTTAGGCAACTTGTTTACTTAGGTTTAGTTATGGTTGTCATTTTTGGAGTGTGAGGTATTATTGGCTTCCTTTGGTGTTACACTTCTTTTCTTGGAGAGTGTGGTGTCGCCTCATTCCTTGGAATTGCATTTTGTGGACAGTGAATTGTCATCCTCTTCCTTTATTTCCTAAATGAAATAGCCGAGTTTTGTTCATTGCATTTTGCGTTAGTATCATTTCTTTGAGCAACTAGGTTATTCTAAACAGCTTTAAGGCATTTGTTCTAAGGAAGATATTTCATGTAATTATTTGAAATCTTATAATAACCTTATCACGTTTGGATAATTATAGCCATTTCCTACATTTGTTTTTGTCTTTAATCTGGTTTGTCATGTATCTTTTTGTTTTCTCAATAATTATTGGAATCTTTTAAGTGAGTTCAAAGTTTTGTTCACCAGATATCCTTTCACTGATAACCAACCTGTGCAACCAATGGATTGGGAACAGTACATTTCTGAGATAGCTTCAGATATTGTGAATGAACAGAGCCCCAAAAGGTTAGTAGTTACATGGAATATGGGTGTCAGAGTACATTTATTTGGTATTGTATGTTCTAAAGGAAATATTTATTTCAGTAGCTTTGTTCACATTTCATTTATAGCTTTAAGTTCCATGGCTGAATTTTATTATATAGAAAGGGATGGGCTTTTCAATGATGTTTTGTTAACATAGGAGAGAGTGCATAGCACTTGGACCTTTTTTATCCTGTTGAGTGGTTTATGTAGGGTTTTAAATATCTGGATCTATCATCCATTTAGTTTCTGTTCATTTTGTTGTGCCTGGAAGATTACCATGTTAACAGGAATGAACTTACCGGACAATACAGGAAGCACTTTTGAGCCGACGCGTCTCATGGCCTTCTTTTACTTCTCGATCTACTGGAATCTTGGTCGTGTAGAAATCTACTGATTGTACATGGAGTGTTACCTAGTTAATGATAAAAATTCTGAAGTGATCTAGCTCCTTGAAATTTTTTCCCTCGTTACAAAATTGCTTGACACATGACATCAGTAGTGCAGCATTTGTTAGGAGGGAGGGGAAATTATTTGGTATTTAACACCCATATTTAGGTTAGATAGAGTAGGCAAATGTAGTCACCATTTCAGTCAGAAGAATTTGTCATTCTCCTGCAAGTGTGACATACACTGCTTAATTTAAAACTGAAACCTGTTTTGCTCGAGTCTTTGGGTCCCCAGGTCTATGTCAGTTGAATATCATCATACTTGAAGGGTGTAAGTGAAAGTTCAACCATCTATAGGTCATAAGTGTTTAATGCTAGGGAATCACAGTATGCAGTCAATTATCTGGGGATTTACTTCATTGCATGAGAAAAGTAAAAAATAAATAAAACTGAACCTCTTATTCCTTGTGTTACTATATTTCTTTGTAAGTGATACATGATAGTGCAAATCCTATTGTTTTTGGTATTAGTAATTAGTAAACTTGGAAACTCATTTCTACTTTGCTTTTGCAGGCTTTTTATGGTCCGGGGAAAGATATACGAGCTTCTTGTGAATTGCATTCCTCCTGAAGTAGTTTTGAAGGTGATCCTTTGAAGTTCAGAAGCTATCTTAGAGCTTTACTTAGTCAACCTATGTTGTTTAATTTTTTAAAGATGTTGGAGCAAAGTTGCATATTATTAATTTACAATAATTTGTTCAAATCTACAATCTTGTCTAATTGGAAATCATATTAATCACCAAAGTAGAGATTGGTGTTTGAATTGATGAAGAAGCTGGACTCTGAATTAAAACATGAAGTCTGCCACTGGGCTGCTTATTATGTGAGTATTGTTATTGCTTAACTTGTAGTATTGCATTGCCCTGGTTGTTGAATTGAACTTGACATTTCATGATTGTATTTGATGAATAAGATGCCACTAGCTATTGAGGAAAAAAAAGATGCCACTAGCTATTGAGAAAAAAAAAGATGCCACTAGCTAAGCATTATTTTAGAATTAAAAGTTTTCATACTATATTTCTACTTGCAGGAACACAGGATGCATCTTGGACAGAAGGCAATATTTCACATAGAAGGTACCATGCTATTTAAATATAGTCAGAAACTTCTTTTGAAGCAATGCCTTTTAATATGGATGTAGCATCTCTCATCTCCTTAAATTTTTTGAGTTCAAGTTGAGTTTGAGGCATCTTCTTGTGATTGTAATGTCCCCAAGTGGGAGTTCACCTGTTTTTACACATAAACAACAATTCCAACAATAACACGCTAAAGTGAACTTTGTTAGCCATTAACGATTTCGAGAAATAATGAACAAATACATCACTTAGTGAATAAGGAGATTAAGATAGGCGTTATGTCTATCTAACCGTCTCATTACCAATCATAAATTAGTCTTGGTAGGAAACTTGAAAGGGCGCCAGTAAACTGCCCAGCCCAACTTAAGCCCAAGAGCATTCAATGGTCATGATCCCGTCTAAGTTGCACTATGTAAACAACGTTGTATAAAGTGCATTAAATATAATTAGCAATAACAAATCGATATCTGAGAGAGAAGTCCAATACAGTCAGTGAATAAACAACAAAGAAGGAAACATCAATTGTGATTGATGTTAGAGGAGCAGTGTTTATCATTACTAACAGGTGTGAAGTGATTCTAATTCAATAAGGACGATGATTAATATGCTTATGTTTAGTGGTACAATTAACAGCAGTTAAGAATTTAATTATGCATCAATCTTGAGGCACTATCCTTCAATTGGTGCGGTTAGTTAAGATTAACAATGGGACACAATGAAGAGATCCGATCCTTCACAATAGACATCCACTCCAATATCACATCTCTCGAGGGAAACTAAAGGATATAAAGCCACCTCAAGAAGATGTAATGTCCCCATTTTGGGATTGCCCTAAATCTTGTTCTAGCACCTTGTAAATATCAAGTCTGCTGACTTTATCTCTTTGGATGCTGATAACCGTTCTCTTGGATGAGGGTTATTGCTCAATGATTCGATCTTCCTCGATTGACAGCTTGAGGTATGGGTGAGTGATGATTGACAAGTCCCCTTCAATGCTTGGAATGAATCCTCCTTTATACTTTATTGGTGGAAGGCTCACCACTTTTCACAAGGATTGAGTCACCACTTTTCATTGTCGCCTTTGAGAATAATCTTTGATCCTCAAACTGATCTCTCTTGGATCTCCTCGTCACATGAAATCTTCTCCCCTTTATATCCTCTCCAATATGAGGGAGAGTCACACCTCTTCATAATGATCACAACCATTCACAATTACCACCCTTCAAAAGGGTCACAACCCTTCATCATTGCTGCCCTTTTGAAATAGTCACTCCCTTATCTTCTTCCATTCCTTTTTTCTTCCATTAGTGCTTCATAATTCCTTTTGCTCCCTTCTTTCTTTCTTCCTCCGTATCTCCCCTTTCAAATGAACTCTTCTCCCTTTTATATCTTATGTTGAGGGAGTCACATTTCTTCATTGCATGCCTCTTGACCTTTCATTAAAATTAATAATTTGTAATTATATTATATGATATTTTTATATTTAATTATAATTATTTTTTATATTTTTATTATTAAATCCTATGTCAAAAAAGGGATATTACAGTCCATCCCACCCAAGATTATTTGTCCTCAAGCAATGTGGGTTTTAATCTTGTCAAGTGAATTTTTTGCCAATATGAAGGATACATGCAAGACACAAAGCATACTTGAAAAAGGTACACATAAAACATACAACAAGTAAATATGCTGGAAACACATCAGGTATGAACCAAACATGGAGCACACATAAAAATATGAAGCATACACATAAATATATGCAGACACTAACCATACACATAAAAACACAAAGTATACATATGAATATATGCAGAAATGAAGCATACACATAAAAAGATGAAGTATACATATGAATATATGCAACCACGGAGTATACATGCAAATGCACATGTTGTTGGAGCCAGAAAGTGGGTCTAACACCATCTTGCTGCTCATAATCTATTTCAATACAGAAAGTGGGCTGAACTCCATCTTTCTGCTCATAATCCATTTTGAGATAGAAACTTGGTGTAACCCCATCTTGCTGCTCATAATTAATTTCGAGCTATAAAGTGGGCCTAACCCCAATCTTGCTGCTCATAATCCATTTCAAGCCAAAAATGGGCCAAACACCATTCTTGTTGCTCGTAATTCATTTCAAGTCAGAAAGTGGGCCTAACGCCAATCCGGCTACTCATAATTCATTTTGAGCCAAAAGGTGGGGCTAACCCCAATCCTTCTGCTCATAATCCATTTCGAGCCAGAAGGTGGGCCTAACCCTATCTTGCTGCTCATAATTCATTTCGATCCAGAAAGTGGGCCTAACTTCATCTTCTTGCTCACGATCCATTTAGAACCAGAAAGTGGGCCTAACCCCATCTTGCTTCTCCCATATGCTCATTAATGTGCCATAAATTTGCTCCAATTCCCTTCAAACATCTGCACAATATGTCCCATAGATCTGCTTCAAAACAAACTTGAAATGCTCTCCATATTTCTCTACTCTAGGACAGCTCTAGATTTGCTCTCATATGCTTTGAGGGTCTGTTTATGAAGGCCTTTTTAATTTCCTCACAACTCTCTTTTATATCTGCTATTAACTCTTGGATTTGTATGCTTTTCTTAGTACTGTAACTTAAGCATGCATAAAAGGATCCATATACTTCAACAATGTTACGACAGCTTGTAACAACTTCATTACTACAACTACAACGGCAGCAAGGCCCACCATGGCACACAATGAAGGCAATTAGTTGAGATATTTGTCTTGAATATCTTGATACCCTGAAGATGCAAATGCAACAACAGTCTCATACTTGGACTCCACAACATTTGTCTCTTCTGTACATTATATGTCCTTAGTTTTTATGAATGAGGACATGACTCTTCATACTCATACAGGCTGCTATCTTTCCCTGTAATCAGTATTTTACACATGAAATGAACTTGACCTTCCAATGAGCATGGCAGAAACCTCTATCCAACTATTGCCCTCTTAACCTTTTCTTATATTATACTTGACTTTGCAATGCTTTTCTAAACCTATCACAGTCTTTTGTCTTCCTAACTGTTTTAATTTGCATTTCACTTTTGTAAACCTTTCTCTATATGCTCTCCAATGCCTTTACATCATACATGTCTTTTGAATTTGCTTCAATAATCCACTGTTAACTTAGGTTTGTAGAGTACTTACAGCACTGTCATGACTATATAAAACATCCTTATGACTGTCCTCTAAATCTTGTTATCCATCATCATATCTTTACTCTGCAGGCTGGCAGGATCAAAGCTTTCATACCAATTGTAATGTCGTTCCCTTTTTGGGATTGCCCTAAATCTTGCCCAAGCACCTTGTAAATATCAAGTCTACTGACTTTCTCTCTTTGGATGTTGATCGCTGTGTTTACCCTTGTGGGGTAACAGAGACTAATTGCATACAGGAAATAAGTACTTTAACAGAAAGAGTGTAACAACATTATATATTCATATATTTATTGTCATTCAGTACAAGAGTATTTCTCCGTCCATCCAACACGCCTATTGAAGAGAGAACGACGTACATATAGTGTCCGAAGGGATGCCAGGAGAATCGTCACACCCGTGTAACTCCTTCGGACGGACCAGCCAACTAACTACCGGTTTACCTGACAACATCATCCCCCCCCAAAAAGAAAGTCGTCTCCGGACGACACAACAAAATGTTCGGGACCCACAACAAAATAGACAACTCAAAAACCATCATGAAGAAGTAGGGGGCGGAAGGAGTGTCATTGATGAAGAAGGGCCCGTTGTAGTAGGTGTGCGTGCCCGAAGCTCAAGAAGCTGCTCAGTACTGTGTTTTAGATCACGCTCCGCCAGCAACTGGCGTTCCCGCATAGTCTTCACCATGAAAGACGCCTCCAAGAGCTTCTTATCCTTCAAGTCTACTGCCTCCCGTGCAACCCCCAGCTGCTGCTGGAGTTGAGCCAACTCATCCCGCAATTGACTTTCCAAGTGTACCAGCTCCTGCTGAACTTCCAAGGCTACCCGAGACTCCTGCTCCTGAACCAACTCAGCCTCAACAGTTTGGAGGCGAGCGACGAGCTCCTCCCGGGCTCAACGACTACTCCCCTCTCTGCCTCCACTATACTGCCGGTATGCTGCGCCCTCCGCATCTCCAAATACACAGCTCAGAAGCCTTGCTCCAACTCCTGAAGCAGAGAATATAACCGATGTCCCTCGGGCAGGCGCGGAGCCTGCCATGCCTCCAACATCGCCGGAGTCTCTATAACTGACCACCCCTCAGAAACAAAACACCTCACGAAACTCCCCCTCACATTGCCCAGTGAGGAAACCAAGACTGCGGCTCACGGCTCCGACTGACACATCCAGCCTGACAGTCCGCATAATAGTTGCCAACTTCTGTCCCATCTCCAACATCATATTCCCAACCTCGGAGATCTCCACCATGAATGCTCCCCTGGCGACTAGCTCACTCTCGGGCTCCTCAGGTGTAGCCTGTGACTGTGGTGGGGTCAGACCCTTTGGCCCCGCATCCTCACCTCCAACTGAAAAATGTTGAGTGCCTCCACCGCACTCCTCAAGGTCAACTACCTTAGCATCTAATGGCGACAACTGTCTGTGTCTCGCCGGGGATTGAGGGGGTCCAATGGGTTGCATAGGGACTTTATCAGAACTGGTTGAGCCATGCATCCATTGCATCGGGAGCAACTCCAGACGCGACTGACTCCACCCCCGCCTCCAGGACCTGTGTCTCTCCAAGACTCGTAGCATCTCCTACTACTTGTCCCTCCGACTGACCCTTCATGGGTACTATATCCGTGGTGGGCTCTATTGGCTGTGCTGGCTTCGCGGGCTCTGAGGGTGGCCGACCCTGGGGAGGGGAGAGAGTAATTGAGGCATGCAGCTGGCCAAACCCTGGTACCGGTATGGCAGCAGATGTGGACACGCTCCCAGACAGGAGTGAAGGTGCAAATAGAACTCTCTCCTCCAAGGGGGCTAGTGGAGTAGAGGCCACATGCCCAGAGTCAACCATGCGAAAGCTATCACTCCCGCTCACCCTCGATGACTCCTCTGATTCCTCCACACTATCACTACCCATACCATCGTCGCCCTCGGACTCTGATGCAACTATTGGGGACTTCCTCTTTTGTCCGAACTGTGAGCCCCTCGTATCCAAGTGTGGCCAATAGAAAATTGGGGGCTCGCCAGGGGCCAAGGCGGCTTGCGGCTGAACTTCCAATTTGTCTGTAGGAATCTGCTGTCGGGTGGCCTCCAGGAAGAAGCCAATGGCATAGTGAGGCATATAAAATGTCTTACACTGTAAAGTAAGGAACTCGTACATGCGCTCGGCCAAGAGTGTCGCCCAATCATATACAATCCCATTCCGGATATCGTTCATGAGTAAAATTTGGGGAATGGCAATGTCTGAAGCTCGACTAGATCTTGTCAACTTGCTCTTCACAACATCCAAAATTGCACGCCATTCCCCTGGTGCTACGAAGGTCTTTTTTATACCACGACCCTTAGAGGCCGAAACAATGGAGTCCATCTCCGCACGTGACAATGCCTTCGAAACCAGAGATATCCATTTCACTTTTTCATCCCTGTCCATCTTCTTCGGTTTTGTGGCTACCTTTTTTCCATGTCTACCAGGAATACCAAAAACCCTCGTAAAATCAGTAGTAGCGAACGTGACGGTGATCGGGTGGCCCCTGTAGTCGAAGGTACTCATCTGGCTGAATCTATCAAAGGTGTCAATCATGACCTTGAGAGCTCCCTTGTGTTCTCGGATACTGAAAACTGGCATCTGAATGGCCCAATGTACCTCCGCCCTACGGAGCTGTCCCTTTAGGAAATTATCATCCGACGTGTTTTGCCACCATTGCCTGCACTCAATTCCATTTAGTCCCTCAAATGCCACTATGTGTGGAGTGACTGCAGCTTTCTGAGTCGACGTGTGAACCCTAGGCCTTAGTTTCTCCTTGCCTGTAACTTTGACTACAGAAAGCACCACCCGTTTGTCCTTCTCCATGGCTGTGCTTGGTGCCTGCAATTATTTCCTCCAGTTTAATTTTTTCCTTCCTCTTTCCATTTAACCATTTCTCTCCGCTTGTCTTCTTGTATGAAATTATAACTGTTTGCAAATCCCTAATGGCCTGGCGGTACGGTACTTTGCTTTTACTTCTATTGGCCGTACGGTTTTTTTCCAAGAACCCTTCTCTTTATTTTCTTTTATTTTTTCTTCCTTTTCGTGTCGTGTTCGATTGGTTCTACTCTAATGGTCGTACGGCCTTAAATACTTGGCTGGAACTTATCGTAGCCATTCATGCCTTCAATCTGTACGGGTGTACGACAAACATCACGCGAGACTGATCTGCTTTATGGCTGTACGTCATTCAAAATACCTTGCTCATTTTTTCTTTACTTATTTCGTTTGTATGGAGCCGTGCGGTATCTTGCCATACTAGCGCAAGGATTGTTATAAGTCTTTTGTGGTTTTATATGATCGTATGACCTTCTGCTGTACGGTTGTCTTTTGCTATTATGTTTATTTTTCCTCCTGCCAGCCGTACGGGGTGCTTTACTGAGTCCTCTGTGGTCGTATGATCATCTCACATAATTTCCCTCCTGCCGTACGGTATTGTGGGCCCATACGACGTTATTTACATGTTAAGTTTCTCTTCCGTATTGCCATACGGGTCCGTACGGCCTGATGCCGTACGGTACCTTACGAAATCCTTTTTTTTAAAATTTAATTTTTTTTTTTCAGGGAGTTGTTTCTGGCCTCGTATGGTAGACTTTCAGCTTCGAGCCGTTGACAACATCCTGGATCTCTCTCCCATCGAGCATCCATAACTTCACCGCCCCATTTGCTGCAACTTCCCGAACTTTATATGGACCTAGCCATTTAACTTTGAATTTGCCAAGTTTAATTTTGTTTCGTCCATTAAACTTCAATACTAGTTGGCCAGGTGTAAACTACATCTGACTAAGGTGTTTGTCGTGCTAGAGTTTCCTTTGCTGCTGTGCTATGTCGGTTGCCCACTGGGCCATGGCTCTTTTCTCGTCGAGCCTATTCAAGGCATAAAGTCTCTCCCTTAGACTCTCTATGTCGCCTAATTTATTATCAATGGCTATCCGCAAGCTAGGAACCATGAATTTCGCAGGTACTACTGCCTCCTGTCTGTACATAAGATGGAAGGGTGTCTACCCAGTGGTCACTTTGTATGAAGTACGGTAGGCCCATAATACCGACGATAACCGTTCCTCCCAGTCCTCACCTTCAACTCCACAGGATTTATAGATAACTCCCACCAAGATCTTATTAGTTGCCTCGGATTGACTGTTCGCCCGAGGATAATATGGACTCGACAGCGTATGAATTTTTTTGAATTCGGTGGCTAGAAGCTTAATGACGTGGTTGACAAAATGCCCACCTCTATCGCTTGTCAATTGAATTGGGATGCCATACCTTGTTATTATTTGCTCATAGATGAACTTTGCAGTGCTTAATGCTGAATTATCTGTTAGGGCGCGTGCTTCGACCCATTTTGTTAAGTATTCAGTGGCCACCACAATATATCGGCATCATCGAGCACGACTCGCTTTTAGAGGTCCAACAAAGTCCAACCCCCATCTTTTGAATAGCTCCTGTGCACGAGAGGGACTGAGGGGCATAAAATCACGTTTTAGGGGTTTCCCTGCACGCTGACAAGTGTCACATCCCACCACCCATTCTCTAGCATCATTGTACAACGTTGGCCACCATAAGCCAACTAAGAGCACCTTTCTTGCTATGGTATCGAGACCCATGTGTCCTCCGGCTGGTCCTTCGTGGGCTTCCCTCAGTACACTAGGTACTTCCTCCTCCATCACGCATCGCCGAAGTACTTGATCTGGGCCCATCTTATACAACAATCCATTGATTAGTCGGAAGGTCCTACTTCTGAGGACTAACTTTCTTCGTTCTCCTGGAGGCATGTCTTGAGGAAACCGTGTTGTCGACAAATACTCCTCTATACTTGTATACCATTTAGGGAGTACGACAATATGGAATAGATGTGCGTCTGGAAAGTCATCGTTTACTCCCACAGGTGGTTCGCCAGACTTGATTCGTGACAATTGGTCGGCGATCACGTGGCTATGCCCTGGCCGTACAACAATCTTGAATGTGAACTCCTGGAGTAGGAAGAGCAATCGGCTCACTCTTCCCTGAATAATAGGCTTGTTGACGAGGTACATGAGGGCCTGGTGGTCCACATAGAAAGTGAATGGAGTGGCTAGTAAATAATGCCTGAATTTCTGAACCGAATAGACCATTCCCAGAGCCTCCCTTTCTGTGGTGCTGTAATTCTTCTCAGCTACCTAGGGTTGAACAGAGTGTCTTGGCTACCTAGCGCTTGTGCCTCCTTGGCACCTCCAGTCACGCTCGGTCCTTCCTCACTCCTTCCTATTCTCGTCGACCTCGGCCTGGGTACTGATAGGTTCCAAAACTCTTCTCGTGTTTCCTCAATCAGATTCAACCTTCGCGGCGTCTCCTCAAGTAACTCTTCACTACTCCTTGCCCGATGCTTTGGTGAACGGTAATGTTCCCCTTCGGTTGTCACACCTCCCGTGACTCCCCCGTGGTTACCGTCGGTACCACCTTCGTGGTCCCCTTCGGTTAACCCCTCGGTAGGTTGTCCCTCGGCGAGTTGTCTGAACCTTCGGCAACGTTCAACTTGTTGGGCAAAGATTAGGGCTTCATGTGTAGCTTCCAAGGCACTCGGTCGTTCCTTTTTATTCCTATCCTTATTTAAGAGATTGGGCATCAAAACATCATATTCAAAACATAACACAAAACACTTTTTATTTATTCATAATTCCGTACAACAGATCAACTATGTGATCTTGCTATCATAGATTTTACAGTGTTCTTTTTATTTCCTCCCAGGCTCAAAGCTCATGGGTTTGTTCTTCGTCGATTGCCATCGTGCTCTTCCTCCTCCCAACGTCTACTTTCGGCAAAGTTCCTCAGGGTTTGTTGTCGGCGCTGTTCACGCTCCACTTCTTCACTTTGGTTCCTTTGAGCGATAGTTGCCTGCGCCGACAAACGAGGTAGTTGATGCAACAACCTATTCGCCGCAGGGCTGACGTTTAGTGCGTCCCACACAATGTCCTGGCCCACTTCTTCTCGTACGGCTTCTCTTCGTACGAACGTTTCAATGGCTGCTTGAAACAGAATGCAGAAGTCCACCGTCAGAGCATGCTCCCCTTCAAAAAGTTCTGTGATTCCATCCTCATTGGTTCTCACGCTGCTATTCTCCTCAAATGGTAGTCCCATTTAACCATTCATTCCTCCGTCACGTGCCAGGTTCGATCGGTAGCGGCGCCAAATGTTTACCCTTGTGGGGTAACAGAGACTAATTGCATACAGGAAATAAGTACTTTAACAAAAAGAGTGTAATAGCATTATATATTCATATATTCATTGTCATTCAGTACAAGAGTATTTCTCCATCTGTCCAACATGCTTACTGAAGAGAGAGAACGACATACATATAGTGTCCAAAGGGATGCGAGGCGAACCGTTGCACCCGTGTAACTCCTTCGGACGGACCAGCCAACTAACTACCCGTTTACCCGAAAACACGCTGCTCTCTTGGATAAGGGATTTTGCTCAATGGTTCAATCGTCCTTGATTGATGCCTTGAGGTATGGGCGAGTGATGATTGATAAGTACCCTTCAATGCTTGGATTGAATGCTCGTTTATACTTTATTGGTGGAAGGGTCACCACCTTTCATAAGGATTAAGTCACAACTTTTCATTGTTGCCTTTGAGAATAATACATTATTCCCCAAATTGATCTCCTTTGGATCTCCTCCTCAAATGAAATCTTCTCCCCTTTATATCCTCCAATGTGAAGGAGAATCACACCTCTTCATAATGGTCACAACCTTTCACAATTTACCATCCTTTGAGATGGTCACAACCCTTCATCATTGCTGCTCTTTTGAAAGAGTCAATCCCTTACCTTCTTCCCATTCCTTTCTGCTTCCATTAATGCTTCTTTAATTCCTTTTGTTCCCTTCTTTCTTCCTTTCTCCACATTTCCCCTTTCAAATGAACTTTTCTCCCTTTTATATCTTATGTTGAGGGAGTCACAACTCTTCATTGCACGCCTCTTGATCTTTCATCAAACTTAATTAATTTGTAATTATATGTATATAATTTTATTATTATTATTATATATTATTAAATCCTATTTTAGAAAAGGGGATATTACAGAAGCAGTCAGAAGTAAATCTGTCATATCCCCTGACTGAAACCCTAGTTGCAGTAACCCAGCCGTTCAACACTAATGGCAGCGATCTTAAAAGATCATAAATATTTATACAGGGCAGCAACTGATAACTTTCAGGCCAACCCAGAATAAGATAAGGAATGTTTTTATTAACATTTTACTGAGAGCCGACCTAGGGTTTAAGTGAAAATAATAAATAATTAGGGCCAACTCACATAAGAGATGCAAATAGCAGTGATCTCATTAAAACCCTTAATAATAATATCAATTAATAAAATTAGGAAAGGGCATGATTAGAAATATAGCTGACTCTTATTAAGGAAATATCTATTATTAATTAAAACAGCAATAGGGCAGCAATATTATTAAAAGAAAAGATTTAACTTAATTGGTAGCTGACTTATACATCCAAGGGTGCAAACATGAAGGGAGACATGCTTGTGTTTGAGGGAGTAAGGAAGATTTTAATTTTTTATTCAAAAAGTAAAAGTCAGACTGGGCACTCAGATTGAGTTGCTGGTTAATAAAATCAGGTGGCATGATTTAAAAGAGAAACTATTATCAGAGACGGCACCTACAAGTTGCAGATTGCATGACCATAATATCAGAATTCCGAAATAGCTATTGCACCCATTATTAACTCGATTCAGTTTTTTTTCGATCAATATTAGGTTCATTACAGAATCCTTTCAAAGTTGCGTGGAGATAATCCACTGCGGATTGAGGACAGATCGCACAAGATTAGAACAGCGAATCAGAGACAAGAATCCAGTATCACATAAGCATCAAGACATACATTTGAAAACAGCAATTTCCTAAAACCAGACCATTGCCATTACCAATACTACATCACAGACTGGATTGATCAGCAGTGTAATTCGCGTATATTTTACAGAAGATATTAGGAGCAACATATACTCTCTGTTCTGTAACAAATACCATTGTATGTACACTAAGTAATCTCAGGAACAGCAGTTGATATATGTATTCTATATATTCTTCCGATCATAATAGATGAGGTTGCATTCATAATAAGAGGATATAAGAAAGAACAATATCATTACTCTTGACCAGTATATCACATCAATAAACTTCATTATCGTTCAACTCTTAGATAAGAGAGGACATTATATACTTCAAAGTCTTGTATACATTCTGGATCAATATACTTATAATACAATCCTTCATTCTTGCAATTGAAATCTAAGAAAGTAGTCCCAAACCCTAAGTGATTCAATTAGGGGACATTACAAAATCATGGATGACAAGAGAAGATCAAATAGCATCTTAATATAGTCTGCAAAATCAGTAAATATAAAACAGTGATCAGCAATATGTATGTATGTATGTATGTTAATCTGATGTTTTGGTATGAAGGATAATGCATTGCATAACTTGTTTAATGTCTTCATTTGATAAACACAGATTTTTTATTGCCTATAATATATGCATAATTAGCAATGTAACGGGCATTTATAATGACGATAAGATTCCTTTAAGACCTACAACCAATTAGCTGTACACACCTGGAGTGGGGATAGGGTACATGCAAGCATTGCAAGTAGCATAAGGTCCATTTGAGTAGAGGTGACCCGAGAGGGACCGAGAGGCTGAATGGCGAGTGTCGTTCCATACTCCTGGGTTGGATGGACAGACTCAAGACGCCTTGAATGATCCCCTAGTATACTTCATGATGGGGTTATTTTAATGGGGAAGATCGTAAGAGAATCCTACTCATTTTATATTTAGCAGTGTTTAGGATTTTTTTAATAGCATTGTGGAATTACTTATATTTGCTCATCTATTATAATAATGATTAGAATTCTCTTTGAAACATTGTTGAAGGATATGTTTATTTATCTATTAATGACTAACTTGGTTACAGGTTCTAAATTAAGGCATTATTTGTTAATGTTTCTATACCAGGATTGAAATAAGCAGCAAAAGATCAAATAATGAATACAAAGACACAATTTATCCTGGGAAAACCCTCCTACATGAGGGAAAAACCCAGCCACACCGCAAAAACGATCTCCTTTATTTATGATACAAATCTGAATACAAAGCTTCAACATTCAAAGACACTTAATTAGAATAATAATCAACAATGAACCTCTGCAATAAAGTAATGCTTAGAATATATGCTATAGCCACATCCATAATACATGCTTAGCAAAATGCATGCTACAACAGTACCAACTTTTCAAGATAATAAAATTAAAATCACTACTTATCAACCTCTGTCATAATCAACAACTTGCAAATAAGTCCCCAACCAAGACAATGTGAAAACAACTTATTATAGGTGAATACGATTCACCAAACAACATTCTCCAAATTCTTGAACTGTTATGGAATATAAAAGCTGAAGAGTCTCACTGCATATCAAAAGAAGACTCTTCGATTAGGAGACTCTTCCTGTTCCCAAACGAATGACTGTCCTGTAATGACCCGAACCGGGTCTTTTCCAAATTTTCACAAATATTTCTCAGACAGATTTAAACATTCAGATGCATGCAGTAAACCAATGATTCGATAGCAATAAACCAGCAAATATATTCTAATAACTTCTCAGAGAAATGGTATTGTATTATACAACAACAATACAATAACCATGAATTACAAACTTCCAAATCTGAAATACAGAAATAGCGGTAAAATCGGATGATAAAGAACCTGTGAATACAATGGCGAACTCTACTGTGAATCCGCACCGGAGATGAATTGGGTTTCCGTCCAATCCACCGAGAAATGCCTGAAGGTTTCTGTCCTCAGGTTTCAGAATCGAAAGCTGAAGCTTCTTGGATTCTTCCAGAGAAATAAATTCATAAAACTAAACATGCCTCAATGAGACTCCAAGCCTTCTTTTAAAGTTGCAGCTGTGACTCTTCAGTTTCCCCACTTTGTCTCTTTATATTCCACTTAAAGTTACTTTTAAATAAATATAATCGGTGGGTTATAAAGTGACATAATAAAATAAAGTAAGGAATATTCTGGCATTAAAACAGAGGGCCAAACGAACTCGGATGAAGACATGTGATAGCTTGCCGGAAAGCTCTCGGCGAGATGCTCTAAGTCCACTACTGAAATGCCTGGAACACCGAGTTCTGTCGATTTACTATAAATAGTAAGCACCCTGGAAACCCTGTGGAAACTGATCCGATTGGCCTGAAACTGAAAACACCTAGGCCAAACATCCCTCTGATCACCTGCCAGGCCTCGGTTAACCCATCAGATCATGACGAAAGGCTAACTATATGGCATGAAATATTGTGCCCCGAAAAGGGGACATTACAAATCATCCCTTCCCGAAGATTGCTTGCCCTCAAGCAGTCGGTATCTGCATGCCGTGATCATAATACCTGGATTCCAAACCAACCTTTAGGGAAGCTACTCCACCAATCTGTGGTGTGAAACTGAAACAAATATTATGCCCTGTCCTGTGAAGCCGTTCACACAACAACAAAACAACCAGTCTAATGCCAGGATCCCAAATCACTGCAGGATCAGTCGTACCAATTTGCCCTGTGCCACCATCATTTGTGAGAAAGTCCTCACCCAAACTGATAACCTCGCTCCAATTGAGATCACCAACACCTCTACGGTCAGATGCAGGGGGAAAGCAAACATCACACCAATCGGCTCCCTGAATAAATACCAACCGCAAGTACGTCCCTCCTGGATCCCATAAACAAAAGGGCCATCCATCTCCCCAACTGGCTGAAGTACCCTTGATGCCCTATGCCCATACTGAGTGAATCACCAGAAATGTCCAACTGCCATAACACTGCCCCTCTGATCCGTTGCCCGAATTGGAAACTGTGCTGAAGAGGCAAGGTACCCAGACTGTCGGACAAGGCTTCCATCTGCAAGTAGGGAAGCGTACCAAACCAATTACTCACCCCACATCTTTGCAATAATCGGAAAAGAAAGTTCTCTGTAGGTGGGTTGAAAGGAAAACCAAATGCATCCTATATAATGTGGCCAACATGCGATGCACTAACCAACTTTACTGGACTTCCTGAAACAGCATAAGGATTCCATAGTTGTCTCTCAATACCCGGAGTCATACAGTGTATACCATGGTGTGAAAAATTCACCCCAACAAGCATAATCATCATACCAAGCTCGATAACCTCGTATTGAATAAGCTCTACGCGATCAACATCATCATGCCTAAAATATGTGGTGATAGAATTACCATAAGTACTGGATGGATCAATATGATAATGTAGAGGAGTCGTGGTTGTGTGAAAAGAGGAATGATCCAAGGGATGCTCGCCAACACGAGGCATCTCACCATCAAGGAGAGGTAGAGCAAGAAAAGGCATATCACTCATCATGCCACAAGACATAACTGCCCATCCTGGACTGCTGGTGTAAAAACCACACTGCTCAGCAACTAAGCTCATCCCGCTACTCCAAGCCGGTGACCAAGACTCACCTCTAATAACAGAACCTGGGTCCCAAATTCTGCAATCAACCTCATCCTCGTCATGGGGATAGGAAATACCTTCCTCATCTAACTCAAAGAAAGGATTATCAAATATCAAATCAGCATCCATCTCAAACAAGAAATTGTCAGTCGCCTGAAAGTTATCTAACTCAAAGAAATTCTGGATGATCCAAAGATCTTCTGGGACAGCTATCCAGATCAGAGGTCTGTTGTATGCTATCAAGTTCTTGTATCACCTCCTGAAAGAATTTGGACCTTTCCCTGTCATCCTGTTCCCTGTACTGGCTAGTGGCAACAATAAGATTTCTTGCTTCCTGAAGAGCAATACGTGTGTGTTCCAATGTACCCTGAGTAATACTAAGCTCTCTATTGAGCTTATTAACCTCATCATCCTTTTTCCTTAACTGCTCAGCATAATTTTCTGCACCCTGTAACAGGTAGTCGCGATCTGATAGTAAACATAGATATTGTGATTTCCAATCCTCAAATGCTGTTTTGACCCCCTGTAAATCTGCAACATAAGATCCAATCCTTATACCACCTTGTCCTGTCTCTTTTTGAGCTTTCTTGTAAAGATCCTCAATAATCTGGTGAGTGTTATCATGGTGAACAAGAGTTGCAGTAATAACATCGCTATTGACTTTCAACTGACTCTTCAAGGCATGCTTCTCATTATCGTCATTTTGGGATGCATTATCAAAAGGGTCATCCAATTCAGCATTATACATAAGTGAGGTGCTGCTAAAGAAGTCACATGACTCCGCATTACATGAATTGCTACAGACATCCAATTGGTGGTCACAATCTTTAACCATATCTTTCCCGTCTTTCCTTTGATCAAATGAAGGCTCAGAATCAATGGAAGTCGTTTGCTCTTCTCTAGTAAACCATCTTGTAACCTCTAGATTTTCTGCCTCTTCTTTAGCCTCTCCTTCGTGCATTGATTCAATATTTGTTTTACCATCTCCTGCTTCGATGACAACCTCATAAGACCTTTCTTCAATAGCTGGTTTAGTTTTTTCTTCACTTATGGGTTGATTAATGACAGCTAGAAACTCTTCATATAAATTTCTGCACCTATCTTGTGCAAGTAGATCTTGAGCCAAATCATGGTACTGTTTCTTTGCCATTATAGTCCTGTGTTGTAGCTTTGGATGAAAGAAAATGAAACTAGAGAAGGTTAAATCTCTCTGAACCTGTGGAGGAAGTGTGTTATACTCATCATACATGCCGAGTATTTCTGTCTTTTTAACAGGTTGTGAAATTTGAGCTAACTGTTGCTGTACTTTAGCAAGATCCTTCCATACCTGTGTGTTGCTAAACAATCTCTCCATCGTGACCTATCCTGTAGTTCAAACTGAGAACCAATTCCAATTGTGACAACCTTGGCCAAATCTGTTTTATGCTGCCCTGTTTGTACCAACTTTTTTCGAAATTGAATATTCACCGAATCTGACGCACTGTAATGATCTTGACTTGCTGTTTGAAGACAAAATCCGCAAGTTCTCTGATATATGGGAAGTTTATACTGTCCCTAGATTTGCATAACATATATGGATTTGTCTTTGCTCAACTGAGTTAATGAGAGAAGGGATGCAATACACCAAATTGTCTAACCCACTAATGTTGAGGGTTCTTTAATCAAATAATTCACTGTATATACTAAGAGAGTCTTACTTGCAATGCAACAATGCTAACAGTTGACTTCAATATTCAGGATGAATACAATTAGAACCATTTAAGATACATGTGTATATAAGCAAAGATTGAAGGACAATGTTTGGGCACCTTTTATTCTACAAAAACGTTCCAGCAATGTCTGGCGCAATACTAACACCCCCTTGTCAATCAGCACATCCCTACGATTCTGCTTGGTCAAGATGACTGAATGCTAAATGAGCATATTCATCGAATTGTTCTGCTTATGGCCCATGCCCGTAGACTGGCTGCTGAATAGCCCCAGTGACCCGCGTTGGAAGTTCTGTTCTTCTGTACTATAGAATGGCTCGTAAGGCAATTGCGTGGCTTCCTTGTAGCCTGGGTAGCCAAGTGGGCAGGGGTGAATACTTCCGCGAAGCCTCCCAACAGTGCTTCACGCCACCCGATAGGTAGGGATAATGGCGTAGAACAATGGCCCGCGCTCTGTTATGGAAAGATGCAGACCCGTAGATAGAGGCTTAGACCCTGCGATATTTTCCAGAACATAGACTACATAAATGACAAAAGAGTATCGTCGATAGCCCAGATGAATATGTCGTCTGCCTGGTTGGAGAAAAACGCTCAAAATGCATACATAGTGGATGCTACCCGTCCACGGTAATTTCCATTCGACAGATACATTTGAAATTTAATATAATGTTTACTCAGCTCCATTCAATCCACCAACAAAGATATCCAACTCTGCTTCAACCAGATACGCTAGGTAGACCCAACCTTCACCACCAATCGAACTAGCCTGTAGAAGACAAAAAATTAGAGACGCATCCAGAAGGAAGATAAATCCTCAATTTTTTTTTCCACGAGCCTTTGAATAGTCGTTCAGAATCACGCTCAGGCCCAAATGAAAATTTCCCAACGCCTCAGTTTGGGCGTATTGAATTTATCTCCACGGCCAATAATATTTATCTCCCGTAATGCAAGACTCCCAACACTTAGCTTTCGTGCTAATGCGACAAGAGAAATAGCTCATGCAATATTGATATTCATTTGGCTATGTTATATAATCGAGATATATTTTCCCAGGCAACTATAGTCTAAACAAATATTTGTTCAAAAATATTTTCTCACCGCACTAGATATATGTATAGTCACAACCTTAAATGAGAATTTTGTTGAGGCCTCAGTTGCTTTAATGTAACGCCTAGGAAGGTTTATTATTAGCGTATAATTTTCACGCCACCTGTAATCTCACACCTTTGTGAATAGCTCGGTGTCTCGATATTAATATATGCCCAATTCAATTTGTGAATATAATATTTCACCGTAGTTGCCTTTCTACAAACGCGCAAGATGAAGATAGGGCCCACACGATTAAATTTTCTCCCCAACTATTAACTCGCCAAGTCACCCCTTCATGATATCAAACTTTAGCATGATACCAATATTTTAACATTTGATTATAGATTTATATTATACTCCTCTGGCTCCTATTGCCCGATATCTAAAACGGACCTGCATAAAGTATTAATCCTTCAATCTTACGACTCTCCAGAATGAATCACACCGGTTCCGTGAGATATTAATCAGGCCCACAATGGAGGAGGCGGCAACAATGATCTTTCCATACGAGCCGATAGAACTTGATATTGTGCGCCCAAAAGTGACTGCCAGTGCCTGTTCATGGCACTAGAACTTATCCAGCCAAATGTCTCGGTGATTCTATGACTGCAGATCTTAGATGCGACAGCTGGGGAGATGAAACGCTGCTCAAGAATGTTTTTGTAATGCTCCAGTTTACATTGCGATTTTTATTTCCTTTCCTCCATTAATCATCATTTGTTCAAGCACTGTCGTTTGGCTGTTTAGGGAATATGAACCATCTCCACATTTACTTTAAAAATTATTCCAAATAAATTTCAGCTGCAAGTAAATCTTCAGAAATAATTTTTTTAAATTTATTTGCTCATAACCTCACAGGTTGGAATTTATCTCTGAAATAATAAACTTTGATAAACCTTTCCACGATTTTGTTTCAGAATAAACTCCACAGGCTGGCAGGAAAACCAGCTCTGATACCACTGTAATGACTCGAATCGGGTCTTTTCCAAATTTTCACAAATATTTCTCAGACAGATTAAAACATTCAGATGCATGCAGTAAACCAGTGATTCGATAGCAATAAACCAGCAAATATATTCTAATAACTTCTCAGAGAAATGGTATTGTATTATACAACAACAATATAATAACCATGAATTACAAACTTCCAAATCTGAAATATAGAAATAGCAGTAAAATTGGATGATAAAGAACCTGTGAATACAATGGCGAACTCTGCTGTGAATCCGCACCGGAGATGAATTGGGTTTCCGTCCAATCCACCAAGAAATGCCTGAAGGTTTCCATCCTCAGGTTTTAGAATCGAAAGCTGAAGCTTCCTGGATTCTTCCAGAGAAATAAATTCATAAAACTAAACATGCCTCAATGAGGCTCCAAGCCTTCTTTTAAAGCTGCAGCTGTGGCTCTTCAGTTTCCCCACTTTGTCTCTTTATATTCCACTTAAAGTCACTTTTAAATAAATATAACCGTTGGCTTATAAAGTGACATAATAAAATAAAGTAAGGAATCTTCTGGCATTAAAACGGAGGGCCAAACAAACTCGAATGAAGACATGTGATAGCTTGCCGGAAAGTTCTCGGCGAGACGCTCCGAGTCCACTACTGAAATGCCAGGAACACTGAGTTCTGTCAACTTACTATAAATAGTAAGCACCCTGGAAACCCTGTGGAAACTGATCCGATTGGCCTGAAACTGAAAACACCTAGGCCAAACATCCCTCTGATCACCTGCCAGGCCTCGGTTAACCCACCGGATCATGACGAAAGGCTAACTATATGGCATGAAATAATGTGCCCCGAAAAGCGGAGATTACATGTCCATATACATGTGTGTCTACTCGTGCCTCTTCATGCTCCAAGCAGGTGACTCTTGGGTGACAATATCCATGTCACTTCACGCAGGTGACTCTTCAAATATTATCGCAAAATTACACAAATGATCTCAGATATCACCTCAAACTTCCCCCTCATAGAGAAGAACTCATTAAAGCACATATTAGGAACAACTAAATGCTAAGACTCACTTTCAACAAGGGCAACATTCTCACAACTTTGAATATCACAATATATCATAGATTGGCTCCAACGTTTGACCAATGAGCTTTCAAAGTCATTGTTTCAAGAGCTTATTGATCCTCTGTAAAGGACTTGGTACTCTCCCTCTGCCACACAAGCTCCCTCTGAATCTTATTTCCTCCTCTCAGAAGAAACAAACACAAGATAATTTGAATAAGTTCTTTTTCTTCAAGAGTCACCAACTCAGCTTAGGCTGCAATCTCTCATCATCCTTGTGCTCCTTGATCCATCCTGGAAGCATTTAGAGAGATTAGAAATAGACTCAAACTAGATCCCAAAGAGAAATATACAGACATTAGAAGCATATAAGATTCACTATTCCCAGCGTTATTGCATGAATTAACTACATAAAATTCAAAAGTATAATCATAAAATATTTCTCTTCATTGTTTGATCTTCCTTACAGCTCAAAACGAACCACCCCTATTGCCGTCTCCAATCCTTTTTATATAAACAACATTACATGCCTACCCATGACGAATATCAAATCTGACTTTCCAACAACAACAATAAATTGAAGCCTCTTTTTCATCTTCAGGAATTAAGCTTAGTTTCTCCTCAATATCAAACCATTTCAATGAACATCTACAAAATACCGATTGACCACCAGCTCCTCTCGTGAGAAAGTCAAGGCTGTCCAAGCTCTGATACCATGTCAATGTTTCTATACTAGGATTGAAATAAGCAGCAAAAGATCAAATAATGAACACAAAGACGTAATTTATCCTAGGAAAACCCTCCTACACGAGGGAAAAACCCAGCCACACCGCAAAAACGATCTCCTTTATTTATGATACAAATCTGAATACAAAGCTTCAATATTCTGAGACACTTAATCAGAATAATAATCAACAATGAATCTCTGCAATAAAGTAATGCTCAGAGTATATGCTATAGCGGCATAGCCACATCCATAATACATACTTAGCAAAATGCATGCTGCAACAGTACCAACTTTTCAAGATAATAAAATTGAAATCACTACTTATCAACCTCTGTCATAATCAACAACCTGCAAATAAGTCCCCGACCGAGACAATGTGAAAACAACTTATTATAGGTGAATATGATTCACCAAACAACATTCCCCAAATTCTTGAACTGTTACGGAATATAAAAGCTGAAGAGTCTCACTGCATATCAAAAGAAGACTCTTCGAATAGGAGACTGGTCCCATTCCCAAACGAATGACTGTCCATATACATGCATGTCTACTCGTGCCTCTTCATGCTCCACGCGGGTAACTCTTAGGTGACAATATCCATGTCACTTCACGTAGGTGACTCTTCAAATATTATCGCAGAATTATACAAATGATCTCAGATATATGAGTCTTGATAGAAACAGGTTGATAACCAGCAAGTGAAGATAGACAAATTTCTTCTGAAGTTACATACTTCAACATTAATTCAGGCCTAATTTAATAATTCTAGGGATATTTAAGTCCAGTCCTAATAGGGGACATTACAATTGGTATCAGAGCATCTTTCTTGCCATCCTATGAAAGATAGTTTTTGCGACCTGTTGTGAGGTTTTCACACCATCGCCCCATTGCAAATGGGGACCCCTACTTTCTGCTTAGTGGTGTAGTAGTTTGCCTTAGTTTGGTAGTAATCTTGAAGTCCCCAAGTCAGTAAGTTACAAGTTCGAGCCAAGGAGTGAGTAAAGTTGTCAAGTGAGAGACCAGCCCTTCATGAAATATTGATGTGCCTTTGAGTGGAGTTTATACTTGCACGATCCAAAGCCTTAACCAAGTTATGATTTGTAAAATGATGAGAATTCTCAAGTGTTGTCATGATCTTGCCTTAATGAATTTCATCCAATGCTTAGCTAAATTCAGGTCAAGGAGTGAGCATGGTCTGAAGTCTAAGTTCTGATATGAAAGGAAGTTGGAAATCTGATGTGAAATGAAGTTGGAAATCTGATATGAAGTTGGAAATCTGAACAAAGGGAAGTAATGAAGTTGTTTAAAGTTTGGTGCCAACATTTGAAATGCTGTCCAATGGCTGGTCGGATTCAGACCATGCCTTGGACAGTGGTGTCCAATGACAGGTCAGATTCTGACCATGTGCTGGACGGCGGTGTCCAAGGGGAGGTCGGAACCTGACCTCACCTTGGACAAGCATGTCCAATGGCCTTTAAATTTTTGCCCAATTGATGGTAAGCGCTTTTCAAGCCCACACTAATGTGGATGCATTTTAAAACCTGAATTCAATTATGGTAAAAGGAAAATTTGGGCGATGGTGCAAAGAAATGTAAATGTTTATGATCAGTATTGAAATGATTAAGTTGAAATCATGTGAATGAAGGAGAAGATCGATTGCCAAGTGAAAGAGGAAATCAATTGCCAAGTGAAAGAGGAAATCAATTGCCAAGTGAAGAAAAATCAATTTCCAATTGTGAAGATTGAATAAAGGATGAAGAAACTGAGTTGCAAACCAACAAAAATCTGAAAGAACAAGGGAGGAAATTGATGTTGGAGTGAATGAAACCTTAGAACAACCTTTGGAAGCCTGTCCCAAGAGAGGTTGGATTTCGACCTCACCTTGGACACATTTGTCCAACACCCATCAGATTCTGGCTCAGCCTCAAAACTCAAGCAAATCGACCATAGAGATAAAATTGCCCTCAAATTTGGTGATAAAGCTGGATCAAGTCAGCCTAAATGTGGGAGAAAATCGATTAAATTTGAATTAAAAATTGAAAAGCTCATTAAGTCGGCCTGATTTAGAAAGGGAAATCAAAATTTGAATTAAAATCTCAATCAGGTTGGCTTAAGAAAATGAGATGTCTTTTGGTTGAGGCCCCCTATAGAGGAAGAATGAAACATTTCATTTGAAGCACATGTCCAATTCAAGCATCAATAAATGAGCAGTGTAGACCTTTCAAGCTATGAGAATCAAAAGAGAATGAAAATCAGAACATAAATTCGCTAGAGGAAGGTGAATTGAAGGCTAAACAAATCAAAATGTCATAGATCTGAAACATTATGAACTCAGATTTCTTTCAGATTCTTGATCAAGCATAGCTGGGAGACGAGATTAAACTAATAGTGTCATGGAATGAAGGTTTGAAAGGTGTGTGAAGGTGGAAATCAAATGATTTGGACTTAGGAAATCAAAATTAAAGATTGTTTTGCTAATGTACATCCAAAGGCAACTCCCATGTTAGCTTGAAATTATATTTTTGAAGGATTGTTTGCTCATAAAATGTTTAACTTTGTCCATATTTGTCATTTTACAAGCTTAATGCCAAGTTTCTTTCTTGTTTTGCAAAGAAGAGGGTGGAGATGCTCAAAGATCAAAGACCAAATCTAAGTCCAAGTTCAAGTTCGAATCCTTAGGCTGGAATTCAAGGAGCTGCAATGCCAAGAAAAGTATGGAAACTTCAAGCATCAACAAGTTGCAAGTCATTCATCAATATGGAGAAGCAAGATGATGTTCAAGATCGGGGGTCAAAATGAAGATGCAAACCCAAGAACCAGATCAAGATGGAATTCAAAGAGCAAGTTGTATAAGGAAAATGAACAAGTATACAAATGGAGAAGACTATCACAATCTTGAATTTCCTCTGGAAATCCAAGATCATTTGGAATGGTCTAACTACATGAAGCACGTCATCACTTCTACAGGATCAAGTCAAGAATCATAACTAGTACAAGCAAGTTCAAAAATCATATCGGTGAGAAGCTTTTCAAGAGGATGGAGAAGATTCATGCAGATGAAGCAATTTGAGAATATGAGCCATCACAATCAATTGAAGACTTGTTAGAGTTGAGCATCAAGAGATATTGCTAGGGATGCAGATGAAGTTTACAAGATAAACATGTTGAGTTGGTGCCCACTCAACTTCAACCAACTGGAGGATTTCCAGTTCCACGTGTCCATCAGAGCAATATCATTTTCTCGTTGGCCCACAAGGTGGCACTTTTATGTAATTGGATAAGCATTTAATGCTTGTAAGTGGTACTTGTATTAGGGCTATGTTGGCATAATCTTGGCCATTGATCTCAAATTAATGTTGGTTGTTCATTGTACTTGGAACAACTATAAAAGGCAAGGCCTTCTCATTTGTAATTCATTAGTTAGACTAGAGTAGAAGGGGAAGACTTGGAGAAATTGTTGCTTTAATGTTGCCAAAGTAATTTCAGATTCATTGTTGAATGCATGGTGAATTAATTGTATTATTTTGAGTGTTGCATGGTTTCTACATTTTCTCACGTAGAGTAGGATTTTATTTATGTTGAGTAGATGAATGGAAGATATTGTTGTTGGTGAATTATGGTGAAAATTATGTTCATACCTTTTGGTACTTGTTGATTACAAATAACATAATAAAGTTGGTCTGAACTTATTGCAAACACTTAACTTCAATTGGAAATGTTCATTTGGATTGTCCCATCATTGGGTATTTGAATGAGAATTGACAATATGAAAATCATACATGCATCCTTAGAAGATTGCACCCTTCTTTGCGCAGTTGATTTGGCGAAGCAAGGACTGGTTTAGTCTCATCTCACTATCAATATTGTCTTGCGTTGTTAGAGGTAGACTAGGTTCCTAAATTCAATCTTTTTTGCAATTTGTTTTATTAGAAGTAGTTGAAGAGCTTACTTCGCCAAATCTTTCATCATTTAAAGAAGTTGATAGATTGTCCATTGAATGAATAGCGTAAGTCCCACATGGTTACCAACAAACCACGTCATACAATTGAGTTGTGTACAACGAGAATAAGAACCTTGGAGTCACCTTTATGATCTTTCTTTGCAATCTTTAGCATATGTGGTGTCTTCGTTCAAGAGAGGATTTGATATTTGATGTTTCATCTTGGAATCCTAAGTGTTTTGTCCTATATGTTGGAGTGGTCACAAAAGTCACATCAACACAACCTAATCAAAGGGCTCAAAGAGCCTTAGAGAAAAAGGGAAACTTGCATCAACTAATAATCTTACACCCAACAACAAGAGTGAACAAATGGTCAATAAATTGAGGACCCTCATTCAAACTCTCATGGAGCAGAATGGGGGAACGACTCAACTTCTCCTCCAAGCAATCCAAAATATGAATAACGCTAATTCTAGGCCCAACCAAGTACAATGGGAGGGATACCCACTCCAACCACTCTAAAAATAACAACCCAAGGGTATCAACACCTAGGCCATCAAGACCCCCTTCCCTATCTATCTCTGTTCAATTTTGGAATAGTTTTACAGACAAAGACGTATTGGAATCAGTTGGTATTGGGTGTGGGAATCTACATTTACAACATCATGTGAACATGTAGAGATATCATTTCTAAGGATTTTAACAGTATCAATATCTGCAAGAGGTCTGCGAATTGAAGGGATATTACATCAACAACAAACTGAATATCATTTGGTCAATGTGTGACCTAAGGAGGAAAGAATCCCTTATTACCATGATCGATGTATTAGTTCCTGTATATGTATATCGCGTGAACATTGCATGAGAAGTGAGAGACCCTGCACAGGTGACAAAATGACTTATTATCCCATGTACTGGTTGAAGGAAGTGTTTTATAGTGATACGCAGCCTTTATAGGCGTGTTGGGTTGATATTACGTAGCCTCCATTCCAACAATCACGCACTGGAGATAGTCTGAGATTCCGCGCGAGTTGACTGGTATCCTACTAGCGGGGAAGACAAACAACCCACGACATTAGAGGAAGCGACAGCCGCAATAGAGCAGGGCAATGCGGGTGAGAGTTGTCATGGTTTAGGGACAGAGTGTAGAAGACGAGTGGAGCCTTCCCTTGGCAAATACACAGTCTGCAGCGGTTTAGCCACAATTGTCCGAGCTGTGATTACAGTTACACCAGCGGCTCATTGGACTCACCTAGCACTCGACATTGGATAGCGCATTTATCAAGCTAGAGCTTGAAATGTGAAGGAGGAGACTGGTGCATGTATATACTACCCAGCAAGAAAAGAATCCCGTGGAGTGCTGCTGTTGAGAAATATTTTAATACTGAATCGGGTGGTCTATTTATTATTGTGTGCATCCATAGTAAGTTCTGTTAGACGCGGGAGTAGTAGTGGTACCCAGTCGAACATAATAATCAATGCAAGTGCCAAGACATCTGTAGCAGCATAACAGACACAGGTGGAGTTTGAATGACTGTTGAAGCATAGGAGAATGCCGTATGCGTGCTGGGTGAAACGTGGTATTCGCTCAACATGTTGAAGACACCTCCACGGCAGTGCAGAAGCTAAGACGTCGCCCAAGAGAAATAAAAAAGAAGACTCCTGCAGTATTATAGAAAAGCGACATCTGCCGTTATTACACAGAAAAAATGCCTTGGCATTTCTGGTGATAAATTTATAAAGAGAACATTTGTCATGGTGAACCCCGCTTGGCATAGTGTGCTGTCGCTCGTGTCGAGTGACTCTACAGAAGTATGGAATCAAATTTGAAACGTGTTGTTAGCGGATTGGGACTCGACGAGAACTAGAGCCTGGTCACGACAGACTTCTAGAGTGGAAGCATCGTGTTGGCATTTGAGTATTCCAGAGTTTAGCAAGTGTCTTCTTAGCATTTTGCTGTGACTTTAGAAGACTGGAAACGCGTGTAAGAACAACGCGGGCTGAGCAACTTCGGGTGTATTTATGTAGAGCATCCGCCATTTCACCACGCGGTTTGCAGTTATCAATACATCCCGCGTGCTGGGAATTCCTAATACCACCAGTGCCAGCGTAGGATTCGGCTGGTCTTTACATCAAACGACATCACTGACAGTCTTATGGGATATATCTAATTTAGAGTCATACTCCAAGTTTTGTTCGTGCGTTTACCTCTACACATTGAGAACATTGAACGAAGGAAGAGACACTCAAACTGTATTAAAACTATATCAGTGACCTCTCAGCAATTAAAGTTTGCTAGTCAAACTTGGATACAGTACCAGGAACAGGGAATTAATTGAGTATCTTCGGCCAGAGTAATCAGAATTATTGTAGAAATAACAACTCATAAATTCGGAATTCATTTCAGTCCTTGGGTGAAACTCGAGAATAGGTAAATCATGGAGACCTTAGAAAGCCCCATTTTTTCTAAAGAATTCAATGGCATGTTTTACGGTGTTCAACTCAGAGATATTCGGAAGGAAATGGAGATAGGGAATGAATTATGTTGCTTGGGATGGCAATTAGAGGGGCAGGAAATTACAAGCAGCATGTTGGCCAAACTCACTGCAATAAATTCATATTTATCCAAGATAGATCAAGCGGATTGCAGGCTTTTTAATTGGGCCATGCATCCCACGATGGTTGTCTTAGTGCAACGCAGATTTTTGAGTCATCCACTTCGAGATGTTAGGCTTGCAG
>MU223719.1:509894-520195 GCA_018584345.1 Thuja plicata | reverse complement strand
ATTTTCTCATTGGCTTGCCACTGAGGTGTCAGTTTCTCATTAGTTGATTTGGTGGTAACCCTAATTAGGGTTTGTAAATTCAATCTGGGCCCTTGATTTTGCCTCTTAATCTTGGCCATTCATTGTAGTCTGGAGCCTCTATATAAGGCCATTTGCTCTCATTTGTAAGAGAGGTTGAAGAATATTGTTGCTTATATAATGCCAAAATTGCTTCTTTATCATTGTTGTGTCTTTGCATGGTGATTAAGAACACTTGGTGTTGTTGCACGGTTTCTTACTTCCAAATTTTAGAGTTAAATTTCATTGAGTTGTTTTAGAATAGATTTTATTTCAAGAAAGTTGCTAAGTTAGAATAGAGTAAATGGTTAGTTGCATGGTGATGTTAGCAAGTGTTTGATAGGGATCATTAAACTAGGCCACTAGCATCCTAGCGGCTCGTTAGGAAGCCTTGTGTGGTACTCTAGTCTTGTTTCCTTCGAATCTTTGCACCTATGGGAGTAGCGCCGCTGGTAAGCTTCCACTTGGTTCGATCCCCGTCCACTTGTTAGTTTCTTCATCCTTAGGAGTAGTAGTTAAAGCAGTGAGAAGATTAGTAGTTGGAAATTGGAGTGAAGTTGGAAGTGATGTAAATTGAAGAGGAGAAACAAAGGAAGTATATATCAGAAAGCCAGAATCCATTATCACCATAGTCAGAATTCAGTATCTTCCAAGAAACAACGTAAGCCCGCCAACGTGATTACCAGCAAATCACATCAATATAACTGAGTTAGGATCCACAGGTAAGGAACCTTGGAGTGTTTACTCACGTTCTTCGTGAGTATATGCTTTTCAAGAGAGGGTTGAGTGTTTGATACCCGGTATCAAGCGTTTAGTCCTATATGTTATGTAGTGGCACAAAACTCACATCAACAAATTCCTTGTCCCAGTTAGGATACACAAGGATAGTTGCACTCACTAGTCTAGATTTGAGCTCCTTGAATGCCCCCTGTTCTGCTCCCCACATAAACAATTCACCCTTACTCGTTAGCCTGTCTAATGTAAATGATATTTGGGCAAAGCCTATGATAAATTGTCCGTAGTAGCCCATGTATTTGAGCAAGGATTTTACCTTGTCACATCCCCCAGACTCTCCATCCGGATGATGACACCTACCTTGTCTGGGTCCGTCTTCAATCCTTCCTTGCATACTCTGTGACCCAGTAACTTACCCTACGACACCATAAACCGACACTTCTTCGGGTTAACCCAGTCGTGCCCTCCAACATCTTTCCATACATTCCTTCAGTGCCGTGAGGTTTTAATTCGTCCTCCACAATGCTGATTTGATTGTACCTGGAAAACTCGTCCATGAATGAGTACATTTCATGCCCCGCCACCTCCAATATTCTGTCAGTGAATGGGATTGGAAAGGGGTCCTTAATGGTGACCGCGTTAAGGCATCTAAAATCCACATAGATCTGAATTTGGTTTGCTTCTTTCTTCAGGGAAATGACAATGGGCGAAACCCACTCACTCGTCTGTACTTTGAAAATGATGCTTGCCTCCACAATCTTTTCTATTTCCTCTTGTACTTTGGCGGCATAGTTTTTATTCATACAGTTTGACCTCTGTCGTATGGGTTGTGCACCCAGTACGAGAGGAATGCCGTGGACACATAGTTTTGGTGGTATTCCTTTCAAATTCTTGCAAGTCCAAGCAACATCTTTGTGGTCTAGGAATATTCTGAATGTGGTTGTCCTAAGTACGGGTCCCAGTCGTCCCCAACTAGGATCACCTTCGGATTTTCTTCCTCTCCTAGGTTTACCTTCTGTATTTTCTGTTCCTCGTACTTGACCGCCTTATCCTTCTCAAACCAGTGGGCCATTGTGTCATCTTCTCTCGCAACACTTTTGTATTTACTTACTTGGGAGGGAAAGTGTCACTCTGCACCCACTTCTTCGATCTCCAACATATTGTAGCTAGGATGAAAGACTTCATAGTCCTCCATTTGCTAGTGAAGCAACCCATTGAGGGAACTTGTTTCATCTTCTGAGCAGTTCCCAATTTCTAGTATTCCCTCGTCGTTGGGTTCCACCCCCCTCCTTCCATGTCAAATTCCCTGCCATCAAACTTTGAGTTGGATGCCAACTCGTGACTGATTGCTTGAATCCATAAGTCAATGATATACTTCCTTCCATCACTCTCGATAGAGAGTGTTCTTCCAGTTGTGGTTCGCCTTTGATGTGATCGACCAACTCCTTTTGAGAAGTGCATCATACGCCTTCTTCTCCAATGAAATGATGACAAAATACAAGAAGTGTTGGGTGCCAATGATTAGCTTCTGGACAATGAGTGTTCCAATTGGTTTTACGTTGTGTTGGTCGACACCAACCAAATGGAAGGTTGGCGGCGAGAGTGTCGGCTTGTCGAGGGCCTTCCTTGTCTTCTTGGTAATACATTCACGCTGGAGCCTCTGCCCATGATAGTATTTGTTAGTTTTCATCCCATTATTTCCATCTCTACCACGACCGGTTTGGTCTTGATGCCTACCGCCAACAACATCAAGTCGGTGGTGGAACTGTCTTTTTTTTCCTCTGTCGGCTTGCCCTTGTCCTGGTCGCTTGTGTTACTACCAACTATTTTGGTAATGGCCACCTTCAATTGTGGCATGGTCTCCAGAAGGTCTGATACCTGTACGGGTACCGTGGCTTGCAACATTTGTCTCATGATGTTCTTTTCAGACTTCGATCGTAGGGAAGTACTGGTAGTATCATGCAAAGTTCTTCATTCTTCCTCCATCGCCCGTTCAATATTGGCCTTGGCTTACCTCAGTCTTTCCTTTTCTGTATAAGGGTTAGAGTATGTCCCTTTCTTGGCCTGAAGCCTGGTGATTGCCAGTACCGCCTCCTCAGTTTTTTATGTCCAACATATATACCCCTTTTTGCTCTGGATAGTCGGTGTCCTCATGGTTCCTTGGACCACACCATTTGCACAACAAACTTCTACTCCCTTGCCCACTTTGACAATCCCAGCGCGAAGTGACCCACTCATTACATCTCTGACATTGGATCATGGGTCGCCCCTTCGTGTCGTACTGGATCCGATTTCTGGGTGTATTACTGTTGCTGTTATTGTTACTGTTGTCCCCTCGCCAATTGTTTCGGTACCCACCCAGCAAGGCATTAGAGTTTGTAGTTGGCCTTGGCGGTGTGGTTTGTGGAATTGCTTGCTCTCCTTGGGGTGAAGAGCACTTGTGTGCTCCCGACGTTTAAGTTGTACGGGCACCCCTTAATGGAGTGTCCCAGTACTTGACAGATGTCGCAAAAGAACTTATTTCGGCAATTCACCTTTGTGTGGCCTTCAACTTTGCAGTTGGTACATCACAACTCCTTGCCATCCTTGGTACCTTCCTTTTCTTTCTCGACTCTCAGCTCCATCATCCGCATCATGTCTCTACCCGTCCACCTACGTCGTCCACACCTTGGTCGCCTGCCTCGTGCCTGTACTCCCTTCTCCCCGAAGTCTCTGGTTCTGCACCCTATCCTTGACTCCTCTGATATAAATAAATGCTCAATGCCCAACAGAGTATTCTCAAATAGCTCAACTAATTCACTCTTGAGGTTTCTCTCTGTGTTGTCTTCGTTGTGTGTAGAGTACACTAACAGGTCACTTTGTGTAGAGTCGGACTCTGAGTCTTCCTTGTTCGTCATTGCTTGTACAGGCGGATTAATTTGCTTGGTCGACAAGATCCTCTCCTACCTTGTTGGGGAGTAGTAGGTTCCTAGCAATCTCCTCCCATTCGTGCCATGTACATTGTTTCCCGCCTTCCTTGTCGGTGGGCTCTTGCCTCTCTCTACTCCGGTTTCAGCTGACACTTAGACTTTTGCTTCCCTGTAGGCTTTGAGACTCCTCGACGGTTCTTTGTAACTGTCGTCACCTTTCACTCTGCTCCTTGATTCGGAGAGATCTTTTCACCAATGGTTCTCCTGCTCTCTTCTTCTTTCTCTCACTTGGTACGTCTTCTTCTATCTTTGTTTGGCAGAAGGGGCATTAATTAATGAAATTGCTAGAGGTACGACATCTGTTTGTGTCACGCTCTTCCTCCTCCCTCTGGTTCCTTTTCTCGTACCGTTGTAGTATATGTTGTTGACGTTGCTCTCTGTCTTTCCACGCGCTATTCTTGCACCTCAATTAGGTTACAGGTCAACAATCTTGGAATACTTTCGAGGAGATTGTAGACAGCCAGTTGCATTGTGAGTTTGTCCCGTACCGTGCCTTCAGGGACCACTCTCTCTCTCGAGCTTTTCTCTGCACGTACTGGTCAACTGAAATTTCCCAAGCTTGCAACAAGTCCTTTGTTAGTCGATCCTCCTGGGTTTCCTCCCTATTGTCTTCGACATCATTGTCAGTTACCAACATTTGTTGATCGAACCTGTGGCCAATTATTCCGCCATCCCCCCTATTGGCCTTCCTTCAGATGTCTAGGTTCGATCTGGCAATGACGCCAAAATGTTAACTCCCTTCGAGGTATATGGTTATTACCTAGGATGCCGGTTCAGGTTCGAGTTTGAAGAACTGGTTCGCTGGTACGGCAAAATTTTGAAAAGGGGTTTGGGTTCGGGTTTGTTAGTATATATATATATATATATATATGCAGCCTAGAAGCATGAGTTAAGATTAGAATGTCACATAGTATCATAAAAAGTAAACATTTAAACAATAAAAACACTTGTAATTTTGTAATCATAGCATCATGAATCATGAATCCATCATCACACCATCATATAATTCAAGTTGAAGTTCAACATCAAAGATTCAAAACATTAAAATTAAATCAAAACATCAGTTCAAGTATCATTGTTTGAAGTTCAACTAATGGATTAAAAATTTATTGATATTCTATTCAGATTCTTCATCTTCTACTTCTTCATCTTCTTCTTCTTCATTGGCATTAGTTGAGTCACAAATAGAGCTAAGGCCAATGGGGTCAGCTGCACTAATAATAGTATTTGCTTCAAAATCTTCACATTCATCAAGTGCAAGCCGAGATGTGGAAGCATCCAAGTCCGCAAGCTCTACATTTATATCCCACCTCTTCGTGTCTCCTTCATTGTATTCTTTAGTCTTGTGAGAGACAAGACGCAAGTTGTAATGCACAAATACCAAGTTCTCCGCTCTTTTAGATTGCAACTTATTGTGCTTCAATGAGCGGATGAACGCATATGTGCTCCAATTTCTTTCTGCTGCAGATGAACTAGTAACCTATGAAGACAAGAGTCAAGACAATAAACAATTCAAATAAATTTAAAACTTGATCTTATAAAATAAAAATTACTTGCTAGTTGCTACTGCTAGTCATGAAGATAAAGTAAACTTAAAACTAAATAAAAAAATAAAACTTACTTGTGATATAACTTTAATTGCAAGGGGCTGCAACAGTTGGAATCTTTGGCCATGGAGGTACCACCAACTATGAGTATCTTTCCTAAACCGATGACGAAGAGCATCATTACTTAGACCTCTTGCATTCACAAACTCTATGAACTCATCCGTAATCATATCTCGCATATCATCATCAGGAAAGAGTCTTTCAAATGCTGCCTCGTACCCATCTGACACATCTACATCTCTATAGGGTGGTAGCCTTCCTGGTTGATCAGTAAATTGGGTGCTATAGTATTTGGGCGTCAATGCCATGGCTAGCAAATGTAGAGGAGTGGTCATTTTGTTCCATCGTTCTTCAATAATTGCTTGCAATTGTTTGAAGAAGGTCTGTTGAGGATCTTGCTCTTTTTCATTTACAATTTGCTTGATCTTCTCAAGCATTGAGTCTATGCCATCATAGATCTCTCCAAGGCAAGGCCTATCCATATCAGTGTACCTAAGCACACTCATAATGGGCTTGGTGAACTTAATGAGATATTCCACACGTTCCTACCATGAGTCATCCAATATCCTTTGTTTTATTTTGGTTGCCCTCTCATTGATGCTTTGCTCCCATATAGACCAATTGTTGCTGATTACCATATTGCAAATTACCTCTTTGACTCGCACAAGTCGTCTCAAGACAATTAAATTCGATGCAAAACGAGTCTCAGCAACCTGGAACATAAATTAGAAGTAGAACAAAAAAAATACAACTTTTAGATACATCATACACCATACATACTTTAAATAACAAAGTTTAAAACAAAATGTAAATACACATAACACAATCAAGTTCTCAACATATTAAAATTTAAATTACTAACTTGAGTTCAAGTTCACTTACCTTCAGTAGCTCCAAACGTGAGAACATTCTGAATATTCCCTAAGTCATGTGGTGGTTTGTGACAAACATCTGGATGTCCTCAGCCTTTGCGTACACCTCTTTGATCCACCCAATCTTGTTCCCAATCTTTTTTAGCATAAGATTGATTGAATGGACTGCACAAAGTGTCCAAAAGATGTGTTGATATTGCTCTTCAACCAACAAACCAGCAACTCTACAATTCTTTGCGATGTTCGTTATGACTTGGACAACGTTTCTAGGACCCACTTGTTCAATTTCTTCGATGAGAATATTAGCAATAAATTGCCCATCTTTTACTTGCCCCTCACAATCCATAGATTTCAAAAACATTGCCCCTTTAGGGGACACCGCCAAGGACGATTTCTAGCATCTTTCCACCCATTTGAAACAATGGATACTCCTGACTCAATCCATGTATCCCTTATGGGCTTCAATTGATCATCAAGCGCCTTGACCTCTTGATCCAACAAGGTGGTTCATACTTTCTCATAACTAGGGCCCTTATACCCTCTTGGAGCTTCATTGGCACTTTTCAACATCTGCTTCCAATATGGAAAGCGAACACCACTGAAAGGAAGCCCATTTGCATACAAGCATCTTGCCACATCCATGTCGGCAAGTTTTCGACTCTGATTTTGAAATGCAGTTTCTAGTGGTCCCTTTCTTTTAAGTGTGTTTGTAGGGGGTGCTTCATTTTCAGTGCCAACTGAAGTAGTAAAAAGGGGGTGATCTTCTATCACAACATCTACATAGTGGGGTTGCATTCCCTTGCTTTTTTTTTTTACTTTTACTACTATTGGATGTAATTTGTCTACGTTCTCTCTCTTCTGCTGCCTCATGCTCTACAAGATATTGTAATACTGTTGCATTTTGTATAGGTGCGTCTTCTTTTCCAAGGCATTTCTTGACTCCTCTTCTAGGGAATCCACACAAATGGCCTACCACACGATAATATGAACTATTCCTTATAGCATCACAACCCCGACATTCCCAACGGAATCCACCACCTCCGGGAAGGGCACTTACAATATCAACATACTTCCACAAAAGAGAATCAGAAGGGGGTTCTACTCTTTGGTCAATATTGCGGTTGCCTACTGAGGAAGAGGTAGATGCCATTGTAGTTCCTTTTACTATGGCAAGAAATTTGTATACATATTCAATATAATAATAAAACAAGAGAATGAAAAATTCTGGAAAATAATGGACAATGAAAGAGAAATGAAACTAAAATAAAATGCTTAAACAAAAACAAAAACTTGAAGCAAATGGAACAAGAACTTACCTCTTCCACTCATTGTAAGCTTGCAAAGGTGTAGAAATGAGGCACAATCACTTGAAGGTCCACAAATCAAACTTTCAACTCCTCCTTGCACAACCAAGCTCTTGCTCAACCACCTATTTCCTCTTGCTCAAGACCAAATAACCTATTTGCACACCACAAATGAGAAATAGAAGTGAAAATAAAGCCTTTAAAAATCACCTTTTTAGGGTTGTGGAAGCCAAATTTTTATTTAATTCGTCATAAAAAATGTTTTTTTCTGAAATCGCGCGCGAAATTCACTTCAAATTTGTGCCAAATTTGCTTTTTGGTTTGAAGTTTGCCCGGGTTCGACCGTCCGCAACCTGGGTTCAAACTTGGTCATGAAATTCGGACCTTGCCCGGACCCACAGGCGGACCGGACCCTGACCCCGAACTGGTTCGAATTTATCCGGGTCCGGTGGGGGGGGGGGGGGGNCCGGGGGGGGGGGGGGGGGATCCAGGGCTGAACCCGGTATCCTAGGTTATTACTCAGAGTAAATGGAAATATAAACATATCAATTCAGATAGAACACATTACACAATGAATAGGTAGAGAGGTATATCTTTCATTCCATGTAATGTCTATACAATGCTAGTTCTGTTCTCGGTACCAACTCACAATATAAAGCACCTAATGGCTGGTTAAGAGTGCCAACCGTCGATTCCCTATAACTACTTGAGAACTTATTTATTCACTACATTGCCTTACACATAACAAAACATAATTTTTTCAGATTGGCGAAACTACCGCCGAAGACATTATAGTGTACTATATATCAATGTGCAAGCATTTATATGACTTATAACTATAACCCAAGTTTTGACATCTGGCATATTAAAAAAGTATTCAAAGTTACACAAATTTCCAACATGTAGCACTAAGTGTATCATTTGTTGAGATTTCAAAATATGTCAGCCCAATTTAAATCACATATTCTTTCTCTTTATTCTTCCATAAAATTATATTTAGAAAATATCCAGTAAAGCTTGAGCTTGTAGTCAAAGAAACATCAATGCGTGCTCTTGCTATTTTTAATGATTTCATTGCGCCCAACAATGTTGGATGTACTTCTTATCTCATGTTCCCTTTCATTGCATCTCAAGTTCATTCAAATTCCACAACTGCATTTCAGCTCCACATCCATACCTTCCCCCTGAAGTATGCCCTTTTCACCTACAATCCTTCCCTATTTGTGGCGAGTTTGTAAATATTTCTTTTAATTTGAAGATGTACATACAAGGGTTGAAAATCTATGATGACAATTTTATTCGTCACTCATTTTGATGATTTGAGGAGATTTATGTATGCCATTGCCACCAATCATGTATATCACAGTTTTTTCATGTATTTAGTAGTTATCATATAGAATATATATCATTTATAATATACTAAGTTACTGGTACTTCAGTGTTTGCCATTGTATTCGGGAACGGTACATACCTGAAATTGAATAACTCTGGAATCCCTGTGGAATCAAACAGGGTATGAAATTTTTGTGCTTGAAACATTTTTCTGTTTTTCACCCTGAATCCAGACGTATTTTATATGATGATGTGGCAATTCCAATTTGAATCTGGAATGAATCCAGCCCGGGCGCAAATATTGAGCCTTTTTTTGACTAAACAAAAGGCCGAAAACCTTAAAGAAAATTGAATATTAAAGTGAAGGCATTCACGGAGTAGGTTATCGAAGGCATTCATACGTTAGATTAACGAAGGCATTCACGGGTTAGGTTAATGGAGTAACACAAACAACATACAAAAACGTCTAAGCATCCACAGACAGGAGGAACACAAACGGCACAAGAGATGTGGTTTAACCAAAGCACACAGATGACACAGGCGGCAGGAGATCTAGTTTAGCCAAAGCACAACATGAGATCTGGTTTAACATTATTTTGAATCTGGAGAGCACACAACATGGCACCAGGTAGGCCATTTTTTTAAGCCTATAGTTTAACATTACTATGAATCATTGTTTTAATGTTTAATATTTTCTAGTTTAAAAATATATTAATGAAGTTTTAAAGATTTGTTTAAGTTCTAAAATACTAAAGTTAAATAAAAAAATATATTGTATTTTTTATTTATTTAATATTTATATAATAATATTTATTATAAATTGTAATGTTATAATCTTAATATATATTTGTTTTTTAATATTGAAAATATAAATTGAACTTGTCGTTTAATTTATATATATATTTTTTTATATTGATTATAGAGATATCAACAAGATTTACAATACGAATAGGAACCAAGAGTTTTTCAGCTCCGGAGGCATGCCTCACACGGAGAGAAAACAAAAAACCGAGTATGCTAATCAAAATTACACCATTACACCATACGGAGACAGTCTTACAAAAAGGCAATTATCATTAAAAGAGGTTTAATGTAGCAGGTCTTCAAATTGTTCCACCCATGCGGTCCATCCAAGAGGTCCTTCCATCCAAGCAATGTTTTTGTTGGCTTGGATTTGAGCTATCATTTTTATCTGATCATTGGTCGCATTCTTGTTCTTGGTGATTTCTTTGTGTAACTTTTTCACCGTTTTGTTGAATAGAGCCATATTGTTCATGTGGTTACGATAATCATAACCATCTTTCATTTCAAACACGAACATAGTGGAATGTCCCATCTTGAGGAATCTGATAAGTTTCTCCCTCTCGATCATCATTGTGATACAAACCTGCGAGGAAATTTTCATAAGGGTGAGTTTTAAGAACA
>MU223719.1:486983-506462 GCA_018584345.1 Thuja plicata | reverse complement strand
GTACCTCCCTTTCCTTTAGAATGAGCAGAGCAAATTTTAATGGAATCCTTCCAGATTAAGTCCAGACTAATATCTAACATAAAATCAACAGCTTTAAGTTCTTGAAGCATAATAAAATCTTTGTTAGTAGCAGTGTCCATAAACCTCTTAGCAATGTATTTTCTGTCCGGGGATTCAAGACCCCTTACATTCCAAGATATAAAATTCATTCTAAACTGTTTTCAGTGGAGACGCAAATAAGGTCCGAGGACCCACCTGTATATTTGATAATGCTTTGTGAGGAGGCTTCATCTACCCCAAGCCCACCAGGGCTTTTATTTTTTGACCCAGGAGGTCTGCCCCGTCGTTTAGATCTGGGGAAATCTTTTTGCCAATCTAGGTCATCATCTTCCGCATCAGAAATTTTAGAGTATACATTTCCACATCCAGGTCTAACCGACGGACCAGACAGACTTAGGTCTTTTGTGGGCTATAATGGAATAGTTATCATGTTTCCTTTATTTGCAGGTAGAATTTCCAGATAGTAACCTTCATCAATTTCTTTGAAGATCTTAGTATCAACAGAGGTGGGGTTGGTTTCAACAGGGGTGGGAGGAGCAGAGGGTATAGGAGTCACAGGTGGTGTATTCGCTTTGTTAGTTTTAGCAGCATGAGCTTCTGAATTATCAATTTTCCTTCTTCTTTTTTTATCAGATTTCTTTTTAACAATTTGAAATCCATCTATCATATTAACATCTGGAGAGGGTACAAACACGTTGGAAGGGGCTTGATTATTGTTGAGTGTTACAGATGGGGAAGATATCACAGGAGGTGCCTTAGTAGTATTGTCAGAAGGAGCAGAATTATTCATTTTCGCATTACCAACAGATTTTGGGGTAGGGTTAGCCTCACCTTTCCTTTTGATAATGGGGCATTCCCGCCGAAGGTGACCTTCCTTTTTGCACAGAAAACAAGCATTCAGCCCTCCCAAAATTTCCAGAGGACAAGAGATTAATTCCCCAGGAATGTTGATCTCAAGAGCCGGGGGAATTTCAATACCAGGTTTAAGCGAGATTAGAGCTCTGGCGTCCATGTGAGGAACCAGTCGAGTAGTTTCATCTAACCTAATGACCTTACCGAGTGGTTCCAACAGCTGCGTAATAAAACGCCATAGATATGGAGGTAGTTTTTTAATAATGATCCATCTAGGAGCCGACAGAGCAAGCACTTCTTCCTGTATAGCTTCCGGGGTCCAAGCTAATGCGCGAAAAGAAGTGTTGCCCACAGTCCAATATTGTCTTTTGAGGACAGCCTCTTGTGCATCCGCGGATTTAAAAAAAACAAACAAACAACCCTTTCTGCAACTGCCTACAGAAAGAAATATTATATCCTAACTTGATATTCCAGTAGTTATAAAACCAATCGTCAAGGAATTTTCTTGCAGGGCATCTTTCAACATCAACAGCAGCAAAGAAAATGGCAAAGTTTTGTAACCTACTTTTTTCCTTCTCAATCTCACCAATCATTTCAGTGTTAGGGCATATAGTAAAAGGTCTCAAGGCGTCCATAGATCCCTTACCTTGTTCGGCCTCTTCATGACGATGAACAACACTAAACCTAGCAGAAGCATCGACGACTGTGGAGTTAGCCACCGCCTCAGAGAAGGTCTTCGCAGTTGAGGATGCATTTTGTTTATCAAACCCGAGGTCATGAAGTTTAATTGCAGGGGAGGTTGGGGGGGACATTAATGGGAGTTAAGGCAGGGTCTACGGCATCTGCCGCGGGTGTTAAAGGCGGACCAGACATTAAAAACTAAATGCAAATAAGGGGTAAGTGCATTCGCCGTTGAGGACGCCACGTCAGAGAGCTTTCAAATTCGCCGCGCGAAAATTCGCAGAGCCAATGTATCCCTTTCCAAACTTTGATTCTCAATTTATATTTTTGAATTTTTAATATTAAATATATATTTTGTATAATAAATATGTTATTATATTAAATATATTGTATACAAAATGATTTATTGTTTAATATTATTATATTAACTATAACATTTATAATTTTTGTTTAATATTATATTATTCATAATTATTTTTTAATTTATTTTATCAATTTTTTATTATTAATAATTATTATTGTTAACCTGTTGGCTGTTGTAGATAGCATAATGGTAGCTTCTACTGCTTGACCCAACTTTAAGACCGACTCAAATTTGCCATTATTGAAATGTCATAATAACAAGCCAAGTGAAAGGAGGTGGAACATTTGTTTGGGAATGCAATTTTTGTAAAGAGAAAACTAGCTCCTGCAGCAGCTTGAAAGCCTATTTTTGTGCCATTCCCCAAAAGGGAATCAAAGCATGTCTAGGACTGGATAAGAAAGGATTATCACCTCAGAAAATAGCAGGATTTATTAGAGAGCAAGAGGAAGCAGATGCAAGAGTTGGATGTGCCATAAACCATCCTTTGTTGAAAGTAAAAGGAAGTAGATCATGGCCCCCAACTTCTCCATCTCATATTGACTTTCTTGATGTTGTAATAGAGAGCCCATTCTTGGGCAGAATTGAAGAAGAACCTGTTACCGTGAACAGAAGAAAGGGGCCATTAGAGAGAGCATTTAAAAATGATGCTAGAGAGATTGCAGATCAAGCTATTGCAAGATGTGTGCATTTAATTTTTTTTGGAAGGAAGGGAGCTCTTAACCAAAGGAATGATTTTCCATAAGGTTACTGATTTTGGCTGTAGATGGGAATTGATCAATACCATTATTTTCTGGATGATTAGCAGCTCAATTACATCCCCTGAAACATTGCCCAAACATAATATCTCCATGCTTTGATCTAACAAGTTTGCTTTCATGATATTCCACAATTTCCAGTCTTTCAAAGAGTTGATATAGTTAATTGGACATTGTGTACAAAAAAAATCTCGAGTTGGATAGGAAAATGCCAAGTTGGATAAATGAAGATGAGGTTGCTAAACATTGTTTTGATTCCATTGAGCATGTGAAGGATATGGCGATCTATACACATTAAATACATAAGATGAAATTTAGAGTTCAACCAGAATTCAGCTACTTTCTACTTGCTTGGAATTGAAAGTGCAGGTTATTTAGAAGAAAGATGGTTATTGTGCTAAAGAAAATCAATACTCAAGGAAACTCACATTATGCGGACTTTGAAAACCCCTATTTGGAGTAAACATGAAATAATGAATGTTTATGCTTACATAATTCACCAGAGAAGGGTATAAGCCTGGAAATTGGCAAAGTGTATGAACCTGGAAATCGGCATAGGGATACCTAAAACATGACTAGGGGCATAGATAACCAAAAAGAGTGTAGAAATGTAAGATAAGAATTGCGAAGTAGGCAATTTTTGATTATGCGATTATACTAGACAGTTGTAGTTGTTAATATTAGAAAGAAACCTTGGGGGAGAGTCAAGCTCTTTTTGCTACCTTAGTGATTCCATTTCATTTGGATAATCACAGTTTTCAAGATCTTGGCCAACTTGTTGGGAAGTAAAGTACATGGAATAAATCTTTCTTGATAGTAGAGATGCAATGGTAAAAAATCCTTGTAATATTCAATGTTCCATTCAGCTTACTTAAGCAAGGTTAACGTCCAAATATTGAGAATGGGGGAGCATGATCAAAGTTTGTCAAAATTTTGTGAGATATGAGCATAAAGGGTTTGGAGATTCCTATATTAGATTTTGGGAGAAAATTTGGAGCAAAGGCCTTTCTTGCCAAAATTTAAGTCTTGTTGTTTTTCTTTCTCAAATAATTTTTAGTGGGAAGTAGATGATGGTTCATAAAGGATGGATTCTACATTTGTTAGACTGGGGGTATAGTTTTGTTCATAGGGTTTGGGAAAACTCCTTCTTTCCCATCTGCTGGTTATAATGCTTTTTCAACTGGGAATGGAATGATATGGGAAAAAAGTGGGGCCTCCTTGCTATGCTTTTTCATCAAATTTTTTGTGCCATATCCCATCCAATGAATTTTATTTGTCAAACAAGGTGGTAGACCAATTAGCTTTGACCTTTCAAAGAAAACTATTGTTATTATATCTTTGTTTAGATTAGTGGCTTTGAGTGATTGATGTTAAAACTTGGGTGGTTCAGACTTGGGGCAAACACTTTATCCTTATATCTTATCTTTATTTTCCCTAAAGGATTCTTTGTGATGTAGTTCCCCTTCCATGTTGGTCAACTTAAGACATTATCTGATACCTCCCAATTTTTTTGACAAAGATCTTGTCTTTCATCAATGGCAATTGATCTTTGTTAGCTCATCGTTTGCAATCGATCCTTTTGAGTTTCGGATTAGGTTGTATAGCCTCTTGCTAGAGCTTTGGAGGACAAATTGTTTGAAGAAGATAGAGGGTACTATTTGGGGAAGGTTGTGGAGGTTGGCCCTAAGCCTTTACCAAAATAGTCATTTTTGTTTGTAATGAGTTTTATATAGTAATTTCATGGGTGATGACCCCTTTAGACTTCCTCATTGATAGTTTAATATTTCAAAAAGAATAAAGAAGAAATCCTTGTACAATTTGCTCGTATGTCTGTAAAGGTCTTACCAGTCTCTTCCCGATTTACAATATTCTATTATGTTGTAGATTTCTTCAAAACCGTAGCCGGGAGTAGAAAATTTTGTGATTTGTTTATTGATGGATAGAGCTGTTTAACAGTTTTCTCGCTGATAATATCATCTGACATACAATGCTACTTATTATGTTTCAATGTGATTACTAATTTTGTTTTTCTTAACTGTCAATAATACTCTCTTTTTGTTTGCAGCCTTTATTGCAAAATTCATGAGCATATACAAGAAATTTCTTATTGCAACTTTTGGTTGAGACCTTTCTGGAAACGGACTCTATTACCTTCACTGTTCCTTTCCCTTGTGTGTGCTGGTTGGTACTGATTCTTCGGACTTTTAATCAAGAACAAAATGTAGCCAAGTGTTCTGCTCTAACATTGATGGTTAAAAATTAAAAGAGTGGTTATCCAGGCTGCTTGTCGGTCAATTGCAATACTATGTTTCCAATTGGAGTGATTTCTAGTACTTCAAAAACTGTATGTAGCTAATCCAATGAGTTAAATAGATGATGCTATGTTTTTAATATTTATATAAAGCCTTTCATGTTCAAATATAACGTATTTTTGGCAATGTGGTTGTTACAAACTTGCTACGTTCTTATTTTGATACGTTACAGATTTAGTTCTTTCTTCTTATGTTCATTTCTTGCATAGAATCATACTGCTGTATTTCCCAGTTTACACATACTGGAAAAGGCTGGGATAACTTTTTGACACTAAAATAAATGAGCTGTAATTAAAACTTTAATAGCATATATATTTCATTTTTTTAAAGGTGGCTATTATGTCCACAACATTGTTCTTCCACTTTCATCTTCTTCCTCTTCGTTGCATTGGTCTTTGTCGGAGGGGCTGAAGAACAAGGAAAATTTGTAATATAGTATTTTCACTTCTTTATTTTTAGTTCGCGTATAGCTTCAGTCGCACAACTTTTCTGATTTTACTGTTATATAATTTTATTCAGCAGATCTTCTCGTTGAAAGCGGTTCTCTATAAAGTTAAATATTATAACTCTTGATTAACATCTTTACTCTGTTAAGCAGCTATCTCTGAAAAATTAGCGTCCATTTACTATTTGTTGAAGATAAATAAAGGATGTTTCATATAGTATTTCAAATTTGCCGTGGTATTTGCTGGTTTGTTTTCCTCAGCCAATGAGGATGATCAGAGTGGGTTATGTTGCTTTGCACGGGATGAATGCACCTAATTTCTGTTGAATTATATGGAGAGCGGATAAATAATCTCATTGCTGTAGCTCTTTTTAAGATTAATTAGCTATCTATTGGAGCTCCCACCCATTAAACATTAATACATATTTACATCCATAGCGAAGAACAATCAGGAAGAAAATATGACAATAATAATAGCTTCCACCATCCCAAAAAGAGCCATGAACCAAAAAGCGGCAGTCAAGTAACCTAACCAAGCAAGCATAACAATCAACATCAATAAACACCCCCAACGTCCCACCCTGAATTCTTTGTGCCTCATACAGCAGTTTCACCCGCTTCTAATGTATTTATTTGGAAATTGGACAATGCCATCTCCATCTTAAGCAACTTGGTCCAAAGATAGAGGGCGTACACCATGAATTACCTCCGCTCACCTCTTCAATCGATGTACCTTACTGACGCAAAAGACAAGGATGTTGTGGTCGTGGCCAAAGTCAAAGCGGCCCTTACTATGGGTTACCATGAGTCCCAATGGTACCTGCCTTTGTTTTACAAATGGTATCAGAGCTATGATCCTGCCATCTTGGAGGATAAATATAAATTAATTAATCATTTTAGTCAACAAAAGGGAATCTGACAAACATGCGTATTATGTACTTTGTGTATGTTTTGTGTCTTCAATGTGTATGCTTCGTGTTTTCATGTATTAGTGTGTATACTTTGTGTATGTTTTGTGTCTTCAATGTGTATGCTTCGTGTCTTCATGCATTAGTGTGTATACTTCGTGTTTGCATATATTCATATACTTCATATATTCAAATGGATGTTCCATGCGTGATTCTATATTTAATTGATCTAGATTATTAAGAATACCTAAAGTGAACTCAAAGATATGAATTTATTGATTAATATCCGAGTTGCGCAACTACTCATAGTAAAAGATTTGTATAAAGTGAACATTGCTTGAGGACAAGCAATTTTGGGAAGGGTAGGACTGTGATGACCCCTCTGTGAAATAAAATTTAATAATAAATAAAAATATAAAATAAATAAATAAATAAATAAATAATTACAATATAAATATATCTTAAAAGATGATCGATCATGATCGAGAATAAGGAAGTATATGGGGATACATCCTTACCAAGGAGAGAACATGGCTTGAAGACAATCATTGTCGATCAAACTAAGGACATAGGGTTCATTAACTTGCAAACCGTATTACACAGAGCCAAATACCATTGTCATTTATTAAATAAGATCATTGAATTAATCATAGTGGTACCATCAATCTTTTATATATTCTGCTAAGAATTCATGAAATTAATGTGCAATCTTCAACAAGGATCGTCCAAGATTTTGGAACACAAGTAGGTGAATATTAGTATCATTGCATAATTGTAAGATAGCTAACGAGCATGAAACAATATCAAGTTGTGATTACAAATAATGGTTGGACGACACAAGGAATCTAACGTTAGAGATCCCCGATATCTGTAATGGTGTCAAGACATGGATGAGCATTAACATAGTGATTGGTAGCAATACAAATAAAATACGATTGACTAAGATATTGAATTAGATAGCTAGCATCGTATATTTGATTGAATAAAAGAAAATGATGATTGGATATTGAACCAAGAACATAACATCAATGGTCGGTTAGTTGTCGATAATAAATGAAGGTGTCGATTATGATTGGAGAGGTGCGAGTTGTTAAGGATTGACGTGTTTCTTACTCCCAAGGTTGCAACCCATTGATGGGTAATATGTATAAAAGGAAGTTAGCATAGAGGATAGGAATATAGGAAGTATACTCTCAGTAGCGAACAACATTTGATCTCAAACAAAGACGTGTTGTATGTATTCCGTGTAAAATTTATTAAAGTTTATATATTGTCAGTAGTTTATATATATGTGTGTGTGTGTGTGTGTGTGTGTGTGTGTGTGTGTGTGTGATTGCAAAATTATACATATAAAGTTATGTTATATGTAAAATATATATAAGAGATTGTGATTATATATAATTTTGCAGTCATATATATATATATATATATACACACACACACACACACACACACACACACACACACACACACACACACACACACACACTTGAACTTGTAATATATATACTCATTAGTATTAATAGAGACATAAACATATCTGTCCATGTTTAGATTTGTTACTATTTAGTACTTGAAGAGGAAGGAACTAAAGTGTTTCCTAGGAGAGGCTTGTCTAAATCTAGCCAATAGGTTGAGTCCCAAGTTAGGGTAGGGATCAACGACCCCGAACACCTTAAGGGCATCGTACCAAGAAAGGCTCAAGGGCGTGATTTGTAAACTTTGAGGGAACCTACTGTGATTGGTATCTAAGCAACTTGGTTACGTCCTAATCTTCTTTTCAAATTGAGATGGTAATAAAGGTAGTATGAACATTAAGGATCGTAAATAGTAAGATTGCTTCATATGTTTGATGAATGTATAGCTCTCCTTAGTTTGAATAATGGAATAACATGGATTTGATTCATTGCAACTTAGTCCTTTCGGTTTAGGCCACAGGAATATTATAATGGGTTAGTTCTAGTTACAAAAAGGCTTAAAACTAGCAAGGGACATTTCAAGTTGCCCTTGGAAAGTCCACCTTCCTTCAGTACATATCATCATCTTTGCCAATACCAACAAAAGCATCTAAGTGATTTGTATCTTATTCCCAATGACACATCCATCTCAATTTTGACACTACGAGATGCAATAACATTCCTTCAAAATGATCATGCAATAACTGAGATGCTAGTTCCTCCAGGCTATGTTTGGGATGTATATGACCAATTTTGATACAAAATTTTGCCTAATAGAGGCTTTGGATATTGGCGATCTTCACAAACACACTATTTTTGCCAAGAAATTCCTCGATAAACCCTAATGTAGGAGGGGCTTTGTAGTTAAAGGTCTAGATGCTTGTTTGACACAATTCTTTTTCTACAAGGGTCCCTAATGGAAGTGTTCTTGTTGTTTCTTGCGGTTTGAAAATTCTATTATGCATGTTGCAATAATCCCCTCTGTGATGGCGAGTTTCACGTTGTGGCTCCTTTCAATTATGGGTTTGGTGAAGATGTTTTATTGCATTTTATTTTGAACTAGGATTTGTGCAAGTTCATGGATGCCCTCTTTCAAAGTGGGTTCTATGGATTTTGGGCCCTTAATGGCATGGGGGTTCAAAAGTTTACACCCCTCCTCCGGGGATTACTATTGGAACAATTAAGACTTTGTAGTTAGATAAATAGATGATTGTTTGATGCGGTTTCCTTTCCATGTAGATCCCTAGAATCACACGATGGAAAAGCTCTTGTCTGTTGCTTGCACTTTGAAAATTCTATTGTGCTTGTTGCAATAATTCCCTCTCTTGATAGCGAGTTCCGTGTTGTGGCTCCTTTAAGTTGTGGGTTTGGTAAAGTTTCTCTATTGCGCTGTGTTTTGAACTACTCTAGTGCACGCTCATGGAAACCCTTCTTTTGATGTGGGTTCTACAGATTTAGGAGCCCTTGATTTGACCGTTGATGGCATTGGGGGTTCAGAGGGTTACATCCCTCCTTTGGGGCTTACTATTGGAACAATTAAAGATTTTTTTGTTGGTGGCAAGTGGTTTTATGTTAATGTTGTTGGCATTAAAGGTATTGCCCCTTACAACTCTCTCCTTTGTTTTGGACTAGGTTCAAATTACTCGTGGTGGAGGGTCACCATTTGTATTTGCCTAGTCGATCTTTTGCTCTTACTTTGCATCCTGATGAGCTCACTATGGGGGAACCCCCCTTGCTTCTACTATGAGAACTTGGAGGATAGTACCTCTTGGGTGGTTGTTAAGAGGAAGGTTTTCCTAAAGCTTTATCCCAAACTCATGCTTGAGAGTTAGGTGCGAGGCCAAGTAGAGCAAGGTTTGTAATTGTATGTATGACCCAAGAGTCGTATCTTTATTTAATGTGTGAGGCCTCACCCCAACCCATCATAACATTACTGTTCGTTCACACTTTGATACCTTATGTTTTGATACATTGATACACTTTTTGATTATCCTGACAGAGACTCCAGATATTATGTTTATGATGATGATTATATTGTATGGATTACATTATGATATAGATTAGACCTAGAACATGTGGTTGATTTTGATTATACATGTTTAGATAGGTGAATTGATGAGAAGATTAGATCATGATTAGACTTGATTATTTCATAGATGTTATGTCATGATGATTATGGAATTATTATGTCTTAAACATTTCTGTATGAAAATTATAATTAAAATTTTAATTCTGCTTATTGATTAATGTTGCTAAGTATGAATTGAATATGTATATTGCATGTGATTTTATTATCTTGGACTACTGATGCTCGAGTTTAGTGTGCAGGAAAGAGAACCATGAAATCAGTCGGAGAATCAGTAACTAACCATATGTGCAAACTGTAAAGCCAAGGTTGAACCTAATGAAGAGGTTCGAACCTCGTTGTTAAGTGATTTTATTCGTGACCGTAAAATTGTATGTATGTATTAGGTGTTTTCATTATGTAATTAGTGACATGTCAATGTTGTATTATGTCATTTTATAGTGTCACTTGACACTCGTTATGTATTTATGTAATGACATGTCTACTAAGGTTGGCAATGTAAACCTAAGCCTAACTGATTCATTAGAAACCTAATTAAACCCCTTGTTGGAGATACTTGCAAAGTTCTACCAATTTGATCATTTAGATTTAATTCTTTTCTAGCCACTTCTAGAGGCCAAAAAAAGGTCATAAGGTTCAAATTTAGCAAAATCCTAGTACCTTAGTGATAGGGGTATGGGTTAGGAATGTTTTTTAACACATCTAGAATCCCCTAGTGGCCTTGGTGACCTATTTTATGACCCATTTTCCACATGCTACGAAAATGGAGTAAGTCTTGACCTTTTACCCAAACCCACACTCCTTTTCAATCTGACATTTATGATAGGGGACAAGGAAAAGCCAAAGGACTTTTGGGTCAAGTCTGAATTTAATGTTGGTGGGTGGGTAGAAGTTGGGGGTCTTTTTAGAGGCCCTTGGTAGAGTTAGTGGGTGTTCACCCACTCTCTACTTTTAGAGACATTAGGGTTTGGATGGAAAAAACATAGGGGATTGGGCTCTTCTCAAAATTCATATGCCATAACACATTGTGAAGGTTGGTCTCCATTGCCGTGAAAGTGCTTTATTTTGTTGCAAGTAGATTTGTATGTTTCTTTTCATTCTCTTGCATATGTGAAATGTATTTGTATTGTTGTTATGCAAGGAAATGAGATTTTGGGGTTGAATTTTTGCTTATGGTTTTATCTTTGTTTTGAATATGAGAGTTTTGTGAAGGGTGTGATGGCATTACTCACCCTTGGATAGGGAAGAAGTGGCCATGTATGGGGGAAGAAGTTAGTTGGATTCCATGATAGTGTAGTCTCTTCTCATGGAGAGAAGAGGGAAAAAAATGCAAGGTGTATGGGCCCTTGCATGCCAATGTATTTAATTCTAATTTTGGGAGAGATAAGAAGAAGATTGGATGGAAAAATGTATGTGGTTTTAGCCTTGAAGAGACATATTATTTGAATGTATTATTTTGGCATTCTCTTACATGAAAATCCACCTTCACCCCTTGTTATGGGTTCATGGTGAATCCATTTGTGCAAGCCTTGTGAGGGTGTTCTTTGTTGTTGTATTCATGTATGTGGATGTGTGATTGTCACCCGTTGGTTACCAATTCTTCCAGCTCGGGGGTGGTCTCCTTGAGACCTAGGATGGGAGGTGAGCTTCCCATAGTTCTCCTCATGTATTTGCAGGTTTGAAGTCAAGATGATTGTGGAAAAGCTTGGGAGAAATCTCTATTTTGGTGTAGTTGTGTGAGAGAAACTTTAATGTTGCATGGTTACTCCTTTTGCATTGTGATTCATTTCTTGTTGAGTGTTGTAATGTTCATATTGAAAGCTTTATCAAGTAAGATGTGAAGAGCTCTTATTCATTATGTAATAGCTTTATTAAAGAAGAAACATTGTATGCTATCCATTGATTGTATAGATCTTCCACCTTGAAGATGTGTAGCTGTATTTTGAAAGATTACCATAATGTAAATAAAGAGTCTTTAGTTTCATATCTATTGTATTCTATTATTTAGAATAATGAAGTTAATCTTTCATGGTAGAATGATATCCAATATTGAAAAGAAAGCCAATGTAATAGTTTTTTCATAGCATATAAAATCTTGTGAATTTATGAATCTTGTAATCTCTATAATGTATTTGATTGTAAGTTTTCAAGTTAAAAATACTCCATTCTTTATTTGGAAATCTATATTCTATTTCAATAAGTTCAATACTTTATCTTAAAACCTTCATTGCAACCTCAATTCTTGAGAAGGAAAGATAAACTTGACAACAACAGTAAATCAATAAGTTAGTATATTAATGTAAAAATCAACTAATATTAATATTCAATTTATAGTTCACTTAGTGTATTACGCTAATAAAATAATTCAAATGCATACAATTAACTACTCCAATAATAAAATCAAGAAACAAATATGATAGAAGCTAAAACCAAATAATATCAATGACATTTTCCAGATTTTAGAGCAAAAATGCTCTCTCGAAAATGTATAGAGGGATTTAATTCACTCTTTACACAGAAAATATTCTCTTTATATTCCTCTCACTTAACCCCCCCTAATTACCCGTTTAGTGATAATACATATGTTTTAATTAATAGGGGAGGCATGATGTTTTGCACCCATTCCCGTGAGCCCCACACATATCTTCTTCCTTACCTTTATACCTCTTTATTTGGGCACAGGGATGGGACAATTTTAAATGTTTGAAGAGAAAATTAAAAAAAAAAAACTGAAGTATACTCCTTGGTTTTAGCGCCACCCTCCCCAAGCCATGCGAAATTTTTCCTTGGGATTTTAGTGAATGTTTTGGTGGGCCCCAGAAAACTTGTCCTGCACTCCTCTCCTTGGAGGAATTCGAAACCCTATCTAGCCTTGTCATATGTGTCATGTCACCTCTCCCACTTGGCACATGGGCCAAGGGGGAAGGGAGGGGTGATGGGATAGGGGATAGTAGGTTAGTAGGTAAATAGGTTTAGATTAGTAGGGTTAGTTAGATTAATTGATTAGGATTAGTAATTAATAGATTTATTAACATGTTTAGATTTAATTAGTATTGAATCAACTTTTTAAAATAATAGTCTATTTTATCCAATGGCTAATTATTTAAAATGGATCATTAATATTAGTAAGTTAGGTTAGTTTAAGATTGTTTAAAGATTTTAATTGGTATTCTAGTGTATAGTTAGTTGTTAATTTTATTTTATTATTATTAAATTGAAATATGTTGCTCATGTGTTCAAAAGGGTTAGAGGTTAATTTAATTGTTTTTACTAGAGGTTAATTTAATTATTTTTACTAGAGGTTAATTTAATTTTCTATTAGGGGATTAATAGACTATGGTTGCATGTGTTTTTTAAAAAGGAGTAGAATTTAATTAGTCCTCATATTAGCGGATATTTTAATATATATGTTTAAGTGGGTCGAAGGATAGGTAGATAAGAAAAGTTATACATATTAATTCTTGTTATTAATTTAGTTCTATTTTATTAATTATTTAACTAATGTGTGTGAAATAGTTATATCGGGGTTGTTTATAGATGTTATGCAGATAGGGTTAATTAGCTGACATTATAATGTTTTAGGGTTGAAATAGTTTTTGTTTAGTAAACTTGATTGACCGAGGATCATGTCTAAAGGTTACTTTAAATGTCGTAAGTAGCTAAGGTTGAAAGGAAATTAGTACTAGTTTTAAATAGATAAAGTTGTAATCTAGGTTAAGTATTAAAGTAATTGCTAGGTCAACCTAATTCCACATATGTTCTTAACAATTAAATTACTATCATGATACTACACGTGGTTAAACATAAAATCATAGTTAATTCAACCTGACCTCAGAGTTCATGTAACCCATGTAACAAGTTGATGCTCCAACTCTGCATCTATATGTGGCATGACCCTAATTCAATCTGTGAATATACGTTGCAACTTGAAGACTAAATTCATCATGTTATCACCTTTCCACAACACATCGATTTTTATTTGTATGTACTTGTGTTTTAAAAAAAAGTGTCTGTGTGTTTTACCCTAGTTTTGGGCACGACATAATGTTTGTACTTGTTTTTGGTAGCTTCGTAGAGATGCACCTCACTCCTTTTGTCTTTTTGAGTGTTTTAGTTTGTTCCATTACTCATAGTACATAATTTGTCTTTTATCTTTATTTTTTATTTAATGGGAAAATAGGTTTTGAAGAAGCCCCAAAACCCTTTATAATAAGAGACTCCAACATGCACTTAGAGAACAACAAAAGTAGCCAAAAAAGATAGGCTATTAGGAAATGATAGCCAAGCTATCATACACCAAACATAGTGAACAACACATCCATTTGAACCTAAGTTGCTAAAAAACAAACATGAATAGCCAACTACACCAACCATAGACCCTTTCTAATGTTTTGAGCGAGGCATCAACATGTTTAGGATGACCATGTTCCTTCAAAGGTCAATCTTCCATGGAATATCATTCTCTAAAGATTCAGATGGAGGGAAGAGGAGATTGCTACCCTTTTGCTACTTCCAAAGGAGATGAGACAAGTTATCAGCTTTCGTGAAGCATCCAAAGACATTTTATCCCTCTATTCGACCCTTGGCATTGAAGAGTTTGAAGGTGGAATGACCATAGGGCCTGTTGATACCTGAAAATTCAGGCCCAAATTTATATAAATTGTCCAGGGAAGTGTTTATTATTGTTTCATTTTTATATTTATTTCCTTGTTAAACTATATGAGAAAAATTAATTATTTTATTTCAATGTGTTAAATACATTTATATTTTTTGAAATAAAAAATAATTATAAAAGAATAATAATAATGTTTAGGCAAAAGGGGTGGCGATCAGGAGTTGAACACTCAACCTCTCAAGCCAACCCCTTTTCCTATCTATCTACCCATTCCCTTCGTAACCAATTAGTCTAATGTTATTCCTTGAGAGGTTTTGGGATGGAATTAATTTTGTTTCCTTTCCATGTGCAAGTAAGAAAATCAAAGCAATTTTCACACAGGGAGTATTTCTTACCTATTTGATTTTGGAGAATAATTATTTGAAAACAATGTAAATGATTTATAATTAATTAAATATTATGATTTATGATTTGATGATACATTCCCTAAAAAATTACATTGACGAGATTATTGAAAAGAAAGTATTTTATCCTTTGGAAATATTGTGCTAAACATTGGATTAATAAATAACATATATTATCTATGTCATATAATGATTGATTTTTTTCCATTGAAATTGAATCATATTTTAGTGTTGTTATTTTTTAACAAAGAAATAATTGTTTTTATCCCATGTTAATTCTTGACAAATCATATGAGGGTAATATAATATTTCCAAAGAGAAATGTATTTTATGATTTTTAAAATTTTCCATCGGAATGAAAATGGCTCTAAGATGTGAGAATATATCTTTATTACTTTTTTTTAAGAACATGTTTTCATTAAGATTGTTTTCAAAAGGATTGATGTAAAAGGGAAACATGTTCTTGGGAAATATAATATTTTATGTATTATAAAGCCTTTTACCCTAATATTAATATTTAAAATCATAAATAGGGTAAAGGTTATTAAAGTCTTGCTAATTTGATAACATATTATCAAGGAAGAATATTTTGAAGAATTTATAAAGTTAATATCTTATAAACCCTAATATAGAGAAAGATTCCTTTTTAAAGAAAGATACCTAATTGGTTTATTTTTGTCCGGAGCGTTTTTTATCCATGGATTTACGATTATGATTGTCAAAGGGGATACTATTTCAAGAAGAATCATTCATCTTATGTTTAACCGCAAAATACTTTGTGGGATGAAGAATTATCTCAAAGGAACATTAAAAGAAAGATTTGATTATTAGTTTATTAAAACCTTTCTAGGTTGATATATTAATTGTAGTGATACATTATAATGTTCAGTTGTTGAAATTGGGTATTAGTTTTGAACTGACGCATTGGTCTGTAGCTTGTACGCATCCCTAGAATTTTATATAAGGGATACCAGGACCAATGTTTGGGGAGAGACAGAGACAATTACAATTACAGATTATAATAGCGGTAGAATTGATAAACAACTGCAACATGGATTCTGGTGTACCATTTTTCCGAAATTAATAAAGATAAGTTTATTTTGCTTCCACATGTGTAATGTTTTTTCAATTCCCTCAATTAGTCCCTTGGATAAATCTGCATTAAGATTTACTTCACTGTGTTGAATTCTCATGATATTATAGTTCGAAATAGATATATAATTTGATTATCAGTTAAAAGGTGTGTTTATCAATCTTTCCTCTGTTCTATTGGTCTCTTAGGAAGAGTTAAATTCAGTTGGACTAACTGTGTAATCATGTTTCAATTATAATTCATGTAGAAGCCCTTGAAGTGATAGGCTTATTATAATATTAGCAATTTATTGAAACTGTCTCTAAGGTTGAACATAGAGTTGAGGATTGGATTGAATCCATTTCCCATGGTGAAATAGGCACTAGTCTTGTTAATCATTGGAATTTGGTCATCTTATTCATTGTTAATAGTTTTGGCATTCTATTTTGTTAATTTCATTTCATTTTAAACATTTTTTTTCAAAATTTTTTATAATTAACAAAATCATTCAGTTGCAGTTCAAAATTGATTTCAATTTGATTTCTTCAAGCCTACTTGCCACTTGGAGAGATCAGTTAAGTTCCATACACAAGTTAATCTTCTCTAAAAGCCTCAAGCAGGTTGAGGTATAGGCCTACCAGTCTCAGTTTTGCAGAGTCAGAATTGTAGAGGTATCAACCATCTACTTTGGTTGAACCTGTTATTTGGCCAAAAACAATTGGATTTCCCAGCATTGGATTGACAACTCCATAGGAAATCCAATCTAGTGTTTTTGGGCACCAACAGGGCCCATGGAAGAAAACTTGTCAAGTGTCTTAGAAGATACCACAAGCCTAAGGACCAAGTCTTCCTCCAACACCTCCTTAGAATTAAAAAAAAAAATGCCAATTATCAAATGCTCATAGTGGACATTTTTCCACCAAGTGACACCACCACCTTTCTTGCTACAAGATTCAGGACGAGTCATAGCCAACTATCCAAAAAAGCATCCTTGTAATAAAAGGGGAGACCCTCATAGTTGAGTGTATGAGTTCGCGGTTTCTATTGTCCACAACAAATATGACATTATCCCTAGGTAGATCCTTATATTGTGTTAATGTCCACAAGAATGTGGGCATAAGTAATGTGGCCATAGTTTATCATTATAACATCTTGTTAAAAAACGTCCAAGAGCACTATTGATAGATTCAAAACAAGACACCTCCCAAAATTGTAGAGGAAGATCGGGAAGTTTGACCCAAATAGGCAAAATATGTAAGGATTTTGTAATGGAGGCAAGGAACCAAGGTTTAAGAGAGGGAATGCTTTCCCTACATCCAAACCGCACTATCCACCACCCATGTCTTATCATCACCTAATTGGAAGGATGCCACAAAAAATGTTAGCATATGGATAGAGTCCAATCTTGCCTGCAATGAGGGCCCTCCAAGTATTCAAAGTCCATTTGTTCAAATCAAGAAGGGAAGACCAAAAACCATAAAATCTGCAAATGGAAGCATGTTGTTCAAAGTGTTATTTATTATCTAACACCTCCTACCCATTTGGCTTTTTTAATGTACAAGAACTCGAGCCCTTTCAATCTTCATTATCAATATAAAAAATCACATATAAACAATTTTTGTGTGCTACAATCGTAACATAATTATGTTTTGATACATCAAGACAAGTTGCATCTATATCCCAAACAAAAGTTTGTTTTGACCAATCTATTCTTTTATGAAGAAAATACATAATTGACAAATTGTAAAATACCTCAATATAGTGGAGCTCATTGTTGATCTAACATTGGTGTACATCCAATACAAACTGTAATCACATATGATAATACAATAGAAAAAACCACAATAATAATATAAAAGAATATAGACTTAGTCTAGGAAAAAATGCATATCTTGCAATCTTATTATATTTGAATTAGAACTTAATATCTAGCTTTTATCCAACAAAGTCTCAAATTGCAATCAACTCATATATTGAACCAACATACAATATTGAAATTAGTAAAGTTGATAAAGTTACATAGGTTCAAATATTGAATAATATATACAACCCATATGCTCATATAATCACAACAGGGTATTGCTCATATAATAAATATGGATAATCATTTAAATACATATTAATAAGTTTGTAAACCATGCTCTAGCCCAATCATTAATTACAAGACTAGGTGAAAACAAGAGTAAACATAGGTGGGCTTTACAAAACCTAGAGACATCACACACTTCACAAATTGAGTAAATAGGCGACCACAACCCATTGTCAATTGAACACAAATATCTTTTGCTAGCACAAGCCCCTTAAAAATGTTGTGCACACACTTATTAAAGGCATTTTCTTGTTTTAGACTCTAGAATTGCTGCCACCAAACCACCAATAAAAAAACGAAGATGGAAAATGTGCTTGGCAAAAATAAACATGATTATAGGGCCATGAAACAATAAGAAAAATATAAATTAGGGGGATTATGTAAAAATAAAAAATTCCATCTCTTTCTAAGATGATAGAAAATGAGTATGTATAGTAGTCAATAGATTGTGATCCACTCAACAATTTGCGAAGAATTTTTTTGTTGCATTTCCCTTATCTCACTTTTAAGAACTTACCTAGAAAATCTATTTATTCTTACATGTATTATATCTACATTTGAAGCACAAGCCTTTCTTAAGAATATTAATTAGCATCACAATCACCCTTCAAATTGGATTTTGCACTCGTGCTTGAACCACACCTTTCCACTCTACTTAATTATTAGATTTCACTGCTAGGGAAAAAGAGAACCACCATAAAAAATTATAATTTTTTTCTACAATTTTATAGAGGGGCACCATGCTATTTTTCCTTTTATCATGAGAGGAGCAAAGGCTAGATTTACTGTTAGAGTAATTAGTTAGTTCACTTACTCTTTTTCGCTTAAGCTATCTCTTAGGTGCATATAATTAATACTTTATATTAATTATATTGCGCAACCTAGCTTTTCTATTTTTAGGGTTTGCTCTCCTTTATAGGCTGAGCTTTGTAATGTTTTTCTTTAACTGAGAGAATAATATTGTGCTTCTTCTTTTGAGCATCTCTGAGTTCTGCCTTTTTGTTTTCGTACTTCGTCTTTGTATCAGGTCATTTGCATGCAGGTGTATTCGGGTTCTGTGGATTTGCATGTTTCTCAAATCCTACATGGTATCAGAGCCGCCCTGTTGCTGCCTGATCGAAGGTCTTTGAAGCCACGATTCAAAGACGACAGCCACAACCCTTTTTTGGGGTTTTTTGTCACTTTTAAGGAGGCACGATCTTTTGGAGCAGATTGAGCAGAAACGGACTCTGCCATTGCACTCAGAAGGCCCGGGAGAGTCAAAATCATATAAAGCTCGACCTGTTTAGCTTCTGTGAGCCCAGGGAAAATTTTTTGAGCCTACGAAGGCCGTACGGCTCAAAAATCGAGGCAAAACCTTGAAAAAAAAAAAAAAAATG
>MU223719.1:452625-485295 GCA_018584345.1 Thuja plicata | reverse complement strand
TTTTCTTCTTTGTCTCCGGTTTACAGAGATTTTCCTGTATTGGGTACCTGATCAGGCCTTGTTGCCGGGACCCATTTCCTGCTTTCTTAGCTGTGCTAGGTTAGCTTACCTCCTGAGCTTCGCTTAAGGGGGGGTGTTAGAGTAATTAGTTAGTTCACTTACTCTTTTTCGCTTAAGCTATCTCTTAGGTGCATATAATTAATACTTTATATTAATTATATTGCGCAACTTAGCTTTTCTGTTTTTAGGGTTTGCTCTCCTTTATAGGCTGAGCTTTGTAATGTTTTTCTTTAACTGAGAGAATAATATTGTGCTTCTTCTTTTGAGCATCTCTAAGTTCTGCCTTTTCATTTTCATACTTCGTCTTTGTATCAGGTCATTTGCATGCAGGTGTATTCGGGTTCTATGCATTTGCATGTTTCTCAAATCCTACATTTACTACCCACTTTTATTTTCTCTCAAAGATTCTAAATGAGGCACAATGCTGTGGTTATAATTTATAATTTCATAGGGAAACATTATCATTGAAATTGTTATTGTTTTTTATTAAGGTAAAAATAGGTTTTGAAGGGACCCAAAACCCTTTACAAGAGGATTACAAAAGATATACCATTAAAGCCCGTTAAAAAAAAACATAACAAGACTACAACGAGGGTTTTACCACCAGGCTCCCACAACCTGAAATAAAAATGCCTGCAAGTAGCAACACAAAAAGGCCAACAAGCATCCAAAAACCAAAGAAAGGACCAGAAAAAATTCTAGCCTAATCACCAAATCCAGGAACCATCACAATTTACCTTTAGTACTTCCCTTGTGGGAACGAAGGGTCATGCCAAAAGAGGGCATAAATATATTGGGTTTCTTTCCCTTCACCCTAATCCAACCCTCTTCCACCTTAGCAATCACAACCTGCCAATCCAACGAACCCATCGCTGGAATACTAACATCCTAAGAAAGATTTCCTATAGAGAGAACAACCACAGAGGCACCCACACAAGAACTGCCCACAGGCACAACATCACCAAGGCTGATACCGGAATCAATAGCCTTAGCACTATAAGAGGAAGTAGACACCAAGGGATCAATCCTATGCACAACTGGAAAGACTGCTAGAGGGACAAGAGACTGTGATCCATCCTCAACAACCACTCCACAAGAAACCAAGTTAGCCTAAGAAGGAACTGCAATATCCAGTGCCACTTCCTGAGAGAAGCTCTTTTATTTTTCAAATTTATTCTCAACTACATAATGCTGATTAGAAGAACCTTTCCACCATGAAGCCGAGAAAACCTTCTTCACCAACCCACAATGCTCAGCCGCATGACTTGTTTTAAAACATCTTCTACACCTGAAGGCAATCCCTTCATAATCCAAAGATTGAACCCAACTTCCCTTAGAATATTTGAATAAGATTTAAATATGCAACACTTTTGAAACATTCAGCTCAACCAAAATACAGGCAAAGGTGCAATGAAGAATATTAGATGATTCCTCATCCACCATCAGAAAATCCTCAAGAGCATTATCGACTTCCTCAAAAAGAGAATCAAGCCAAAGATGAAGAGGGATATAAGGAAGCTGAACCCAAATTAGAAACTTATCAAACATTTTAGAAGAAGGATTGAAATTCGGGTGCTAGGGTTTTACCATTAACAAGAATTTTTCCTTTATTCTAAAAAAAATTTCATACAAAATTTTCTTTCTATCCTCTGCAATCTCAAATTTTGCAATAAAAAAGCTTCTAGCCATAGGGTAAATATGAACAGTACCCAAAAGGAGAGGCTCCCAAAACACATAAATCTAAGCATATAGCTCAAGGTGGCTAGGCCAAAAACCCTTGAACTGACATATAACACTGTGATTGGAAAAAATAGACACATTGTGATTTATTTCCTCCTTCGTATCCTCATTCAACTTCACAGAGATAATACAAGAAACAAGGATATACCCTCTATGACCAAGACAACACTTGGACCCCTGCAAGAAGCCATAAGAAAGCCCACTTGAAGTTACTGCCACAACCCTACCACCAGAAGCTCTAGCGAGAAAGGTGATAGGAGACACAAACGTAGGGCCACCCGAGAAAGGGCCAGCATCTAAAACTACTCTTAATATAGGGAAAGAAACTTGATCTATGGAAGACACCTTGAATAACTGGAGACTTGAATGCTAGACTGCCACTTGAAATTGCACTTGGATTCTCAATGCTTTGCTTGATTGCTTTCTCAATGGATGCCTTTGTGAATGTATGCACATGTATATCATAGGTCATAGATTATAGACATAATAGAATGAAAATGAAGAGAGAGGGAGATCCTTTTATAATGCATATGAAAATAGAATTGCATAGGCCGACCATGGATCCAGAACCCTGGTGAATGCACCAAATAGGACCCAGGGTCCAATCTGGGATCTAAAACCTAGGGGTAAAGTTGAAGTTTGACTTCACCCCTAAGGGGTGCAGTCAAAGTTCAAATGTACCCCTCCAGAAAAGATGCTTGCTTTTGATTGCAGGGTGTGGCTTATAAGGTTTGCGGGATCCAGAAGGTCAATTGATTCTGATGTCAGGAGCGAATTCCAACACCATAAATGGAAGAGGGTATTTTTCAATTGGATATAAATAGGGGAGGATTCTTATAAATAAGATCCTACCTCAATTTTTCATAAATTAGGGAGTATTAGGGAAGAAACACGGACCCATATGTTGATAAAGTGTACATTTAAGTTTAATATGAAGCCTAATAAAAGGAACCACACTAAAGAGGGCCCAAAATCATCCTAAATTTAGCACAAATCAAGTGCTTACTTTTTAGGATGATACATTTATCACCACATTAACGGGAGTATGAGGCAAGCTCAAACTCACAATAAAGGAAGAGGTGAAAGAGAGAAAGAAACTAGAGAGATAGAGATCATGGCGAATACGAGAGATGTAACATCACTAAGATTAAGGACCTAAAACCCCTAAAAAAGGATCTAAACTCAACATATATGCATAAGGATACAAAAAAAAACAAAAACAAAAAAACAAAGACAACAGACACATAAGAAAGAAAAAGAGGGTTAGCACTTAAAAGACCCCAAATCAATTAGTGAAGAGACCTCGATAGAACATATCCCATTCACTAATATCATATCCAGGAAGCTATTTCAATAATATAATTGATCACAAGGAAAAGGGAAAGAGTGATAAAAAAGATGATGCCAACTCCGTGATCTATCCTATTGGAAAAACCATGAGATAAAAGAGAGAGAGAGACCATGAACCCACACGCTAGCAGGCTAGCTATGTAGTGCTAGGTGATTCATGAAAAGAGAGAGAAGAATTGAAGACTAGCCAATTATGTTATGCTATTTAACTCTACCGAGAGAGAGAGAGAGAGAGAGAGAGAGAGAGATGCACATGAAGGCAGCTTTGAGAAAGATTGTGCTCAGGGATGGCTTGAAAATGTTTTGCGCTCACGAGCGTCTTAAAAATGTTTTGCGCTCAGTGGTGGATTAAAAAAAATTTGTCAGGGTCATCTTAGGAAATTAGGCATGTGGAATATCATTTTCTTTCACAAGGATCTAAAAAAGGAGATCAGGCATGTGGAAAATAATTGTCTTCCACAAAGATCTATATGTGCATGTGTGTGAGGTTAGTCTAGGCACCATGTGCTAATATAAAAAGAGGGACGGGAATATGCCCCCTCCTTATGGTGGTAACATAGGTGCCATCATAAGGAAAGAGAAACAAGGATACATACTTCCATCATCAAGGAGGTATCCTTATAAAATGATGTATGCCATAAACTTAGCTAAGAGTGAGGACTCTCACGAACTAAGAAAAATAAATAATTGTGAAAGGATATACTGCTTGTGGGAAGAGACCCTTGAAAGGAAGAGCTATTGTTAGCAATACATCAACCCTCAAGAGGAGTTATTGAACAAAGATAAATTATTCAGAGTGAAAAAGAGCAGGTGAACAAAAATGATCCCATTTATCCCCTTGTCTCTAGGTGAAATATAGATTCTTGATGAAGGATAGAAAACTTTGAATCACAAAGTAAGAACATATGTTTATAAAGAACATGGTTTTGTAAAAAAATAAGAGGTTGCTGGAAATAATGGGAAGTATGTACTAAGAGGGGAGGGGTGAATTATTACCTCTAAATTTTTTAGATAATTAACCTTTAACCTTTTGTAATCAAATCCTTGCATTATCGATCATATCTGTTGTTTTATCTTTATGCATGCAATATCAATTCATAAGCTTAATTGCATGTAAACATTCATATAAACATTCATGAAATGTAATGACACATGAAACAAGATATGATCATGTAGAAAACCCCTGTTAGAAGGTAAAAACTACGGTGGGGATGACACCCACAAAAACTTCACTATCTACATATTGGAAGGGGCCGGTTAAGGCTTACAAGTTTGATCACTTCTGATGATCTTACCCTGTTAGGAGTAACATGTACAGACTGGTTAAGGTCTACTCAGTTAAGAGCTTTAGCAACACTATTTAGTGTGCACTTAGTTAAGAGGTTTACAATAGGATTGTTAAATCCACCTTCTCAAAGGATTTCTTCTATTTTCTACACTTGTAGTCAAAAATATTCATTGACCTGAGTATGTGCAATCTAGAATTGCTGAATACAGATTCATTAAATTCACATGTACTATGTAGATCACCTATTGTGATTGATTAATACCTTTGTTGCTCGATAGACTTGTATGTGGTTCTTGATAACCAATTTCATTTTTTGTTATTATTCTTCTTGAAACTCTTGGTCTGATCCATATATGTTCTCCTTGGCTAATATCATCCTCACATCCATATGTAATAAATGATTACACATCTATTTATACAATATATTGACCTATTTTAGTTTCACGTATTACAAAGATAACTCTATGATCAAAGGTTTACAACTTGACCTTGATCTCCTAGTTTGCATGTTTTCAATCAGTTAGACTGATTAAAACAATTACAATTACATTGATTGTCCCTCAAGAAATGGTTTTAAATCAAATCAAAATGCTAAATATAAAACACACGTGTTTTTATCTGACATGGAAGTCAGATCCACATTTCTCAGAAATGTAACTGTCTGTCGGTAGACTGGTGCTTGGGTTGCTCTGTAGTCTATCTGTCGGTGTTCCTTTTGTGAATTATCTTTTAGGTTCCCTTGCTCTGTTGGGTTCCTTTTTTGTCTTCTCTTTTGGTTTACATTGAACTGTCGGGTTCCTTTGGCGGTTTACTCTGTCGGGTTCTACTTCAACATTTTCGGGTTGCACTTTGTAAACAGTGTCATCGGTTTATACTATAGACTTTTGTTCTGTCGGGTTGCAGTAAACCTGTCTTTTGGTGTTGGTGTTACCGATGGTTCAAAATTGTTTTCCCTTTGCATAATAATGGCAAAATATGTCACCAATCCCCCCCTTTGACATTAGTATCAAAAAATGATATGTGCAAAAACTAAAATGTTTAGTATGTACACCATTTGTTTACTTAGTCATTTTATGACTCCCCCTATATATATGCCGGTATAGTATATGTGTATGTATGTACACTTGCCTTTATACTATTCTCTCTTTTCACCTTGTCTTCCCCTATTATCATATCATCTTTATTTTTGTACTGTATGTACTATAACATATTATTTCCCCCCTTTTTTATAGTAAGGGCATAGGTATATACTTACAACTTATCAAAAATATATGAATGGGAATTCTTCAAATCTTCCATCATTTTCTCCCATTTCTCCTTGAGATGTTCAAGGGCCATATGCTCTAGTGTAATTTGGGCATTCATATCATAGATGTTTTTTGCTACAGACATCACTGGGGTGGCAATTAACTTTCTTGCCGATGTCATATGTTGTTGCAGTAGTGTGAGATTCAGTAGCAGTAGAGCCTATAGCTCGGTAACCTCATCTCTAAACTTTGTTTCTGCCTCTACAATTTCTTGTCTTAACCTTTTTGTCTCCATTATCTTTTCATAATGCATCTTGATTGCATTGTCATCTTTGGTTAGACTTTGTGCACTTGTATTTAGATCAAAATCAATTTTTGTAATATTTTCACTATTTTCCTTAGTGAATTTTTCTAAAGTGCATAGCTTTTGTATTAAGGCAACAACTTCAGAAATGATTGGGTCTAATTCATTTGCAAAGTATGAATGCTTTACCTTGTTTTCTCCCACTTCTTAGCTAATCTTCTCCATCAATTTGTATTGGTACTTTTGTTCTACTCATTCTCAATTGCCTTTTCTGCATCCACATTTTGAGTTGTGATGGCTTCGGTTAGAACGACAAGTTGATCTAGGATGGGGGAATTTTGATCAAAATCTATGTCAGGAACTATCTGGTTCAAGATATCTCTTGTAGTTTCCAGCACTAGAGAGTCTATGTACTCTTTCCTAAGCTTTTCTTGTAAATCTTTTCTCTAACATTTTTCTCCATATTCTTGGAGAGATTCATAATCTAAAGTAGAAGGATCACACTTAGGTATCTCAATGATTTCATCAAGTATGACCTGCAGTTTACTCTTCTTTGTCTTCTTCTTCTTCTTGTGGGATGCACCTGTATGCAGTACCATAGCAAGTATTTATGCTTGGTTTGATGTGCTAGATGAAGGCTTCAGTGGTGTTGTGCCTTTTTCTTGATGCTCTTCGATGTCTACCTGGTGGTTGAGAGTGGATGTCTCCACATCAACCTTAACATTATCTATAGCATCTCCTTTGGTGTCCTTAGGAGTGGCATCTTTTGGCTTATCTTCTTCACCTTTATCTTTCATTTCTTCATCTTGTTCAGTATGATCTCCATCTTTGGCATTGTGTTCTCCATCGATAGGATTCTATTCATCAGTTGTATCTTTCTTCTCTTCTTCCCTTGCATCCTCAGGTATGCTTGCATCAGGCTCGGGTGACTTCTTCTTTTGTGAAATGATATTGAAATCCTGTATCAATAATGGTATTTGGCCTGGTATATTCACCTATGTAGAATCTACAGCTGTGTCCCGTTCCTTGATTTCTTTGGTGGTAACAATGACATCTTCATCTTCCTTTACCTCATTGCCAAGATTTTTGGTTATATCTATAATTGTATTATCAATGAATGTTTCATCTACAGTATCCATATCCTTGTTATCTTCTATGTTCAATGCTTCTTTATTAACATCCTCACCATCATTTATAATTATAGTCTCTGGGATCAGTTTAGTCTGAGTGTCATCATTGTGAGGTTCATTGGTGAGAGCTAACAGTCTCTCGGGGCTTGCTTCCTCAGTAGGTGGATTGAGTATTTTACTCCAAATTGTATTACTTTCTTGGTCTAGCTCTACAAGTCTGCCCTCTAGTACCTTGTATGTTCTCATCTTGGATGATAATTTCTTTGCATTATTTTGCATCATCTCTTTGATTTCCTCCATTTTTTTATTTTGGTGGCATAATGGAAACAAGAGATCTTTTTCCCTTATCTCTTTCTTAGACTTTAATGCATAAGTCCATCTGGCAGATAATATGTCATGTAGTTCTTTTGGCATCTTATCATCAAACTGTATGGGTAAATATTTGAAATTGATTATTGTCTTGATGAGTGATTCCTCAACCTTATCCTAATCTTTGGGCTTTAGAGTTAGCCATTATCTAACTTTGGTATCTTTTATGCCACCTCTTTGTGCAATTGACTCACAAATCTCATCAAAAGTATTAGGGATTTGTACATTTTTGGTTGGAGATACTTGTTCATTCTCATCCTACTCCATGTCTTCCTTATGTTCCTTGATTAGGATCAATTTCCTTCTCCTCTTGGTTGTTTTTTTCTTCTCGGTTTGAGGTTTTCTTTTATAGTTCCTCACTTGACCTTTCTTGATAGGTGGCGAGTCTACCTTTGCTGTTTGACTCCTTGTCCTCTGTGCAGTTTTTGTCCTTTGCTTCTTTGGGGGCAGTGGTTGTGCATCATACTCTATAGATTTAGAGTCACTCACCTCTTCAGCTTCACCGACGGGTGACTGTCCCTCAGTTTCCTCTGTCTGTTCTATTTCTTCCTTATTAACCGATAACTTTTTCTTCAAAGTATTTACCATTTTCTCTTTCTTCCTATCAATTTTCTTCACAACCAAGACTAATTTTATTCTTTCCTTGGCTTCCTCATAGGTTCCAAACCTTGGCTGTGATTTTTCCAATGGTACATTCAACAATGCTTCAATGGCATTGGTGGCTTGATCTATGTTGATTTCATAGTCAAGTGGAGCTAACCAAGCTGTCCTCGGTACAACTGGTTTGATTAAGGTGGTATTGGTGTCCACCATGAAACAAATGTCAGCTTTATACTTTTCTACCAGTTTTTCTGGGATGCTCATTCTTTTCTGTATTCTTTTTTTCAATCCAGAGAAATATTCATCCATGACTGATTCAAATTTATCTCCTAGTGACTTGATGAATCCACTGATCTGAATTTTCACTGGTCGGGTAGTATCCCAGTTGACATTACCTATAGATGGAAAGAAGTCTTGGAAAAAGAAAAATATGTACATTAAAAGTGATCCAAACTTACATTGATTTGACTTTGCAGATCTGATTACATCCTCATGTTCTCATCTAACTGCTTCAATAGAAGTTCTGATAGATCTAACTGTAGTCCCTTCTTAAAAATTGTGTTTGTTGTATCCACTTCTTTGGATGCAATACTATTCATCCTGCTAGCCTAAAATATTTTGTATCCTAAGACACATGCATCAAACTTTAGTTCATTGTCGGTGATGGTGGATACCTTTAGTCCTCTTCTATCCCATACTACTCTTGTGGTCTTTTCAATTTCAAGGCGAGGAGGGTGCTTGAGTGCCTTTGCCTTATCGGTTATAGGATAACTGGTAACAACGTGTATAACATTCTTGGTTATTGGTTTTGGCTCATCTAACCACATCTTTTGGTCATGCACTCTTCTTATCACTAACCGAATCCATTCGGTCTTGAACTCCTTCGAGAACAATAGGGAATTTGTGAGCCCTTTTACCTCAATGCTTTTATGCTCGTCCTTAATTGTTCCATATTTGCAAAGCTTCTTGTAAGCTTTCTCAACCTCAAGATCTCTGATCTCAGTGATCGTGCAGTGAATGTAGGATCGAACATCCTAAATTAATAAAACCCTGGGTGGAATTCCAGAGAATGCTCCAGAGGATTTAAAAAAAGACTGTTAAGTCTACTCTATTAATATATTTGAGATCACTACTACAATTGTTAGAAAGTAACAATGAATTGACCTGTATGTGTAAGTAATTGTCCTTGCTGATTCAAATCTATGTTTTGGTTATAACTAGATCCTCAGTGATCAAATATTCTATTGCATCTTTGAGTGTTCTGTCCTCAATCAGAATCCCTTCTGATTTTGCCTTCACTCTTCATATCACAAGTCTTTTTCAACTTTCTTACTTCATACACTTTCACACATTCAATCCAAACTTGAATTTTCATATATATGATAACCCGTGCCAAGCCAGCTTGAATACACTTCCAAATAAATAATAAACATAATTCTGTCAGCCTCATATAACCAATTAAATATAAAATGTAAACCACTGTTAGTCGGCTGACACTAAATATCCAACTCGGTTAACACTATGTTTCTTAAATGCCTGACCTTAAGTGAAATGCCCGAGTGACTCGGTCAACACAAAACTTCTTCAATACCTGAGTGATCTCAATCAACACTGGAAAAACACTTGTCATTCACTAACTGTGCTCGGTTTGGATGTAGACATTTGTGCAACATCACTACATAAGTGTATATACATGTGTAACATCAATGACAATACACAATTGAATAATTGTCTTCAACAATCTCCCTCTTTGGAATTGATGGCAACACAACATGTCATAATACAAAGAGTTTTAGAGAAACATAAAACTTTCTTTTAATGTCATTAGCTTTATTCTGATTCTCATCCAAAAATGCCCTCTATCATCAAACTCTATTTTAGATAAGATTTCTCCCTCTGATTTTGTTTCTCCCTCAAATAAACTCTCCCTCTTTTTGATATTTTCTTTTTTATGATATGACATCAATAAACTCTCCCTCTTTGACAAAAAATGCCAGAGAATCCACAAATAGTCCACCAATAGTCTGTACTATTTTTCTTTGAAGTTGTAATGTACCTAAATATACTGATTCATCTGCAATGAGCTCTGAAAAACCTGCATCAACTGATAGATCTATACTGTGGCTCAGGTTAATGCATCACTAAACTGTGTTTTAGTGAGCTTCAGTTAGGGGAAGCACCCCTAGCTTTCCTCTAAGATACAAAAATGCATCCTTAGGTAAAGGCTTGGTTAATATATCTGCAACTTTCTCTTTAGTACTCACATATTCCAATCTTACTTCTTTGTCATGTACCAATTCCATCAAGAAATGATACTTTATTGCTATATGCTTGGTTTTGGTATGCATCACAGGATTCTTTGAAATGTTAATAGCACTAGTGTTGTCACAATAGATAACAACTGGTTCTTTTATTTCCTCCATACTTGACAACAATTGTTTGAACCATATAATATTTGAACAATTCACTGCCGCAACAACATACTCTTCCTCTCTTGTAGACTGAGAGATGCAATTCTATTTCTTGCTAGTCCAAGACACTAACCTATTTCTAAGAAAGAATGCTCCACCACTGGTGCTCTTCCTGTCATCAACACTTCCAGCCCAATCAACATCAGTAAAAGTCTTCAAATCAAAGTTTCCTCCTTTCTTATACCATAATCCATAATCTTCAGTACCCTTTAAATATCTCATAATTCTTTTGATAGCCATCAAATGATTGTCTCTAGGATTAGCTGAAAATATAGAAACAATACCAACTGCTAATGCAATATCAGGTCTAGTGTGAACAACATATTGCAATTTTCCAATCATGGATCTGTAGTTATTCTGATCTACCTCTTTTGAATCATCATCCTTAGACAAATTTTGTCCAGTACACATAGGTGTCCCAACTGGTTTGGAATGTTCCATTCCAAATTTCTTTAGTATCTCTTTGATATATTTTGACTGAGTAATGTAGATACCATCCTTCATCTGATGAACTTGTAAACCAACAAAGAATTTGATTTCACCAAACATAGAAATCTCAAATTCCTTACTCATAGCTATAGAGAATGCTTTGCATAAATCATCATATCCAGTGAATAATATGTCATCAATAGATATCTCTGCTAGTAGTATCTTGTTCTTAGGTCCTTCTTTGATGTAGAAGCTACTATTATCATTAGTTCTCTGAAATCCAATACTTACTAGGTAACCATGCAATCTTTCATACCAGGCTCTGGGAGCTTGCTTAAGTCCATACAACACTTTGTGTAATTTCCAAACCATATTCCTTCTGCTAGGATCAACCAATCCTTCAGGTTTCTCAATGTAGACTTCCTCTTCTAGAATTCCATTGAGAAATGTAGATTTCACATCCATTTGGTATACTTTGTATCCTTTATGTGTAGCATATGCCAGAAGAGTTCTGACTCATTCAAGTCTTACAATAGGAGCAAAATATTCTCCATAATCAATACCCTCTTCTTGAGCATATCCTTTACAAACTAGTCTTGCCTTGTTTCTAGAAACTTCACCTTTTTCATTCTACTTGTTTCTAAAAACCCACTTAGTTCCAATCACATTCTTGTCTTTTGGTTTAGGCACAAGACTCCAGGTTTTGTTCTTCTCAATCTGCTCAATTTCCTCATTCATGGCTTCTATCCAACTCTCATCATTCAATGCATCTTTAACAGTTCTAGGTTTAAATTAAATAAGAAAACATGTATTTTTAAATTTGTTCCTTGTCATTATACCTTCTATCTGATCTCCAATTATTTTCTTAGGTGCATGATGCCTTCTGACATACTTGGCAAGTACAAGATCCTTTAGTCTAGATTCTGGGCTTGCTCCACTAGGTTCATTATGCTCAAACATTCTTTCTTTTTCTTCTGTCTGATACTCGGGTTCCACCATCTATGACTCGGGTCCCTTTGTCTGAGACTAGGTTCCCTCTATCTGTGACTTAGTTTCTTCTACTAACAGCTTAGGTTGCACAGGCTGCAACTTGGGTTGCACAGGTTGTGCTGACGTATTCAGTGGTTGACAATTTTGCTGTCCAATCACCATTGCTCGAGTCCTAGGTATAGTATTAGGTTCATAGTACACAAATTTTCTGTAGTCCTCAGGCTTTTTACTACTCTGTTCTTCACATTTTTCTACAAACTCATCAATCTTGACATGTACACTTTCTATGACTTTATGAGTAGCAATATTCAAACATTTGTATGCTTTACTTTCACAAGAGTAACCTAGGAATATACCTTCATCACTTTTTACATCAAGTTTTCCATTTCTTGCTTCCTTCAAGATGTAACATTTACTTCCAAATACTTTGAAATAATGAACATTGGGTTTGTAGCCATACCATAATTTAAAAGGTGTCTGGTCAGTACCTTTCTTTAGTTGAACTCAGTTTAAGGTGAACACTGTAGTGTTGATGGCCTTCTTCCATTATTTGGAAGCAACATTCTTTTTAATCATTAGGGTTCTAGCACAATCCATGATGGATCTGTTTCTTCTTTCTGCTATTCCATTTTGTTGTGGTGTATCAGGGGTAGATACCTATCTTTTGATTCCTCTTTCATTACAAAATTCATTGAACTCATTAGAAATAAATTCACCTCCTCTATCAGGTCTTAGGCATTTTAGTTTCTTTCCTATTTCCTTTTCAACTCTGGCAAGATACTATTTGAATTTATGAAAAGCTTCTAATTTTTCTCTAAGAAACATAACAGTCATCATTCTGGAATTATCATCAACAAATAGAATAAAATACTTCTCACCAATGTAACTTGTTGTCCCAATTGGTCCACATAGATCAATATGTACCAATTCCAAGACTTCATCAATATTGTAATTCTTGCTCTTGAAACTTGTCTTGCTCATCTTTCCAATTTGACATTGTTTGCATATTTCTAACTCGGGTATCTTCAAAATAGGAATACCTCTAACTCTCTTGTTCTTGCTTATGTTAACTAGGTTATCAAAATTCACATGACACAACCTTTTATGCCATATCCAACTCTCTTCTACTTGTGCAATAAAGCATGAATTGTCAGTGAGATCAAGATAGAATAAATTACCTTTATTTTGCCTGCCAGTTCCAACTAGGTTCCCTTTACCATCCAAGAGCTTGGCCTTACCATTCATTAATTCTACCTTGAAACTAATGTTGTTCAACTGTGCTACACTCAGTAGATTACACCTTAGTCCTTCAACCCAATAAGCATTATCATATTTGATTCCTTTAGTCAAAGTAATGCAAACTTTTCCTTTCACATAACAAGGTTCACCATTCCCAAAACTGACACTCCCACCATCATAGTGCTCAAGATGTTCAAATTTTGTTTTATCACTAGTCATGTGATGAGAACAACCACTATCAATTATCCATGTGTCATTTTTACTGATATGTGAGAAAAGTGTTGTCTTTTCATCTTCTTCATCTGACTCATCCTTAATAGCTGTGTAAACCATTTCATCTTCATCTTCATCACTATCAAAATCTTTAGCAATATAACAAGACTTCTTACCTTTGTGCTTGTAGCTCTTTTATTTCTTGAAATCTTTCTTGCCTTTATACTTATTGAACTTTTTCCCATCTTTTTATTCTTTGTTTGGACACTTTGCAACAATGTGACCAACCTCATTACATGAAAAGAAAATCAATGGTATTCTTCCTTTGTATTTTTCTTTGGCAACTCTCCTTGCAAGTAATACTTCAATGATATCTAGATCTTCATCATCAAATTCATCATCACTCTCACTACCAATCTGTTTCCCTTTTGAGTTACTACCCTTCTTACCAAGGTTTAATTTTTCTTTGAATGCAGACTCAAAATTGCTAGGGTTAGGAGAATAATTGTCAAAATTGTCCAACTCAAAAGTTGTAAGTCTTCCAACTATTGTATCTAGAGTTATATCCTTATTGCACCTCATCTCTTGAATAGCTTAAACTCTAATTGCATATATAGGAAGTAAAGTTCTTAATACCTTGCTGACCACTATTGTATCTTCAATTATTCCTCCCTAAGCTCTGATGGCACTCACATTTTTCTTGATTCTTTCACTGTATTTTGTAATGTCTTCTCCTTGTTTCATTTTTATCTGATCAAATTGACCTCTGAGACTTTATGGTTTGGCTATCTTTTCATTGAAATCTCCTCCATGAATATCCTATAGTTTATTCCACATATCATAGGCTATAGGGAAGTCCTTGACTTCATTAAATTCCAAGTAGCTGAGTGAACAAGCTATATCAATCATCATTATGTTATGAAGATTCTATTCCATCATCTGTTCCATAGTCATAGCCATTGTTGGTTCCACATATTTTCTATCCAAGAATTAAAAACCAATATCTCTAATAGTAGATAGATGTAGCCTCATCAACTCTTTTCACACATGGAAATTGTCTTTGTTTAGCTTTGGTATCTCCCTTCTATAAGAAATCTCTGATCTTTAGCTTAGGCCTTGAAACCTTCCCTGAAAGAACTTGCAGCTATGATACCAATTGTTGGAAATGAGATGAGTAACTGAGAGGGGAGGGGTGAATCAATTACTACAAAACAAATCCCTTGTCCCTTAGATATCTTTAACAATATATCACTATCACTCGGTTAATTAAGATATTCTATTGTAACTCGGGGAACAAAGCAGTCTTTAAAATATTCAATGCAATTATTCTTTAGTGATTATGTGCCGAAACATAAAGCATGAAACAAATAACATGTATGTAGGCGACACCAAGATTTAACGTGAAAACCCAATATGGGAAAAACAACCAATGTAACTAGTTACTATTTTCACTCTTCTGAAGTGAGCCCTGTTAGGAGCCAACCCTGTTAAAGGTTACAAAATACACTGTTAGGTGTGACCCTGTTAAAGGATTTAAATCACCCTATAAGTAGTGGCCTTGTTAGAAGTCTTCAAACACTTCAATATAGAAATGCTACCTTGTGAGAGGATTTACAAAATACTAGCAAGTCTACTCTGTTAAGAGATTTGAGATCACTGCTACAATTGTTAGAAAGTAACAATGAATTGACCTGTATGTGTAAGAAACTATCCTTGCTGATTCAGATCTTTGTTCTAGTTATAACTGGATCCTCACTGATCAAATATTCTATTGCAGCTCCAAGTGTTATGTCCTCAATCAAAATATCATCTAATTTCTCCTTCACTCTTCATATCACAAGACTTTTTCAACTTTCTTACTTCATACACTTTCACACAGTCAATCCAAACTTGACCTTTCATATATATGATAAGCCCTGCCAAGTTGGCTTGAATACACTTCCAAATAAACAATAAACATAATTATGTTGGCCTCATATAACTAATTAAATATAAAATGTAAACCACTATTAGTCGGCTGACACTAAATATCCAAATCAGTTAACACTATGTTTCGTCAATGCCCAACCTTGACTGAAATGCCCGAGTGACTTGATCAACACAAAACTTCTTCAATACCCGAGTGATCTCGGTCAACACTGAAAAACACTTGTCATTCACTAACTGTGCTTGATTTGGATGTAGACATTTGTGTAACATCACTACATAAGTGTATATACATATGTAACATCAATGAAAATATACAATTGAATAATTGTCTTCAAGGACAACCTCTGGAAAGATTTTGTATTTGGGTTCCTCACACGTAGTGTTCTTAATCAAGTTAACCTTTGAAAAGATAAGAATTGGGGTTGTATGATTGATTATGGATATGTGTGTGTTTGTTATAATGTAAGATTAAATAGTGAGGAAGGTAAGATTGTCCTCTTAATCCCAAATTTCATAAAGCGAAGATCCAAATTGATTAAACCCAAACAAAGGGTCAATACATAAATGAATCAACTTATTAAGGATAGGGATAAAGAGAAAAACCCTAAATTCCATTTTATAGAAAAGAGTGTGTAATAGATCTAGGAAGATTAAAACTTTAATTAAAATGAATTGAAGACAAGTACTAACCTCAAAATGCAATAGATCTGAAAAATGTTGTTTTCAGGTGGCTATACTGAGTTTCTAGAAATTCTACAACCGGATCTGGAACAGAAATGCAGAGACAAAGAAAAACCAAAAATATTTTCCAGATCTGGCTCAGTTCTGATTCTAACCCAAAAATGAATGTCACCTTTGACCCAAAATTTCTGATTCTGACCCAAAAAGTCGATTCTGGCCTGCACAGCTCTGACAAAAAATCCGTTTGCGGGTCCTGAAAGTTTTTCAAAAAGGGTATTTGGATCTGCACTCCAATTCGTTGTTCCGAACCTATCCTTGCAAGAAAAATGGTTTTTTTGTTGGGGTGGAGGGGTTTGCCTTGGTCAAACCCCAGTTTTGGAATTAACCTTATAATTAAATTGAAATTGCATAGATAAACAAAGTAAATGAACAAATTCACCTTGCTTGTACAGAGACCCTTGTGGTGGATTCGAATCCGTGGATCCACAAGTATGTATGAACCAAGTAGATGTAGAATGTAGAATGTTGGATGTCTCAAATAAATTTCTTGTAGATCTTCAACATCAATCTTGAATAGAACTTTGAATAGGAAGAGGCTTGGAGGAATGTGGATGGAGAGCTCTTCAACAAGAGGGCTCCATGAACTTGAATCATTCAATGGATTCTAATGGACCTCCTTGGTGGATGAAATGCTTGAAGGTGCTTGAATACTTGGATGAGGATGCTTGCTTCAATAGATTATTTCTTTCTTCAATTCTTTCTTCTTATGATTTCATGGTTAGAGAAAATGAGAGGAGAAGGCTTCCTTATATACAAATCTAGGGTACAATATTCCAGAGAGGCTGACATAGGAGAATTAAATTTCAATTAGGCCTATACCCCTAGAATTAGAACTATATTAAATATAATTTCAAGAGTCGTTACTTCGGAGACCGAAACAACTGACCCAAAAGCAGGAATTAAATCTTTCCAAAGCCCGACATCCAGAAACCCTGGAAACATGAAATATAGACCCTGGGTCAAAAAGGTCAATTATGAACTAGGTCAGGGTCGAGGTCGACCTTGACCTAGGTCAAGGTTAAGGTCAAACTTGACCCAAAAAGGTCAATTTTGACCCTGAGGTCAAAAATCTCAGATTTGTAGGTTAAAATATCATAAACATGCTAGAGAGAAGTGGGAAATGGGGCAAAACAGGGGGAAAAGCCAAATCCAAGTCAAAGACCCATTCAAGGTGCTTGACATGACCCCAAATCACTTACTCGGAGGGATAAACTAGTCCAAAATGGAAGTGCTTCCATTTTCTGACTATACAACCTTATTCTCCTTAACATTCTTGATTTTGGAGGTTTGCGAAGAAGTTTCCATCATTTCAGAAATATGGTCTTTTTACTGTAAATGAAAATAGAGTTCTTAATGATCATTGTTACTTACTTCAACCTTCTTTAGCATTAGTGAATCTATTTGGAGTGCAGTGATTGGGTTGGATTCGCTCTACAATCTGGTCGCTTTGTGCTTTGTTTTTTCTCTGCTTCTTCGCTCAAATCACTTTGTAAATAATGAACCCTTCCATCAACTATTTATAGACTTTTTGCACTAAGTTGTGTAATAAATACTCACCCACTTCTTGGTGTATGAAGATGGATTTTTTGGGTGATACACTAATTTCTCTTTCAGTGAGAAAGCTCTGCTTCGGGGCAAGTGTCAGCTTGTCTGACCTTTCATATGTTCACTGACGGATTTTGGTATATGGCGAAGACAACATTGGCAACTTACTTGTTTACTAATGGATCTTAGTTTGATTGACAACTTAGCTTTATATGTACACTATTTCTTTTTGGTATGTATTGACCGACGGTATTGAATTCAGAGATTCATAACAAGTAATACCATAGTGCATCTTTAATCATGCTAGTTTGGCATTTCATCAATATATAATGGAACTGATGTAAAGTATAACTTGGTATAGTGTAGTTCCATACTTACTTGTTATACTTAGGTGGGGATGGTGATGTCACCAGATCCATTGGATGAGGTGTCACCAATTGCATTTCTTGGTCCAGCATCATCAGTGTTTGTAGCTTTCCTCCACCTTTTGTTTCTCGTCTTCCTAATATATTCAATGGTGTTTCCATTGGAAAATGTGCTTGTATCTATTATTCAGTCTCTATATCCCTTGCTTAGATGACTGACCCTATGATAGTGTAAGCATTCCATTCTAGGGTTAGTCCAGCTTCTAGACCTTCTTGTCCATTTCCTCATGCATTTTTCAACTATGTGACCAAATCTACCACATGTTGTGCAGTTTGCCAATGTGTTGTAATACCAAACATATGTGTTGCCAATTCTTTTTGATTGATATGCAGTATCTTTATCTTTTGGCTTCCATGTTTGTCTCTTCTTTTTCATGCATTCAGAAGATGTGTGCCCATGCATTTTTCAAGAAGGAAAATAATTTTCCATGTAGGTTTCCTTCCTTGGTTGTTTCACCTTAGATTTACATTCATATGTCTTATGTCCTTTTATGTTACAATTATAACAATATCCTAATAATGTAAGAGTAGATTTAGGAATACCTTTAGCTTTGCTCCTACAAAGATTTGATGTGTGGCCTGTTTTTCCACAGTGATTGCATGTCAACTTCTTTGGCTTTGGATTTGTGTAGACATATTTGTGATAAGATTGATTTGATGATTCTCCATGCTTGATATTCCCTAGTCTGGTATTGTTGTTGACTCTTCTTTGTCCATCAAGAAAATCATCCATTCTTTTGGTGCTTTCTTCAGCTCTCTTGATCATGTCAGTGTATTGTCTTTGGATCATCATTTCATACTTCAATCTTTCATTTTCTTCTCTTAGCTCACCAATAGATTCTAATTTCCCATTGAGTTCTTTGTTCAATCGGTTTGCCTGATGACTCATAAGAAATATTGGATTGGTGATATCATGATGATTTTTAGTAAGTCTTTGTATTTTTGACTCTCTTTCTTGTATCTTTTTAGTGATCTTCCTCCTGTCATCAATAGCTAGTGTTCTTCCTTGTTCAGCTTGTCTATCATTGTTCATAACCTCAATCATTCTTGCCATCTGTGTCTCTTGACCGATTTGCATTATCTTTACTTGCTCTGTCAAATGTTGATTGGATTCATTCAAATTTGTGATGCTTCCTTATGATGTATCTGATGAATTGTTAGATGTGGATCCCGACGACTCAAATAAATCTGGTATCTCTTCTTCATGATAGTCTTTTTCATTGCTCTAAGTTTCCATTTCTTTTCTTTCATCCAATAGCTCTCTCATCTTGATTTTTACAGCTTTGTATTTCTCATAGAAGATCAGTATCTCTAGCTTATGATTCTCAATATTATTATCAAGCTTATACTTCTCCATTGTATGATCTTTTCTCTCAAGTGATTTAAACTTTTCAAAATAAGAGATCTAGCTCTGATACCAATTGTTGGAAATAATGGGAAGTATGTACTGAGAGGGGAGGGGTAAATCAGCACCTCTAAAACTTTTAGACAATTAGCCTTTAAGCTTTTGTAATAAAATCCTTGCATTACCGATCATATCTATTGTTCTATCTTTATGCATGTATTATCAATTCATAAGCTTAATTGCATGTTAACATTCATGAAATGTAATGACACATGACATAAGATATGATAACGCGAAAAACCCCTGTTAGAAGGTAAAAAATGTGGTGGGGATGACACCCAAAAAAATTACTATCTACATATTGGAAGGGGTCGGTTAAGTCTTACAAGTTTGATCACTTCTGATGATCTTACCCTGTTAGGAGTAACATATAGAGACTGGTTAAGGTCTACTCAGTTAAGAGCTTTAGCAACACTGTTTAGTGTGTACTCGGTTAAGAGGTTTACAATAGGATTGTTAAATCCACCTTCTCAAAGGATTTCTTCTTATTTCTACACTTGTTAGAATGTACTCAAAAATTTTCATTGACCTGAGTATGTGCAATCTAGAATTACTGAATACAGATCCATTAAATTCACATGTACTATGTCTCACCTATTGTGATTGATTAATACCTTTGTTGCTCGGTATCCTTGTATGTGGTTCTTGATAACCAATTTCATCCTTGTTGTTCTTCTTCTTGAAACTCTTAGTCTAATCAATAGATTAACTCCTTGGATACTATCATCCTCACATCCATCTGTAATGAATGATTACACATCTATGTATACAATAGATTGACCTATTTTAGTTTCACGTATTACAAAGATAACTCTATGATCAAAGGTTTACAACTTGACCTTGATCTCCTAGTTTGCATGTTTTCAATCAGTTAGACTGATTAAAACAATTACAATTACATTGCTTTTCCCTCAAGAAATGGTTTTAAATCAAATGAAAATGCTAAATATAAAACACAATTTTTTTATCTGACGTGGAAGTCAGATCCACATTTCTCATAAATGTAATTGTCTCTCGGTAGACTAGTGTTCGGGTTGCTTTGTAGTCTATCTGTCGGTGTTCCTTCTACGAACTGTCTTTCGGGTTCCCTTGCTCTATCAGTTTCCTCTATTGTCTTCTCTTTTGGATTACATTGTACTGTTAGGTTCCTCTGTCGGTTTACTCTCTTGCATTTCACTTCAACATTTTTGGGTTGCACTTTGTAAACTGTGTCATCAGTTTATACTGTAGACTTCTATTTTGTCAGGTTGCACTAAACCTGTCTTTCGGTGTTGGTGTTACCGATGGTTCAAAAATGTTTTCCTTTTGCATACTAATGGAAAAATATGCCATTAGAGGTAGTGATCAAGGATGCACACCTCTTGTATAAGAAAGAATCCTGAAGAAGAACAATCAATTATTTACAAGAAAAGACTATCACATGATAAAAAAATGCTACTGTACTGAGGAAAGTAGATCCTTAGAAAAAAGAGAGAAGAATGTACAAACAATCTTTCCCCCCAAGTATGAAGGAAATATGGAATATAATACACCCTTAATGATATCCCCAAGATATGAAATTCCAAGTGAAATAAGTTGCACATGTAATGTAAGTTAACCAAAGAAGGTAAATAACCAAGGAAGGAAAATAAGATGATCTTTAAATGATAAAAATTCCCTTTTTAAGACATGGAACAAGATGTTAAGAAAACATGTTAGTATCTTGCATGAAACAAAGAGCTCATGCCAAAAGAATGCACTATCACAGAATGATGACAACTCCAAGAAATAAAATAAGAGAGGGAATGATATCACCTTATGTCTACTTAGTGATCAACCCAATCATACAAGATATACACTTCCAAGTAAGGAAGAGATTGTAAGAGGATACTAATCTCATGAAGGAGAAAGATCCATGAACAAGAAAGTCCATACATGGAAGGAGATTGTAGTATAAAAGAGATGAAGCCCAAAGAGATAATGGATCCTTTGAAGGAGAAATAGAAAGAAATACAATATATTCGCTATGTGTTAGATATTTTATAATAAACATGTTCTTTTAATCAAACATAAGGTTGAAAATCGGGATGTAAATCTCCTAAAAAAGAGAAGATCCTTGTGTAAAACAACAAATCCATGCAAGAAAGAAAATGACATTATAAAAGATGAAAGCCCATAAGGGATATTGAATGCATGAAAAATAAAGAGAAAGAAGGGAAGACATATTGAGCTCCTGAAATGGTTTCTTATGTATTACATATGTTTGCTTGCAAGAAAACATGAGGTTGCAACTTGGAATATTGATATCCTTATGTAAAAAACTAAATGCATGCCAACAAGGATGTCATTTTATACAAGAAACATGCCAATAAAGGGAGAAAATGGATCCCAAAAAGGGAGAAAAGGAAAGAAATCCAATATGTTTTCTAAGTGTTAGATCTTTTATAATAAAAATGCACTTTCAAACAAGCATAATGTTGCAACTTGGGATGTAAATCTCTTTAAAAAGAGAAGGTCCTTATGTAAAACAACAAATGTATGCAAGAAATAAAATCATACTATAAAAGATGAAATCTCACAAAGGATATTTGATGCATTGGATATGAAGAGAAGAAGAGGAAGGACTCATTACACTCCCTAAGTGGTTTCCATTTATAATAGACATGTGTTTTCAAAAAAGTAAAATGTGGCAAGTCGGGATGTCATCCTCCTAAAAAAGAGAATATCCATATGTAAAACAACAAATGCATGCAAGAAACGATATCATATTATAAAATAAACAATTCAACAAAGAGAGAAAATGAATCCAGTGAGATAAAGAGGAGAATGAAATAGGGCCCTTTCCTCCAAAGTGAGGATACAAGGAAAAAGGACTACTATGTTTCTCACAAAGTATGATAATGAGTCTCTAAAGGATAGGTTAACAATGTAACATAGTAAGGAGCGACATTATAGGGATGTAGATATATTAAGTAGAATGATCATGAAAAATGGTATCATTCATCGTTAAAAGTCATTTGAATAATACCAGAGTCAATAAATTCTTTAATTTTACACTTCAAACCATAAGATTCACTAGTCTTATGGCCTTGAATTTGATGAAACATACAAATGGAATAATTGTTTTTCTTTTGTTTGTTATTTTTCACTGATTCTTCTAAGGAAGAGTAATTAAGTTGGCCTTAAGAAGCTTAAACAAAAAAGACTCTTATTTTGAGGAGAATGTATAGATTGATTGGGTAAAAAGGAAGTTTGGAAACCAAAAGTTTCTTTTGAAAAACTTTGCTCATTAAGAATATTTAATGTATCAATAATATAAGAAGCTCCTTTAGGTGGAAGCGGATTGAAATTTAAGGAGGACCAATAAATATCCACACATTCACTAGATAGATTTGTTTGATTCTAAAATTCAAAGGTCTTGTCCTTGCTACAAAATGTTGGTGTGAAGACTAAGGTTCCCCAATCATCATCTTGAAGAGTTGAGGATCGCCTGTTTGTATTGGAGAAAGATTTGAAGAAGTAAATGAAGATTGACTAGTTTTTATTTGATTAGGATCCTTATGTTCTAAGGTTGGATTTATAGAAGGAAAGACATCAAGGGTATTATCCTCTTTAGTATATGTGTATGGTACTGCATGATAATCGGGTTGCATAGTACCTTTTACAACAATCACTGGTTTGTTTTGAGGGGTATCTTGAATGGTATTGACTTGATTAAGTTATTTATTCTCAAAATATTCATTTGGAAAAGGGAGAGCATCAAGAATATCATCCTCTACTTCTAAGGTAGTTTTATAAGGGGAAAAATCATAACTTATTTGTTCTTCATCTCTAGAGGAAAGATGAGAAGAATGAAGAGGAGAAGTGCAATTAAGGGAATTGTCAATCATGTCACCCTTTTTCATCACCAAATTATTATTTTGCTCAAAGGTAGTCTCATGGGGGAGGCACATATCAAGAGAATAATCAACATACTTCTCTAATGGTTCATACCAAAGAGAGATATCATTGAGAGAAGGCTTAAAAGTAAGTTCTTGCATCAATATGTCCTCATAATGGACAAATTATTTTGGAGAAGAATCACTGATTGGTTTGTAACGGGGATTATTGTAAACCCTAAATCCTTGTATCACATTAATTAAATTTTGGTAAAATGAGATTTTAGGATGTTTGGAGGAAGATTTAGTAGAGATGAGGTCATCAAGGGCTTCATCTAACATATCAAAATCTTCACTACTAAATGGATCATCAAAAGTAGTAAAGTTTTGGATAAAGAAATCAGACATTTGGTAATGAAACAAGATAATATTATGAAAAAAATAGAAAATGAATGAACAAAGCAGGAAAAGAAAATATTTTTTGGATTTTTATTATTTTGAAACATGAAAGAATGAAAATGACATGAAAGAATACAATAGATTTATAATAGTGATTAACACAATGCATACAAAGTAGTTCTATAAGCACAATATACATACAAAGGATATCTAACAACCAAAATCAAAAGAGGAAATGCCATAAATCGGGTTCACCAAAATGTATAGAGGAAAATGGTGAGCAATGCTAAGGTATAAATTACTCACCAAGGTCCTATGGTATACATTGTGAAATTGACATACTCAGCCTCTTTGTATCTAAGCTTGATTAGCATAACCCAAGATGAAGGGATGAAAATGCAAAACCTAGGTGTGAAGGGGGGAAGATAATACCTATTTCTGCTATTAAGGAATTAATGGATTTGACTAATTGATTAATTAACAAGAACATATATGGAAAGTAACTAAAATAACTGATGCAATAATAGGCCTAAAATAAAAATGCAAGAAGGAAGAAATATTTGTGCACCTTAGAAGGAATTAGGAGGTTATGGCCTTGAGACTGCAATTCCTAGTCACTGTGATGTCACAGACTGAAATAGTTCTAGATCTGGGACCCTGACACCTATAACTTCCGACTGCAAAAATATAAGGCCTCCAAGAACATGTCAACTTTTCAGGTACTAGTCAAGATTTTTGACTACACCCCTTTGTTGGTGATTGTGTACTTTCTGATTCTGATATTTGAGATGACCCCAAAAATGCCCAAATTGAGCTTTGTAGATCTCAAAACCTGTTCCTGCACACAGAAAGAAAGGAAATTGTTTGTGGATGGGGGGATTGCCTTGGTCAAGCCCCAGTTTGGGAATTAACCTTGAATTGAAATGAAGTAAGGAATGTTGACATGTAGCAGATATTAGATCTGAAATGAAGTGTATCATGCAATGTAGATACTCTTACCTCTTTGAATGTTATCAATAATTTTGATGCAATAGCTTTGAATCCATGCAAAAACCAAAAGGAAATCATGCAAGACAAAACCTTATGAATATGTTTTGTAAATAACCAATAAATGATTGAGGAAATGATGCCAATTTCCTTTTAAGAAACTCCTTTTCTTGGCCTCAATGCTGAAAGAAGGTTGATCTATGGAAGACATGTTCATTACTTGAAGACATGAATACTACAATGCCACTTGAAATTGCACTTCGATGCTCAATACTTTGCTTGATTTCCTTCTCAATGGCTACATTTGTGAATGTATGCACATGTATATCATAGGTCATAGATCATAGATAGTATAGAATGAAAATGAAGAGAGAGGGGGATCCTTTTATAGTGCATTCAAAAATATAATTGCACAAGTCGGCCATGGATCCAAAACTCTGGTGAATGCACCAAATAAGACCGAGGGCCCTATCTAAGATCTAAAACCCAGGGGTAAAGTCAAAGTTTGACTTCACCCCTAGGGGTGCAATCAAAGTTTGATTGCACCCCTCTAGAAAAGATGCTTGATTTGGATTGGAGGGTGTGGCCTATAAGGATTGCAGGATCCAGAAGGTCAACTAATTTTGATGTCGGGAGTGAATTCTAAGACCATAAAAGAAAAAGGGAATTTTTCAATTAGATGAAAATGGGGGAGGATGCTTAGAAATAAGATCCTACCTTGATTTTGCACAAATTAGGGAGGATTGGGGAAGAAACAAGGACCCATATGTTGATAAACTGTACATTTAAGTGCAATATGAAGCCAAATCAAAGGAACCACATTAAAGAGGGCCCAAAATGATCCTAAATTGAGCACAAATAAAGTGCTAGAACTTTTTAGGATGATACAGTTGCAACGATGAGACTAGTAAGACCATCCAGATATTTTCCTTGTTGTATATGATCTTCGTCCATAAAAATATTTGGCTCTTTTTGAGGAAAATTTTCCCCTATTGGATCTTCCTATGGAAAATTTTCCTCTATTGGCTCCTCTAGTATGTCATCCTCTCGTTGATATGTATCTAAACCATACTCGAAGGATTTAAAATTAATAGAAGCACTAGATTTTTCTATCCGAGTCCTCTTTGGAGGTTTCTCTTTCAACCTATGGCTTCTCCTAGTAGGTGTCTCCTCACTAACCTTAGAGTAATTTACTTTGGTATATTTCCTTGGAGGTTTGTTTGTCTCTACAGTGCGTATATGGGGGTCTTTTGTAACAGTCCTTTTCCATTTAGAACTAGAGGAGGTTTTTATAGTATCTTTTTTTTTATACCATTTTCTCCTTTTGTTTTATCTCCTTCTCCTTCCCCTTATGTTTCTTTTTTGCAGACCTAGTCCTCACAGAACTATTTGGACAACTCTCAATGTTAATCCTTGGTGGGGTGTGCTCTATATTCTTATCAGAGGATGTTTTTGATGCATGAGGTTTAGATGTAGGAGGTGCTTTAGGCTGCACCCATGTGGAGGAGATTTCTTCCCTAACTTTAAAGGTTCCTTTGGGTGTACTAACCATATGAGTTAATGGTTTTCCATTAGGACCAACGTTCCTTAATGTGAACCTCCTAACAACTAAAAATTATTTCCAGGACCTATTGGAGAGTTCATTAAATTCCCTTTCTACCAAAATCTTAATCAAACAGTGGTGTGATACAGAGTTAAGCTCACCTTTTTGGACTTCATTGGAACTATGTAGGAGTAAATTGTATAATATTGGGAACATTCATCCTTTGCCCATAGCATATATGATTGAGTAGCTTGAAGTGAAGAGAATGAAGACATGAATGCCTACCCTCAAAAGTTAGGTATTTCATCACATAGGTTATTACTTGTATATAATCATGTGGTAGTGATAATATCTTCATGCCCTATTTATCCATCTCTAGAGTAGGGTCATTTGGATGAGTGAATTGAGCACAAGTTATTATTGCATCTTTTGACTCTTGAAAGTTTTCTCCTGCTGCTAGCAATCTAGCTAATTCAGCTATACATCGTTTTGTGATCTTTACCCATAACCATTTCACATTGGCTACATCATTCTTGAGTGTTTGGGAAAATTCTAGTACAATGTCAACATTAAAGTCTGTAAGATTGGGAAAATAATCTAGCCAACCATAATTCTGGAATTCTTTTTAGCACTCTTGGTCCTGAAGAAGGACAATGTGAATGGTTGGTTCATGGAGGATAAGAGTTCTTCCCATGCTGAAACTCAATTATACACAAAACCCTTTACAAATGGCTCACAAACAACTGCAAGACTCAAAATTTCTTAGAAGACAATATTTGAAAATCAACAATCCTCCAGCTTCCTTATCACTCCAATAATCTACACTCTCTACTTTTGAAAATACCTTGCTTCTCTCTTTCACCCCAAAAACAATATTGCAACCATTAAAACTGACACTACATTCAAAAAATATTGCAACTGAGATAATAACCCATTGGTCGTAGGAGGTATTATGAGGGATAAAACATAAATGAGTATTAAAAGATTTAATTCGATTCAACCATCACATAAAATTTCATTCACATATACTTTCCCTCTAATAATATTGACACAATCTGGGTGGTGATGTTATGCAATCTTAATAGACATGACATGCAAGGTGACACACAAGCGTTACCCCCTCCCAATATTAATAAAATAATAGGTTTTCCTATTGAGGAAGGTGCAACATAGGATAATTTATAACAACTATATGGCATATCAATATAAATGGAATTGAAGTTATCTAAATGCACTCAAGAAGAATAAATTATCAACATACCTTATGCATACTTGTTGTGTTTGTCATCAATGAATGAGTTGCATGACCGCTTGAAAGAATAATTGGAAGTACAGTTTGGAAAGGCGCGATGAAGTGATGATGACATGGGATAAAAAGAGAATGATATAGGTGACTTGAATTTATTATGAAGAAAAGGTACTTCCATAAAATATGAAAATATTTATTATGACATCATGATTTTAGTGATCCTACAGAGATGAATGGAGGACACACAGTCATAATTCTTTGACTATAGGAAACTTGGAGGACTGGTCCTCCTTGAATTGTTGCATAAACTCCGATCTACTAGTTGGCTTGTTATACAATTTTAAATGATGGCCATTGACAAGAAGTTTGATTCTCACAGGATCAATTGTGGTCAGTTTTATTGTGCCATTGTAAAATACTTCAATGATTTCATATGGTCCCAACCAGCGAGTTTGGAATTTACCGAGAGTAACTTTTTATCTAGAATCATAGAGAAGAGCCCAATCTCTAGGTTGAAATTTCTTTTCCTTGATATACTTTTCATGCCAATTCTTCCTCTGATTCTGTATAATCTCTATGTGTTGCAGGGCCAAATTTTTATGTTCATCCAAAGTGTTTAGCTACATGATTCAATCATTTTAAGTAGTGGTGAGATCTATCTCCAAGTTTAAACTTATTCTAAGTGTTTTATGTTCAAATTCAATGGGTATAACAGTTGTTTTACCATACACCATCTCAAATGGTGTGAATCATGTGGTAGCTTTCTAAGTAGTTTGATTAGCCCAAATGGATTCTTGCAATCTATTTGTCCAATCCCTTTTATAGAGTGCAATTGTCTTAGTAAGGATAGACTCAATCTCTCTGTTGGTGACTTCTTCTTTCCCATTGGCCTTGGGATGGCATGGTCTCCATTTCATGTGCCTGGAGTTATATTCATTACCCAAGGCTGAAATCAAGGTGGAAGTAAATTGGGCTCCTTGGTTAGTTACTATTTCTCTTGGAACTTCATACCTTGTGAAAATATCCTCATATATAAATTTAGCAACCTTATTGTCCCTTTCAAGCTTCATTGGTCTAGTTTCAACCTATTTAGTAACATAGTCTGTACATACCAGAATATAGGATTTTCCATTTGAGGATGGTTCAATTGGCCCTACAAAGTCTAGGCCCCATCTGTCAAATGGAGTCACAACCACTTGGGTAAATAAAGGCATTTCATCTGATCTGCTTGGTCTATCCATCCTCTAACACCTATCACACTTCTGAGAATGTTTTTTTTACATCCTTATATAAATTTGGTCAGTCATTGCTAGATTAATCTTATGGAAAGGTAAGTGTTGAGAGGGGAGGGGTGAATCACTACTTTAAAATTTTTACCTATTATTCATTCATTTTCACTGAACTGAATCTCATTCATATAAACATTGAAAATCATAAAACATAAATTAGAAAACCATGACACATAACACCATGATTTTTTGTCATGCATAAATCCTTGGTTAGAGGAAAAAACTGCGGTGGGGATGACACCCACAATCCTTCACTTCTACAGAATAAAGGTTTCTTGGTTAGAGCTACAATGTTAGGTACTTCTGGTAGCTTACCATGTTAGGAGTATTATACTCGGTCAAGAGTACAAAAGACTTATTCAGTCTACCTGGTTAAAGGATTTTACAATCTCTCATCTAAGAGATGTACCCAGTTAGAAGATTTATAAAATAAGACATATTAGGGAATAACCACTGGATGAGATTTCTTATCTCCTAACTATTAATAAAAATTATTACAAAAATGTATGCATGTATGCATCAACCATAATGTTGTTGACTCATTATGCTCTGCAAGTGCATTACCTCTTTTTTCACTTGGTAACTTATTTATTTTTCACCCTATACCTTCTTCATTATGTCTTTAGCTCTCTTGTTGTAACTGCTTCTCTCTCTCTGCAATATTTTCCCTCTTCTCTGTATAATATTTAACATCCTCTGTCATCTTTATGTTTTGTTCATTTTATATATGATCTTAAGGTGGTTAACCTAATTAGACCCTTCTCCTTCTATGGTGGAGGTGAGGCAGTGCAAGGTTGGTTTCATTCCCAACATATTTCTTATTCTTGAATATCATTGGTGTAATTTCCTTGTGATCATGTGCAATCATATTGGTGAAATCCCAATGTTAAACCTAACTTCTATCTTGAATACCCTGGAATTTTTACCGCTTGGTGTCCAGGTTCAGTGTATTCAAATTTCAATTGTTATGTTGGCTCTGGTGTGTTTAGTATTGTTCTTTGATCTTGCTCAGTGACATAACCGTCTGCTCAGTAACTAACTCTGCTCGGTGGCAAATTCTTCTATGTGTCTCGGTGACTAACTCTACTCTGTGTTTCAGTGACTAACTGTTAGAAATTAATCTTTCCTTGGTGAACTATGTAATTAAAGGATAAACTGTCATGCCCAAAAGTTGGGCAAAAACACACGAACAAAATTTTTAAATAACGCCTTAAAACAGGATACTAAAACTACACAAGGGTAACATGCGCACGCAACACGGAGCAAGGGTAAATGGCAACCAGAATAGGTCTCAAGGAGAGAGATAGCTATCACGACTATTCTAAGCGATGACAAAAGTCCCAAGCTGGAACTGCACGCAAAATGAGATAGTTGACTGAAAGTCAACCAGGGGTGACCGAAAATCAACTACGCACTAAAAAGGAATAGGAACAACTAGGGTCCGCTTAGACCCAAAGGAAGAGTCGTACACGCAAACTAAGATGATCTGACTAAAAGTCAACTAGGGTTGACCAAAAGTCAACCGTGACTTGAAACACGAGAGGAGGGGTCTCCAAGACCTACTAAGTGCTAGGGAAGTCGAGGGTGCGCAAAATGAGATAGTTGACCAAAAAGTCAACCCATGTTAACTAAAAAGTCAACTATCTCCAAAGGGCTCGAAACTGGAAACCCAGGTTCCAGAGACCGAAAGGAGCACTGAGTTTCAATATCGAGGGCTACGGACAATGTTAGAACCAGGGTTGACCGAAAGTCAACCGTGTACGTCGACGGTCAAGGGTGACGAAAAAGGCTAGAAATAAACAAGAAATGATTAGGTTATAAGTCGATACGAAATAACCTTAATTCCCATACTTTAAGCATATTAACCTTTTAATAAAATGATTGAATTTAAAAAAACTAAAAGAGCATTATATTAACTTTTCGAAGACTACATTAAAGGCAACCTTGAATATTCATTTTATAAAACTACCTCCCATATAACAATATAATAAATTAAATATAATCTGTTAAATAATTAAGATAACATATAGTTAAAAACTTATATAGTAATCTAAAATTAAATCTACTCCAACATTTAAATAAATTATTTATATAATACAAGTCTATCTTAAATCTTACCTGAATAGAAATAATAAACCTTGAAATAGAATCTTAAACTCTAAGAATTAGAATCCTAAAACTAAAAAAAAACAAATACATATATAACTTTACATATATATATCTATTCCTTTTAACCAATCAAAATTAAAAAAAACATATATTTATTGCATGTATATAAATCAAATCTAATTAATTAAATTTATTAAATATAAAGAAATAAAATCTAATCTAATGAAAAAAAAACTTTATATAAATACAATCTAAATTAAATCTTAAACAAACAAATCTTAATTTAATTGAGGCTTAATTTAAAACTTGTCATACAATGTAATATAAAATACTAATGAAACAATTTAAGAAAAGAAATGGTTTAATAAATCTTTTTTTAACCTAACATAAAAATTTGAGGGTTGCGCGAAGAAGAAGGCCACAGAGGGCGGCGGAGGGGTAGGCGGCCGAAACGGACGGCGACAGGGTTTTGCATCGGAGGAAGGGGGAGAAAGCGGGGAAAATGTGGGAGGCGGGTGGGGGTGCAGCGGCGCCCTCCACACCGCTGTGCTCCACAGCGGTGGGCGGCCGGCCACGGCCGATGCCGCACCACCCGCTGTGGTTGCACAGCGGGGTGGGGCTACGCCCCGCGCGGCTGCTCTGTCGCAAGGGTTGGGGAGGGGCTCGGCCCTCCCCGCCCAACACAAATTTTTTTTTAAAATCAATAAAAAAATACACACAGCGCCCAGCGCTTAAAACCTCCTCTTTTTTTTTAAAAAAAGTTTATTAAGTCATTTATTTAATAAAGACTACAATGAATAGTTTATTTAAAAAGAGAAGCTAATAAAGATTAATTTATGTTTATAAATTTTTTTGACTGGTGAAAAAAAAACAACTAAATTCTCTGTATAGTTGAAAACAGCGAGCTTAGAATAATATTTTTTTTAAAAAAAAATCACATGGTCACATCCCATAAATGCTTACTAAAAACTTGGTGGAGATAAAAAAATCAATTGAACACTTTTTTTTTTTAATTTTTTTTTTCAGAATTTTACTAAGTAAAAAAAAAAAAATTGTTCATTTACTCTCCTCAAGAACACCAAGCACAATTAATTTAAGAATATAAAATAACATTTTAATTTTAATATACTACTCGTATATCCATAGGTTGACATAAAGATTAGATTTAAGCTATCCAACAAAATAGAGCAATAGTCCGTCTGATAAAATTATCTAATCAATAGTAAGCTTTCATACACATTCAAATCTATAACAACTTTTCAATAATGAGAAAATTTAAACAGTATGGATTTCATTCGAATCACACATAATGATTCTACACAGCTTCAAGTAAAGCGATAAGACATATTACAATGGCGTATTTTCAACCTACTCATCTCCCACATAAGGGTATCATGCATCTTTGATTTCCATCAGGTACCTGAAAACAAGGTAGAATGAGGTTGACCATGGAGGCTCACCTCCCAACCTAGGCCTTTACAAGGCCACCCCCGAGCTTGGGGATGCAATCTGGAACGGGTCACAAACAGATACATACAACAAGCAGTAACAGAAAGGAGACTCAGACACAAGAAAACTTCCCAATACCAGGATGCAACAAGAAGAAGTATCTCCAAGAGATCTTCCAGAAATAGGGGTAGTGGTAGACCTCACTGAAGGAGAAAGCCAAGATCACAAATAAGATACGCAAGCCTCACATGGACTTGCCAAGGATCATCTTCACAAGATGCTATCCTGAATAACCTCCTTATACCTCCCAAAT
>MU223719.1:418631-452612 GCA_018584345.1 Thuja plicata | reverse complement strand
ATCTTGGCTTCATGGGTATCGTGTTACCCCAAGTTTATCCCTCCACACATGGGAGACTCTGCACTTAACAGGAGTCATTTCCACTACCCCTCCAAGGCTACTCTGCCCTCCCAAGGGTGAGTGTACCTTGAAGACCCATTCAAAAATCATCACATAGTAAACACATTGAGAAAGCAAAAAGAAATTTTTTAACAAAATAAAAAGCTTCAAGAAAACCATAAACTCCATTAATGGAGTCCTTGAGCTCAAGAACACATAAACATAAACAAAACATTAAAAAGGATTCCAACCTTGATCCAAGCAATGGTGTGAAGAGTACTGGTGTTGAGCTATCCCTCCTAAGCTTCCTTCTCCAAATGCTCTTTCAAACTGGATTCTATCTCTAAGGGTAGAGAGTGGGTGAACACTCAACTCATCCTCAAAACTCCCCTAAATAGGCAAACCTCCAACCTAAGCAAGGTTTAACCCAAGGGTGAAGTAACTCTAACCAATCCATAACCCAGCCACTTCCTAACCCTCCAAGGGCAAAGTCAAAAGAAACATGGGTAGAAGAGAGAGTGAGGTTAACCAAAGTCACACTCCTCTTTCAAATTCGCTCAAAGATGAAAATGACACTTTAAGGGGGTAATAAATGAGTTTAGAGGCTCATTAATGACCGAAAATGACCCCTAACCCATAGGGTTCCAAGTTGGGTGACTAAAACTGACCCCGGTTACCTTCTAGGAGTCCAAAAGACCCTCTAAAACTTACCCTGAAGTCAACCTACGAAATTCTAAGTCAAAGAAACTCTAGAAACTTCTAACCCTGGGGTAAACATGGGTATTACTCAAAGATGACCTTAGTTAACCCTTGACTTACCTTGGTTTCCCAATACTAGCCATGTCCATAATAAATTACAACACTTTGCCAAATTTGGCACATGAACTTAAAACATTAGACATGACTTGATAACATGAACATTTACTAATTTAATAACATACATGCAAACCACGTTTATGAAATAAACACATAACAATGAGGTCCATGTCTCTTTATATAAACAAGACCTTGGTAAGCACAGGTATATACATAGGTTCCAAAACTGGGTCCCCGATTTAGTTCCATGGTCAACTTTTCCTGCACACTCAATGCACACATCAGTAGATCCAAAACAACATGTTATGAAGCATACACGACATCAATAATACACATATATATATAAACCATATTTACATTAGAACTGAAATAACCTAGCATTATTTTTCTAAACCAAATTCATCATGTAACATTTCTACATTTACATCCATATAAGATATCAACATACGCTAAAATTGAATTGGAACATAAGGCATCTCAAAAGTACCCTGATGACAAAATCAGGTACTGAAAATATAACCTAGGATTCCATATATAAAAGTCTCCAATAGGTCAAAGCATGTCTAAGTACATAATCACTGAAAGTATAGAAAACACTGAATGAATAACAAAATAAGCAGTGAAACAAGGACTGCCTGAGGTGGGTCTCACATAAACTAAGGTATCCTATTTTGTTCTTATCCTCTAGTCCAAGTAGGAGGACATGTCACATTTTTGTATTTCCTTTTTATAAGGAAATTGGATATTCCTCCTTAAGAGGATTCCTACACATGGCACACACTTAATGTGAATGTGGCACTCATAGGATATGGGAGTTACATGCAAACTCCTTCACTCATCTCTACTTAAGAGATGATTCTCACACACTTCTCAAGGAGGTTCTCAAAAGTTAGCTCTCAAGTTAGTTCTCATGAGAATTCTTCTCTCTTCTTCTCCCACTCTCATTCTTCCTCTCACAATATTGTAATGATCTCTCTCTCTCTCTCTCTCTCTCTCTCTCTCAACTTCTTGCCTCATTCATATTATGTTCACAAGGAGTTTTTCTTAGTTTTATCCTTTCAAAAATATTCTCTTTGTGTTGATCTTGAGCTCCTTGATGCTTTTGGTGAAAGATATTGAATCATCATTCATTCATTGGGCAATGGTAAAATTTGTACTTCTTGCAAACTCTCTCTTGGATTCTTTCCTTCCTAATCTCTATTTGTTTTCTTAATATTTCTAACATGGTATCTGAGCCACTAATACTTGTTTGAGTATTTGCAGGTTCATTTTGATCTAACATTTTTGCAGCCCAATTTTTTTTTGTCTTCATTTTCAGTTTATAGTTTTCATTTCGCCCTCTGTCAGGCAACCACAAGGATCTTTCTCTCTATTTTGCATGTTTTTTCTAATAATTTGTAGGCTCATCTTCATTTTTTGTCAGATTTATATATATATATATATATATATATATATATATATATAAGTTTAGAGGAAAAATTTCTAACTTTTATTGTCTTGCAGAGTTATATATCTCTATTTACTAGTTAATATTCCTTAATTTTGCTTATTTTGCTTGTTGTTCCAATATCTCTGTTTAATAATCTTTGTCTTGCAGCTTTGTGCACCCTTCAAATATTTAGTGTATGATCTGAGGGCCTTAACTCTTGAAGTGAAGTCTAAACCTTTGAAGCAGGTGAGAGTCCTTAGATCTTGTTTTTCATCTTTGAGCTGCCTCCCTTTCCTTGGCGCAACCTCCCTTCATTCTATCTTCTTCGCAACTAAGCTGCTTGCATTTTGTTTTCCCCCTTTCTCTTTTTTCTTGCGCAGCAAAGGGCGTATCTTTGATCTTGCTTTTAGACTGTTGTTTTCTCACCCTTATCTTTCTTGCTCGCACCCTTACCTCTACTTTTTCTGCTTCCATATAAGCTTAAACCTTTTTAAAAGATTAAAACATTATTTTGAATGTCAAAGATTAATATGAAATATAAAGCTTAATCATATTTAATCTTATTCAAACATTTTTTAGTATATATTCCTTTATCTTTTTTTGTTAATTCATCTCGTTTCATTCACCTTTTTTATTCTCAACATTTATTTTGGCCTTCCTATTCCTTGATATTAGTCCTCCTTGGTTTTAACCTCCCCTTGGCTGCTCCTCTTCTTTCTTGCACCATTTACATTTATCTCTTCTTCCTCTGCATTATTTCTTCTCTCTTCTCCAACCACCACCACCATTTTTTCACTCACCAAACATCTTTTCTTTGCCTGTCTTTCTAATTGCAGCAGCTCCAAACATTTAAAACTACAACATCAACCTTTTTCATCATTCTCGCATTTCTATGTTACTCTGCATTTATCACTGTTTCCATACACTTCTACGTTGCATATAGAGGATCTTTCCTTTCATTTCTGCCAACTCCAAGGAAGTTATAAGGAAGTTAAAAAGTATATATATCACTATATATAATTCTATTTTTTAACAGTGTATATATCTGCATTTTTTTCAGCCTTCTAAACAACTAACTAATAATTCTCCCTTATAAGGGCAGTAGTTCACTGATTATTATTCTGGAAATAGTATTGATTATTATTCTTATTAGCGTTTTATTTTGCATTTTCTTCTTGCTAACATTTATCTCTGCAGGCACTTGTCAGTATCTTTCATATATTTGTAACTCCTTTGTCCTAACGTTTCATCCAATCTATGCAGGCAGTTAGTTTATTCTTCATTATATTCTTATATAAGGCATTCTTAATCATTTCTAGGTTAGCTCTGTCATGCTGCATGATTATCTTTATTTGGTTTAGTTTGTACTCTCTTATATCTCTTGTATTTATTATTTTAAATCAACAAAAAATAAAAACTCGTTTATCTAAATAGTTTAATTTTTTTAAACTTTAGTTAAATCATGGTGTAATTTAGTACTTTCAGTTCTTTTAGTTTACAATAACATTTCAAGAGTATTTTAAAATTTTAAAATTTGAGATTTAAGCAACATTTAAACATTTCTTAAAAGTTTTTTTTATCATTCCTTTAAATTTTAAAAGCATTTGATTTTAAAAAAAAATTGTTTACATCAATTTGTGTAAACAAATCTTTGTTAACCATTATACATTGTTTTTAATACATTTTTATTCACTAATCCACTTTTTATTTTAATATTAATCAATTCTCCTTTATTATTTTAAATATTTAATAATTTTAGATTTTTTAAAAATTCTATTTGAACCATTCAAATTATATTTATCATTAAGTTAAATTTATTTTTCTTATTAACATTATATATTCATTGTATTTCACTTTGTTTAAGTTAATCTGATCTTTTTATTTATTAATCATGTCTGCCTAAATTCTTGAAATCAAATTCAACAGTTCTAACCATCATTTATTTATGTTTTATAATTTTGTGCTAAGATTTTTTTAAAGAATGTTTTTTAATTGTAAGTTATGTTTTCAAAATTTGTACAATTGGTAAATTATTATTCAAGGAACGAGGGTATTTCTTTTTTCCTAGCTAACCAACATTTAACTTTTTGAAATTATTTCAATTTTATGAAGCAAAATGATATACATCAAATATTTGATCCAATGCAAATAAAGTCATTGCTAATGCTAACTTATAAATTTTCACGTATTGTGAGTTATCTATTGACATTGCCTTCATGTGTATTATTATTAATTTTATTGTTTAAGCATTATTGCTGTCAATTTTATATGATCTTTGGTATGCACTTAGTTGCATTTTTTTGGGGTTCATCTTGTACCATTTGTAAGTTGAACTGGGTTGCACTTACTTCAGTTGATGTTTACCAACTTGTTCCATTTGTAAGTTGCACTAGGATGCACTTACTTCAGTTGATGTTTATCAACTTGTTCCATTTATAAGTTGCATTGCAATGGACTTACTTCAATTGATGTTTATCAACTTATTCCATTTGTAAGTTGCACTGGATGTACTTACTTAAGTTGATGTTTATAAACTTGTTCCATTTGTAAGTTGCACTAGGATGCACTTACTTTAGTTGATGTTTATCAACTTGTTCTATTTTTAAGTTGTACTGGGATGCACTTACTTTAGTTGATGTTTATTAACTTGTTCTATTTGTAAGTTGCACTGGGATGCACTTACTTCAGTTGATGTTTATCAACTTGTTCCATTGCTTGTTTTTCTCTTGGTGAGGATGTTCTTCTTGTAATCCTTCTTGAATTTTGTTGTATTTCTCATGTATTTGGTAGGAAATATATTTTTCTCACTCATAATCCTTAGTTCAAATTATTATTTATTATATGTCAATCTTAATGTTGGTTCAAATTATTATCTCCTTAATGGTTCATTGCTTATGGTTCATAAGTGTAGACATGATTTCCTAATCAAATCAAATATTTACTGGTACTTGAGTAACATGTTATTCTAATTTATCATTGCCTCTCATATTTCTTTGATTAATATACTAATGTGATAATGCACTGCATTCTTCTTTGCTTAGATCATGAGTCATGCAGGTTGTGGATTGATCACCCATTTTCTTGCAGTGAGATGACTCATTAGTGGACTTTCTATATCCATGTGATTGATGTAATGTTGATACAGGTTTCATTAATTGGCCTTGTCTATGGTTATTTGTGCATTAGTATGTTTATTTTTTGAGAGCATTGATGGATACTATTGTACCTATCTTCTTTATTTTGACATTTTGAGCATATGGTTTATTTAGATATCATGTTAGCTCCATTGAATTTTGGTGAACAATTACATTTATCTTTCTCTTCTATCCTAGTTTACTCTATGAGAATTTTCTCAAAATTAAATTCTGATGTTACAAAGTTCAAAAGTTATACTAACTTGAATATGAGATGGAATTCTACTTGTGGATAATTTCCTTGTTTCATGTTTTCTTGTTCTATGTTTCAAGTGATCCATCAAAGCACATTAAAGACATCAATTCAATTACACATGTCCTATGAATCACAAGACTACTTGCAGATATGCATATACTTCCAATTCAACACATTTAAAGGACTGATCCACTTCTCTTGGATCTACCAAAGCTGCTTGTACATCATGTTTCTAGAAGACTCTTGCAAACTTGGAGACAATACAATTTCTTCCTTATATTGAAGATAAAGTTGCATATTTTTGTAAAAAAATGGGTTTCATGCCCCTTGTTGTAAACACCCCAAGTAAAGATTAAAGTGGGGTGTTAGAAATTAATCTTTCCTTGGTGAACTATGTAATTAAAGGATAAAACAAGGTATCCTATTTTTTTCTTTTCCTCTAGTCCAAGTAGGAGGACATGTCACATTTTTTTATTTTCTTTAATAAGAAAAATAGATATTCCTCCTTAAGAGGATTCCTACACATGGCACACACTTAATGTGAATGTGGCACTCATAGAATATGGGAGCTACATGAAAAATCCTTCACTCATCTCTACTTAAGAGATGCTTCTCACACACTTCTCAAGGAGGTTCTCAAAAGTTAGTTCTCAAGTTGGTTCTCATGGGAATTCTTCTCTCTTTTTCTCTCATTCTCATTCTTCCTCTCATAATATTGTAATGAGCTCTTTCTCAAGCTCTCTCTCCCTCTCTCTCTCTCTCTCTCTCTCTCTCTCTCTCTCTTGACTTCTTGCCTCATTCATATTATATGCACAAGGGGTTTTTCTTAGTTTTCCCCTTTCAAAAACATTGTCTTTTTGTTGATCTTGAGCTCCTTGATACTTTTGGTGAAAGATATTGAATCATCCTTCATTCATTGGGTAATGGTAAAATTATTACTTCTTACAAACTCTCTCTTGGATTCTTTCCTTCCTAATCTCTATTTGTTTTCTTAATATTTCTAATACTAACTTTGATGTGTGATTGTTCTCTGCTTAACTCGGTAACATGCTACTATTCAGTGCTCGGTGTCATTGATACTCTGATTTACCGTCTATCTTCCTTAGTGCATTATTCCTCTTTACCAATTGTCTTCATTGAATATTATGACTTTGACAAGACTAATGACAACAAACTAACTCATAGGAGTATCAATCTCCCCCTTTTGCATTAGTTGGCATTTTGATAAAAACTTCAAAGTCATCAATATTTGGTGTAACTCCCCTATTCACATGCCTATATCTTCCTTACCAGTATTATCCCCTTATGTGCTATATTAATACATACTATATTATCCCCTTTTTTGACAAATGCCAAAATCAGAATTGCTTAGGGCTCGGTGGGATATATGATGTATCTTATAAAAAATGTGAGTGTACTTCTTCTTTACATCAGTTATGGATGACTCCCATGCATCTTTGAGTGTTTGGAGTATAACAAGTTGAGTAGCAACATCATCTTCCAATCCAATGATGGTGTCAATTGAACTACCATCGGGGGTGTTGACCAACTCTTTGGCCTTCTTCAAATGCCTTTGCATAGATTCCATGTGGGGAATCAAAAGTTCTTGCAGTTCTAGAAGTTCCATCCTTCTATTATTCTCTTCTTTTCATAGTTCTTGTTGCATCCCCATCAAGTGTTTCAACCTTGAGTAATAGACTTGTAAAGAACCGGGCTTGGTAGAAACATTTTTTAGCTGCTCGGTGAGATTGGTCTCAACAGACTCATCTTTCTTCTTGATATCCTTGATAAAGTATGAAATAGAACAAAATTTCTAAAATATTAAAAGTATATAAGACAACTTAGTCTCAATCTTGGTAGATTCCTTAGAAAGTGATACCTTGTCAACTTCAATGTTATCTAGAATGGATTCAAACATTTTCAGTTCCATCTTCCTTGAATGAATATTCACCATGTAGTCACTAGTGTCTTGATTTGGATTTCGGACTTGCTCCACTAGTCCTTCTACCTGACGAATGATGTCTTTTTCTTCATCAATGGTGGAGTCTGGGATAATGTCTTGTAAGACATCCTTGATACTTTCTAATACATTAGTCTTCTTCCTCTTCCAAAGTAATTTGTTTTTCATTTCCTTAAGTTTCACTAGTTCAACATACTCATTCATTTCATCATAGTCTATAGTAGATAGGCTGACATTTGGTAAAATGATTGGTTGACTCAAATCTACATGTTTCCTCTTCTTTGATTTCTTCTTCTTTTCTACCTTCTTTGGTGAGTGTGATGCCTTCAGTGTATCAGATGTTGTCTCTATTGTGCATGTTCTAGCTCTTTTCTCTTCTTTTTTATTTATTCCTTCTTTTCTTCCTATTTCCCTTTTGCTTTCTTTTCTCCTAGTGTGTCCTATTTTGGCTCATTTGTGTTCTTTTCGGCTTACTTTTTTTCATTTTGTTCCTTTCATTCATCTTTTTGGGCTCTTGGTGCTCTACAATAGACCCAGTTGGGGGAACTGATTTGGTGTTCAATGTTGCTACTTTCTCGATTGTTGTATCCTTCTCGGTGTTCTTGTCTTTATCAACTTCCCTTTCCTTTTCTTTCTTTGTTTCATTTTCCTTCCCTATTTCCTTTTGTTGGTCATTTTCTACATGATCTATATCCATAGCAACTGGATCATTATCACCTTGAGTTGTGTGATAATCTAGTACTTGTTCAAATATAGGCTGTAGAGTAGTAGCTTTATCATTGATGTTCATTTGTTCTGTATTGATGTCCTTGGTTTCCATACCATTCTCATCTTGTGATGTATCATCTTCAAGATCTTTGTCAGTAATATCCTTAATAACAATTTCATCGGTGTCAATTTTTAGATCAATAGGATTATTCTGACCTTGATCATCTTTGGCAACTTCATCGGTTATGTTCTCCTTTTCTTGTATAGCTTGATATTTAGGCTCTTCGATATCAAATATATCTCTCCATTTTGCATTTATTTCCAATTGTAATTGCTCCAAGTCTCCCGTCATAATCCTTAAAGATCTTTCCTTAACATGGAATCATTTAGAGTTTTGTTTCAAGTTCTCCTCAATTTATTCAATAGATATATTTGGTACAGTTAGCACAAGAGATATCTCTCTCATTTTTTTTTCAACATTCATAGCATATTTCCATCTTGCATCTATGTTGTTGTATAACTCAATAGGCAAAAACATGATAACTTCAAGTGGCGTGTATCTGAATTTGTGTAAAGAGTAAATAATTGCATCTTCAATTTTTACCTTGTTCTCTTTGCTTTGAGTATTGTACTTTTCTTGCTTCATTCCTCTGAATGTTCCATGCTTCTTCATTATGTCTAACATTTCATCTAGACTTCCTGGTGGTGGAGGCTTGTTCTTCACAACTTTGGGTATTCTCAAATCTTTAGTCTCTGAGTCAGTGTCTAGTGGTAGCTTGAATTTTCTCCTTGGTCTAGTATTTTCCTTCTTGCCTCTTACATACATCTTCTCTTTTGTTTTAGCATAGTTCTTCTTTTCTTTCGGTGATGTTGTAGACCTTGCTGGTGATCTAGTAGATTTGGGGCTTGGTGAAGGCTTCAATACTTGTGGTTTCTTGTCTTCCACTCTGGAGGTTCTACCTCATCTTCTTCATTATTAGTTCCCAAATCCTTAGTCAAGTTAGCACTCATCTCTAGATTTTCTTTGAATTTTAGGTACTAAGATACCTTTCTTAATCTTAGCCTTAACTTCTTCATATGTTTCATACCTCTTGGCTCTTTTATCAGAAGGCTTAGCGAGAGTTTTGATTTATTGAGATGCAATGTCTATTTCCATCTCATATCCCATAGGATCTAGACATATGCTCCTAGGATCGACTGCATTGATAAAACATGGGTTGGTGTCTACCTCAAAACATATAGAATCATGATATTTCTCAACTAATTGAGGTGGAACTCTAAATTTCTGATGCATCCTTGTTTGGAATTTATAGAAGTAATCATTCATAACAATGTCAAGATTATCTCCTAGAATCTTTATGTATTCACTGATTTGATAAATGTTTGGTTTATCAACACTCCATTTCACATTTCCAATAGATAGAAATAAGTTCTCAAAGTAAAATTATATGCATACCAGTAGTGAACCGAACTTCAATGTATTTGTCTTGGATTTCCTTATAGTGTTCATGTTGTCTTCAAGCTATTTTAACAGTATCTCACATAGATCGATTTGCATGTCTTTCTTTACAATCTTATACGCCAGATCTACAACACCACAAGGTACGTTGTCCACTCAGGGTGATTGGAATACTCGGTAGGAAAATATGTTACATGCAAAATTCAACTTGGGTTCTTCAATGCTAGAAATCCTCAGACCTCTCCCATCCCATTTGGCTTTGGTTCGCTCACTCAGCTTGATATTCTCAATCTTCTAATAGCTTTAGGCTTGTCTCCAATCGGGTAACCCGTTACAATATGTAAGACATCCTTTGTGATCTTCACAAGTTGATCTAACCACATACATTGATCGTGTACTTGGATAAGTACCATCCTTATCCATTTGGTCTTGAATACCTTCGGTATATGCAAGGCATGTGTCAAACATTTTGACTCCAGATGAACATGATCTCTCTTTAGTTTTTCATCTAAACATAACTTCTGGTAAGATGAATCAATGTTTTCTTCACATATCTCATCAACCTTACAATGGGTGAAAGTTCACACATATTCGATCAATAACACTTTGTCCAGAATGAATGAAAGTACTTCCATCATGTCTGGCTAAGCTGCCTTCGCGGGGGGTATCTTGTACTTAGAATTCACATACTCAACATTTTCAACCACAACTAGGTTTTGAGTTTTAACGTCCATAGCCTCTTGTCAAATACAAAAATTGTTGAGCTAGCTTTTTGCGTCTAAGATTCAGTTGCACTAGCACAACTAGGGAAACACCACAAATAACTTGAATAGATTCAAATATGCTCAAAGTGATATAGGATTACCTTTGTAATTTCTCAAATCTACTTGAGGACTCAGTTCTCCAACTCTTCTCACACTGCTCTATAAAATGTTAAGTAACAATGATAGATGATGCATTCTATATATGGTTTTTTCTAGGTTTACAGTTTCAATGGTCTTAAAGTAGCAATTAATGCTTAGTCGACTTACTTTACCGAATACCTAACTTTTATTTCCTTATACCGAATAAATATGAATCATAAACTCAATAGTATGAATCCAAATGCACCTATTAATGCTCATATGGATCCCTGCACATGTACTAGGAACCGATTAAGATTTGAATTTTGACTTTCAGTTCCTACTCATACCTCTTACATTTAGGTAAATTTGGTTGCACTCAATCTGAAGGACGACATGACTTCAACTGTTCCAAATTATGTTCCATCATCCATGGTCTTTCTTCTTTGTGTCTTATTCATCTGATCTCTCATTTCTTCAACATTCACTTTAGATTTCTCAGATGTTTCTTCCTTGGTAGGAGCTTTTTCTTGGTACCTGTAGTCTTTGGCAAGGTGACCTATCTTGTGACAATGGAGGCATGCCATGCCATGGCTTCTCCAAGATCTTTTATTGTTCATGCCATGTAGCAACATGAAATTTTCAGTAATGTGCCCATATCTTCCACAAAATTAACAAGATATCCTTGTGTTATAGTCACATAGTATGGATGTACCCTGCCGGTTGTTTGGCATATTATATCGATTCGGTACCCATTTGTCATTTATCTTTTGTGATATGAATTCTTCATATTTGTGATTGTACTTGTTGCAATTACTATAGTAGCCATCAAACTTTGGCTTTCTTGTGTTGTTCTCAGTCTTTGATCTGCATTCATGTGCTCGGTGCCCATACTTGTTATAGTTATAGAAATGTCCATCAAACTTGGGTGAGCTCAATGACTTGCCTCTTTTTCTTCTACATACATTTGCAGTATGTACATGCTTCCCACAGTAATGTAAACTAGGTTTGTTTAGCTTCGGTGGGGTAGAAGTTCCTTGACTGTCAGCTTGATTAGAGGACTCTCCTTTCTCATTAGTGCTCTTACTATTGAATCCTAGTCCAGTCTTGTCTATCGGTTGTCTCTAAATTTTAAGCTGTACATCCAATGATATCAGTGTTTCTTCATCTCTCTTTAGTATCTCATTTTCTTCTTTTTCAGATTTGATCTCTCTGGTCATTAATCTATCAACTTCACACTTCATTGCTTGATTCTCAAATTATTTTTTGGCTAAATCTATATTAGCACTCACTAGTTGATTGGTCATTATAGTGTACTTGCATCCTCCTCATGATTTCACTGTCTCTCTCAACTATTCTTTTTTCAAACAGTCTTTTATCTTCTTCATCTATTCTTAGTGCATTTTCAACTTCTCCCTTAGAGTCAAGTATCTCACTCATTCTCAATGCTTGTGTTTCTTGATCTATCTTTGCCAATTTCAATTGATCAGTAAGTTTCTTGTTCTTTTCCATGAGTTCTGCAATGGTAGAGTCAACTTCACCATTCAAACTACCTTCAGAGTTGTTTCAAGAGTATCAACATGCTCTTGTGTGGATTTTAGTTCACTTCATAGTTTCTTCCTCACTTTTAAGGAATTTTCTAACTTTATTTTCAGATCTTCAATCACTTATTGTGCACTCTCCAACTCAAACTCAAGACTATAAATCTTCTTAGATTGCTTGTAACTTTCCATGGTCATGATCTTTACTCTCAGGTGTTTAAACCTTTATCTCAAGAGACTAGCTATGATACATATTGTTGGATTATTCTTATGGAAAGCTAAGTACTAAGAGGGGAGGGGTGAATCAGTACTTTAAAACTTTTACCTATTATTCATTCCCTTTCACCGAACTGAATATCATTCATATAAACATTGAAAAGCATAAAACATAAATTAGAAAATCATGACACATAACACCATGATTTTTGATCACATAGAAATCAATGGTTAGAGGAAAACAATGCAGTGGGGATGGCATCCACAATCCTTCACTTCTACAGAATAAAGGTTGCTTAGTTAGAGCTACAATGTTAGCTAAATCGATAGCTTACCATGTTAGGAGTATTATACTCAGTCAAGAGTACAAAAGACTTATTCAGTCTACCTGGTTAAAGGATTTTACAATCTCTCATCTAAGAGATGTACCCAGTTAGGGATTTAAAAAATAAGACCTGTTAGGTCCTACCCACTGGATGGTATCTCTAATCTCATAACTATTACAAAAACTTATTACAAAAATGTATGCAAGTATGCATCAACCATAATGTTGTTCATACTCATTATGCTCTACAAATGCATTACCTCTTTCTGTACTTGATAAATTATCTATTAGGCACCATATATCCTCTTCATTGTGTCTTTATCTTTGTCATTGTAACTACTTCTCTCTCTCTACAATATTTTCCCTCTTCTATGTGTAATATTCAGCATCCTTTATCATCTTTATGTTTTGTTCAATTTATGATCTTAAGGGGGTTAATCTAATTAGATCCTTCTCCTTTTGTGGTGGAGGTGAGGCAATGCAAGGTTGGTTTCATTCCCAATCTATTTATTATTATTGAATATCATTAGTTGACTTTTCTCATGATCATGTGTAATCTCAATGTTCAACCTAACTTTTGTCTTGAATACTGTGAAAGTTTTCCCGCTCAGCGTCTAAGTTCAGTGTATTCAAATTTGAATTGTTATGTCAGATCTAGTGTGATTTGATCTTGTTCGGTGACATAAATTTCTACTCGGTAATTAACTCTGCTTGGTGACTAACTCTACTCTGTGTCTGTGTGACTAACTCTTCTCTATGTCTCGGTGACTAACTTTTCTCTATGTCTTGGTGACTAACTCTGCTCTATGATTGTTCTCTGCTTAACTCAGTAACATGCTACTACTCGATGCTTGGTGTCATTGATACTCTCCTTTACTGACTATCTTCCTTACTATATTCTTCCTCTTTACCAATTGTCTTCATTGACCATTATGACTTTGATAAAACTAATGACAACAAACTAACTCATAGGAGTATTAATAGTATCCTGTATTGAGATTGTTCATGATTGTTCCTCTTGGTTGCAAAGTGACCACCACATGGTTCATCATTAAAAGCATGAAAAATATCATAGGTCTCATCCTCACATACACATATTCTTATGAACTCATCTGGACTAGTATAAAACATGCAATCTTCTATCCATAAGAAGTTGAAACTCTTCTCCACAAGTTACCTTCTTTCCTTTGGTGAAAAGTGAGGAGGAGTCCTGCCAATAGATAAGTATTTTTCTATGTCTGTATACCAAGGGTTGTGAGCATTTATGGAAAATAAGTGCTCATCTAGAAAGGTATTATCAATGGCTACATAATCATTTTTTACTTGTATTCTAGATAGAAAATCAGGCACTACATTAGCTTTACTAGGCTTGTCAACAATTGGGATATCAAATTGTTGGATTAACAACAACCACCATGCTAACCTTTCCGCAATAGAATTTTTATTCATGAGATACTTAATTTTTGCATGATATGTGTGTACAAATAATTGATACCCGATTATGTAATGCCTAAATTTGTCAATAATATAGATTGTTGCCAACATTTCTTTGGTGACAATATAGTTGAATTTAGATCCCTAGAGATTCTTTCTAACATAGTAGATGGCATGCTCAATTGATCCTTCTTTTTCTCCTAGATTTGTTCCTATGGCATAATCATAAGCATCAGTATGAATATGGAATGTAGTGTCTGACCTAAGGTGGATGTCACTAACATTTAGAGCATACGTAGGCTGTTGGTTTAGGTCTATGGAATAAACTTGTTTTTTCTATAGTTTATTATTGGGATTAGGTGTTGGTTGTGTTGGCAGCTATGTAGACTATGTTAGAGATGTATTTACATCAGGAGGAGGTGGTGATGGCATTAAATATAGATTTTGAGGTTTCTTCAGGTAACCAGATGATTGGTTAGGAAATTGTTGACCACCCCTCAACTGAGGTAATTGTTTCCAATTACTTTGTGGTGGTTTCCACTAATCTTGAGGTTGTTGCCACTTATTTTGGGCTTGTTTCCAATTCCCTAGAGGGTTTCCATTGAGGTGAAATATTTTGGTAGTTTGGCCACTGAGTTTGTGGGTTATTCCAAGGATGGGATTGATAATTTCAAGGATTAGGATTAAACTAAGGTTGTCACTAATTACCAAAAGTAGAATTTGAAAAAGGACCACAAAAAGTTAAGGGATCTTGTGGTATACCTTGCCTTGGTGCCCATAGTCACCTTTGAGAAATGTAGAAGACCTGATCACCATCTCCTTCCACTGGGTTGAACTCAATTTTTATGTACTTCGAATCTAGATTAGCCACCATTTTGCATCTACAATATTTCTTCTTTTGTCTACAGTGAAGGAAATATTCAGCAAGAATTGCCTCTTCTTCTTCATGCTTCTTTTTGGCTTGCATAGTATCCAACTGTGTGGCCATATTGTTGATAATTTCCTATTTAAAATTAGATAGTAGGTGAGTGATTTTTTCCTTGAGACTCCATTACCAGTTGATTTTCCCATAGTAGAGTGATAGCCTCTTCCTTTTTTAACAGTTGCTCTTGAGTAGTTAAGACATATTTTCTTGATATCATCCAAAGTTGATTGGGTGATATATCATCCTTCCATCAAATCAAATGCTTCAATGCAACCATCATTGATCCCCCTCAAACATAGCAACTTTTTTTATTCTTCATTAAATTGATGGTGTGTTGACTTCTATAGGATGAATATAAACCTTGATATGTAATCCTCCAAGCTTTCATCTTCTTTATGATGCATTCTAAAAATATCATCTCCTCTCATGTCATTTCCTCTATAGTATTCTTTGTATTTTTTTAAGAATGTTGCCTTCATCTCATCCTAATCATGCGCAACATTACCCTATAAGCCCATAAACCATCTAATATTTGACTCTTTTAGAGTGGAAATGAATAACTTGAGCCTATGAGTATCAGTGGTGTAGTCAAAACTTTGAAAAAGGATGTCAAATTCAAAGAGGAATGTATCAAGGTCCTCTATGACCAAGCCATAAAATTTCGGAAGAGTTGAAGCAGGAATATTCTTAAGGTTTTTATTGCCATGTTGATTAGTAATAGGAAATGGAAAGGTTTTTTTCATCCTTGGTGGACCTATGGATTGATAAACCACTAAATCCAGTTGGTTATCACCTTAATTTTGATTGGATGGGTTCACAAGAGGGTGAATATGAAAATTATCCAAGATATCAACAAAAGGATTTGTTCAAGTGTCTCTTCAAATATGTTTAGACCAATTGGTTCTTCTTCTGAGGAAGATGAAGAGGAGATTAAATTTTGTGCAGCATCAGTATATGGATTCTCTTCTTCTTCTTCCTCTCTTCTTCTTCTTAGGGAGCATAAATTTCACCTGGCTAATATTTAGGGTAGCTAGGAATAAATCTCCCTAATGCATTTCTTCTTCTTCTATGTATGTAGATTGATAACTTCTTACCAATTCAAGCTAGAAAAAAACTTTCAAAACAAATAACTAAATAAAGCTAAAGATAACATGAAATGAACTAGATATTTGAATCATGATTGCAATAGGTACTCAGCTTGACACCATCCCCGGCAATGGTGCCAAAAATGTATGCCTTTCCAAATGGTTAAATAACTCGGTTCAACTCATCTACTCATGGATTGGTCATCTTAATTGAGTAGCTATTTGTCATATGCTAAGGGTCATTTAATATGTCAACCAAGGGTTGTGAACTTGAAATGGTTCTGCACAATATATGCACTAAGTTTCCATTAAAGCCATGCTAACTACTGCTGGAAAAAGTAACAAACACAGGAAAATAGATGCTTAAAAGTAAACCTACTCAGTTAGAAACTACTTAAGAATGAATAAAGTGAAAAAAAATTATAGAAACCAATTTTAGGCCTATCAGGTAGGAAACTACTCTGCCTACTTGGGCTGCAGGAACAGACATGGGAAGTGTTTCCCAATGGCTGCATGAATTGACAAGCGATTGAACAACAACTACAACAACTAAAAATAAAAAAAAAATATAAAGGATCACTCACCAAGTGGGCCCCCTTGGATCAGTGGATCCAAGTTCTTCAACACACTATAAACTCAAAGTAATCATTTCTTTATTCATATACCACAAATTGATTATACATAGTAGTGGAAAATGTGAAAACTATATTGTTGAAAATAGTTACATCATTATTAATCTACTACTGTATATCTTTTAGCTAACCTCAGAAGAGGCTTCAACAACTTATTTAAACTAAAACTTCACAACTAACCAACTAACTAACTAACTGACCACCTCCAACAAAATAGATGGGTGCAGTTATTAAATTGAAAGCAGAAAGGAGAGATTATCTCAACAAGAAATAAATAGTATTTTTCTTATCTGTAGGAGATAATATAGGACAACAACTCCCTATATTTTCTCTGCATTAAAACACCACTAATTTCTCTAGCTGGAATGTGAATCAATTAGTTAACCCATCAATGTTATCCTCCTTGCTACACCTGGTTTAATGACTTGGTCCAAGAACTGGTGAAACACATTTAAGTGTTAGCTTGACCATTCTTTCATGTTCATCTATTCCTATGGAAAAAGGTTAGGAGCACAATAATGTGGAGATACATCCAATCCACACATCATGCATTTATTAAAATTCATATTTTATTAATATGGATATATCACATGGTTGCAGGAAAACTAGACTACTTGGCTGTAGGAAACCTATTATACTTCAATTATTTAAAAATGAATAATATAAAGATAACCATGGTTTAAAACATCAATTATTTCATCCCAAAAGTGTTTAAGTCCACATGCCATATGGTCATCAAATATTATTTTAAAATCCATAAGATTATTAAAAGAAAAGTCTTTAAACACCCATAAACCCTATGATAGTTCTAAGAAAAATAAGAGAAACTAGGATAAAATAGGTTTTTATTTCAGCTCATCAGTCTTCCTTAATCCTTGTCTCCACACTTGGCAGGGAAGGGTATTGTTTCACTCTCCTATCTCAAGGCCCCATTTAATTGTTTTAAATATATTATATGCAAGGTAACTGAGAGGGGGGTGAATCAGAAACCAATAAAACTTCTTTATTTATATCCTTTATTATTAGTAATAACTGAGAGGGGGGGGGGGTGAATCAGTGGCCTAAAAAATATTCCAATATTCAACCCAAAAACTTAGTACCACAATATTAAGCCTCTAGTTATCTTTAGTCCCATAAGATGAATGCCTCTAAATATGTTTATCAAATTACTACTACTCAGAATGCTTTGTTAAACCTCTTACTGTATGTTTACCGAATAACAGTCTATTAATTTACCAAAAGATAGTAAATTATCTAGAGTATACCAATCAATCCAGTTAAGCTATATGTAATGCAAAACACTACAGTAATGACTCATAAACACATTGACACATGAATTTTCAACGTGGAAACCCTGTTAAGGGAAAAACCACTTGGGACTGGTAACCCAAAATTTTCACTCTTCTAAAGTGAGCTCGGCAAAGAGCCAACCCTATTAAAGGTTACAAACACACTGTTAGGTGTGACCTTGTTAGAGGATTTAAAATTTTAGTCTATCACTTGATATCGGTCATCTCTATGCTACCTTCCTTGATCAAACACTCACTTGTCCTGTCAATAGGTATCTGTCATCTCTTGCTATCTTCATGATCAAAATTTTTGATACTCCTACGGATGTATCTCAATATAGAAAGGATCTTTAAATCCTGCTCGGTTAAGAGACTTTCTGCAACAATGGTTAAACTAAAACAGTATGATCTATTCACATATACAACTTGTACTTGTAGATTTTCAGATCTATTGTAAGATCATAAAACTAATATGATCAATATGTCCTTTTAATATCTTTGCTCCACTATTGTTCAGCTCGGTGATGCTATGCTCTGTTTCTCAGTGTCTACAGAACTGCTTAACCCTTTCCTTACCTTGATTGACAGGACTGTATGAAGTTATCCTTCATCATTTTCTCTCCAGCATCCTCTTTTTCATTCACTCCCCTTAATTTGTAATAAATTAAGTTTGTCTCTTTATAGACATGATATCACCGTTGTTAGGTTCTTGATTTTCTTGATCTTGACATGATCCACAATCTTAGCCAATTAGATTTAAATAAAAACTCATGTTTTATCTCACAAATATCTTATTGCCAACTGGACAAAACAAATTTAAATCCTTTACTTATCTCTGGCTTATCTTGTTGATGAAAACAATGATAACTACCAGTTAAGTCTATATTTAGCTCTTCCAGCTAGATATTTTGTCATTTCTAAACTTTAGCTATTTTTGGTGTTCTAACTCTTTGATAGCTTCGGTCAACACTCTAGTTCTCCTTGGGCTTCTCCGTCGATTTATACTATGTTCCTAGCCATCGGTTATGCTTGATTTTGCACATCGGTAATGCTCATCGGTTTTCTTTCTCGGGCATCACTATGACTTGAATTTTGGTGATCTATCCATCAGGTTCCATTGACCGTCATTGTTTGAAGTCACAAAGTGAATGCTTTTCTTTTATGCATTACTAAAAGCATAATCTTTATCTCTTTGATTCTCTGAAGTCTTTGACACTTTGAATATAACCGATTAGATTACATCAAGTTGACATCAATGACAATAAAATTCATTAACTATTTTAATGTCTTGCATTATCTTTCCACATTTTGGTGATCAACTTAACATCTTCAAACATTCAATTAGTTACATGTCATCAATCTCTCCCTTTGGCATTTATGGCAACATACTACATTATCATACTATACTATCACTAATACAATATGAAATATACAGTTTCATCAAGCTTTCCTAATGTAACTATTACAAATTTCTGGCTTTAAGTAAGCTCAAATAGCTTAGATTTGTTTCTTGTAGAGTGATTGTCTTCAATATTTAATCCCTTTACTGGATAGATGTAGCATCTTCTTTCTATGTTCTGATATGTGTTATGTCTTGACTGTTCCTCCTCTTGATAATCTCTTTTTCCTTTGACAACATTGAGTCATCTCTTTGTATGAACTCTCTCCCTTAAATGGATATTTCATATGTAATCAATTTCTCTCCCTTACAAAATTGATTAACTCTTCCTTCTAATTCTCAGGAACTTCACTTCATGGATAAATATATAATCTTTTCTGATCAATGAGATAATCTCTCCAGATAATCTCTCCCTTAATCTTCATGAGTAATCTCTCCCTCTTATGATAATGAGATATAATCTCTCCCTTCGACAACAATGCCAAACAAAATCCCTTTTTATATCATCTTCCATCCCTTTACATAATATATTTCTTGAATTTCCCTATCCATCAGCAATACGATGTCTCTAGTCTCCGATGAAGATTTGTACCTTGTTATGTACAAATGTATTTGTTTTTGTTCATCTTTGTGTTTGCATCAATATGAATGATCTTCAGATTATGTGTGGGCTGATGCAACCTCCTAGTCAGCTTACTGACCAATAGACAAGGGTTGGAACCCTAGTCTCTATCTCAGGTACTCAAAAGTATCTTTTGGTAATGGCTTGGTGAATATATCAACTAATTCTTCCTTTGATTGAACATATTCTTGTATCACCTCATTTGCTTACACTTGTTCTCTCAGATAGTGATACTTGATAGCAATATGCTTAGTCTTAGAATGCATGGCTGGATTCTTAGAAATGTTAATTGCACTGGTATTATCATAGTAGATAATTACTGGTTCAAGAATCTTCATATTCATACCTTCCAGTAACTGTTTGATCTATGCAATATTGGAGCAATTTGCAGCAACAACCACATATTTTGCTTCTGCAGTAGATTGAGAGATGCATCCTTGCTTCTTTCTTATCCATGTGACAAGTCTTTCACCCATGAAGAATGCTCCTCCAGTTGTGCTCTTTCAGTCATCAATGTTTCCAGCCCAATCAACATCTGTATAGACTTGTAGATTAAATTTTCCTTCTCTTTTATACCATAAGCCATAGTCCTCGGTGTTCTTCAGATATCTCAGAATCCTTTTGACAGCAGCCATATACAATTCTTTGGGATTAGCAGAGAATATTTCACCTATTCCCACTGCATGTGCTATATCTGGTCTTGTGTGAACAACATACATTAGTTTTCCAATTATAGATCTATACAAGGTTTGATTTACCTCATTAGATTTGTCTTCTTTTGTAAACTTGCATCCAGTAGCCAAAGGTGTTCCAACTGGTTTGGAATCTTCCATATTGAATATCTTCAACACTTCCTTGATGTATTTGGACTGAGTGATATAAATGCCTGCATCTTGTTGAAGAATTTGTAGACCAAGAAAGAATTTGATCTCCCCAAACATAGACATTTCAAACTCTTTTCTCATTTCATTAGCAAAGGATTTGGATAGAAATTCATTTCCCCCAAAAATGATATCATCAACAAAAATTTCAGCAATCAGAATATTACCATCGGTATCTTCTTTTAAGTACAGATTACTATTTTCACTTGTTCTTATGAATTCAATGCTAATGAGATAGGAGTGAAGTCTTTCATACCAAGCTCTTGGTGCTTGTTTTAATCCATACAAGGATTTATGTAGTCTACATACCATGTTTCTCTTGTATGGATCAACAAACCCTTCTAGTTTCTCAATGTATACCTCTTATTCAAGTATTCCATTAAGGAATGAAAATTTGACATCCATCTGGTATACCCTGAATCCTTTGAATGCAGCATAAACTAGTAAGATTCTAACTCCTTCTAGTCTAGCAATGGGAGCAAAGGCTTCACCATAATCAATACCTTCTTCTTGTGCATATCCCCTGCATACTAACCTTGCTTTGTTTCTAGTGACTTCTCCATTCTCATTCAGCTTGTTTCTGAATATCCATTTGGTATCGATGACATTCTTGTCATGTAGCCTTGGTACTAGTGTCCATGTACTATTCTTCTCTATCTATTCTATTTCTTTATTCATAACACTGACCCATTCCTCATTTTGAAGTGCATTATAAATAGATTTAGGCTCAAAATCACAAAGTAAACATTTGGGGTTTAGTGACTTACTTCTTGTTCTCATTCCAACCTTCTTGTCTCCTATCATTTGATTCTATGGATGATTTCTTCTGACATACTTGGAAAGTTTCAGTTTAGCTATGTGTTCATCATTTTGATCAGCTTCTTGGCCTTAATTCTAATCTTCATCACTCGGAACATCATCTTGAGGATTTCCCTGATTTTTGGTAATTGCAGCCTGATGCCCGGGTGCAATATTCTGTTGCTCAGGAGTGATACACTATTGCTCAGGTAGAGTTTCAAGTTCTATATAAACAAACCTGTTGTATTCCCCTGGTTCCTTTTTTCTTTCCTTATCATTCTTTTCTGCAAATTCAACTATTTTCACATTTGCACTTTCAATAATTTTGTTAGATGACTTGTTAAGACATTTATAAGCCTTTCTTTTGGTTGAATACCATAGGAAGGTATCTTCTTCACTTTTGCAGCCAAGTTTTCCATTTCTATCATCCTTCAAAATATAACATTGACTACCAAAGATTCTGAAGTAACTTACATTGGGTGTATAACCATACCAAACCTCATAGGGTATCTTCTTGGTGTCCTTCAATTGTACTATGTTTAATATGTAGACAACAGTACTGACAGCTTCCCTCCAGAAAGTTTGAGTGATGTTTTTCTCAATCATCAATGTTCTTGCACAGTCAACAATTGATTTGTTTCTAGTTCAACAATTCTATTTTGTTGTGGTGTTCTTGGTGCAGAAACTTGTCTTTTAATTCCATGGTCATTGCAATAGTTAGTGAATTCATCTAAAGTAAATTCCCCTCCTCTATCTGACCTTAAACATTTTATTTCTTTTCTTTTCACTTTGTTTTTCTACCATAGCCTTATACCATTTAAACATCTTGAATGCTTCTGATTTATCTTTTAAGAACATGACTGTCATCATTCTAGAATAATCATCAACAAAGAGAATAAAAAACCTATCTCCATAGTAGCTCTTTGTCCTCATGGGTCCACATAGATCTGTATGGACCAATTCTAGAATTGCATTAGATGTATGGGTTTTACTCTTGAAACTAGACTTTGTCATCTTACCTTTTTGACAATTCTTGCACATGATATGCTCAGGCTTAGTCATGCTTGGTAAGCCTCTGACATTCCTTTTGTTGCTTATCTTTATCATATTGTCAAAGTTCACATGAGACAATATTTTGTGCCACAATAATATGTCTTCATTTTTATCCTTTAAACAAGTGGTGTTAATGTCATCAAGATAGAAAAGGTTACCTTTTGTCTTCTCATTGGTTCCAATCAACCTTTCTAATTCATTGAAGATCTTTGCCTTCTTATTTTCAAATGCTACTCTGTGACCTGAATTGTTCAGCTGAGAAACACTTAACAAATAATAATTCAGTCCATTTACCCAGTAAGCATTTTCACATTTGATCAGGTTATTTAACATTATAGTTCATTTACCTTCAACTAGACAAGGTGTATCATTACCCATTCTTACTGAACCACCATTATAGTATTCAAAAGTCTCAAAATTTTGATTATCACCGGTCATGTGGTGAGTGTAGCCACTATCTAAGATCTAGTCATCATTCTTACTAACTTTAGATATGATTGTAGTTTCATACCTTTCTCCTTCTTTGTTTGAGTCATTCTTCATCGCCACAAATACCATCTCAATGTCTTCTTCAGATTCAGTGTCAGCATCATTAGCTCTATTCTCAGCTAGGTAACAAGCTTTCTTTCCTTTTTCCTTGTAGTCTCAGGTATCTCTTTTTTCAGATTGTCAGTTGCTTCGGTAATCTCTGTTATCACCTCTATCAAACTTCTTCTCATATGATTTATCATTACTTCTGTCATCTTTTCTTCTATTTGGACATCTTGCAGCAAGGTGTCCAACCTCTTTAGAATTGAAACATACAAGTGGTAATTTACCTTTGTATTTACCTTTGCCTCTCTGCAATCTTGTTTCCATTAGTGCTTCAATCTCATCAAGTCCTTGATCCTCATTATCACTTTCACTATCATTTCTAATAACATGTCTATGACTTGAATTAATTATCTTTAAAGAAGATTTGAATGCAGATTCTACAGATGGTAAGACACTATTATCAAAGTTATTCATCTCAAATGAAATCATTCTTCCAATCAAACTATCTAGAATAACTATATTATTTGCAACTACTCCCATTTCTTGAATAGAAGAAACTCTAATAGCATATACAGGCAGTAAGGTTCTTAAGATTTTACTTACCATTGTCTCCTCTTCAAGTCTACCTCCAACTCGTAGGATAGAATTGACTACTTCTTTGATTCTGCAGTGATACTGAGTGATATTTTCTCCTTCTTTCATCCTTAGGTCATCAAACCTCCCTCTTAGGCTTTCTACCTTGGCTCTTAGTATATTAGCATCACCTCCATGACAGCTTCAAACTCAACATCGGAGAGTGATGATGCAAGTTCTATAATCATGCAATTATTCTCATGCTTTACTCTTAGGCAACACATATTCAATATCTAAGTATTGAAATATCATTTCCAATACCTGATAAGTGGAGTCTTATTCTGCTTTCCCATGATGCAAAGTTGTCTTTATTCAACTTGGGCACATCTCGTCTATTCATCTTGTGATCTTTTGCTTGAGCTGTTAAACTCCCTTTCTAAGCACACATGTTCTAATATCAATTGTTAGTAATAAATGAGAGGGGGTGAATTAGTGGCCTCAAAAATAATCCAATATTCAACCCAAAAACTTAGTACCACAATATTAAGCCTCTAGTTATCTTCAGTCCTATAAGATGAATGCCTCCAAATATGTTTATCAAATTACTACTGCTCTGAATGCCTTGTTAAACCTTTTACTGTATGTTTACTGAATAGCAGTCTGTTAATTTACTGAAAGACAGTAAATTATCTAGATTATACCAATCAATCCAGTTAAGCTATGCGTAATGCAAAACACTAAAGTAATGACTCATAAACACATTAATACATGTATTTTTAATGTGGAAACCCTGTTAAGGGAAAAACCACTTGGGACCGGTAACCCAAATTTCACTTTTCTGAAGTGAGCTCGGTGAAGAGCCAACCCTGTTAAAGGTTAAAAACACACTGTTAGGTGTGACCTTGTTAGAGGATTTAAAAATTTTATTTTGTCACTTGATATCGGGCATCTCTATGCTACCTTCCTTGATCAAAAACTCACTTGGCCTATCAATAGGTATCTGACATCTCATACTATCTTCATAATCAAACTTTTTGATACTCCTGTGGATGTATCTCAATATAGAAAGGATCTTTAAATCTTGCTCGGTTAAGATACTTTCTGTAACAATGTTTAAACTGAAACAGTATGATTTGTTCACATATACAACTTTTACTTGCAGATTTTCAGATCTATTGTAAGCTCATAAAACTAATATGATCAGTATGTCCTTTTAATACCTATGCTCCACTATTGTTTTGCCTGGTGATGCTATGCTCTATTGCTCGGTGTCTGTAGAACTACTTAGCTCTTTCCTTAGCTTGATTGATCAGGACTATATGAAGTTATTCTTCATCAGTTTCTCTCTAGCATCCTCTTTTTCATTCACTACCCTTAATTCATAATGAATTAAGTTTGTCTCTTTATAGACATGATATGATCGTTGTTAGGTTCTTGATTTTCTTGATCTTGGCTTGATCCACAATCTTAGCCAATTAGATTTAAAGAAAAACTCTTTTTTTATCTCATAGAAATTTTCTTGCCAACTGGAAAAAATAGCTTTAAATCCTTTATTTATCTATGGCTTATCTTGTTGATGAAAACAATGATAACAACCAGTTAAGTCTATATTTAGCTCTGTCAGCTAGATATTTTTTCATTTCTAAACTTCAGTTATTTTTGGTGTTCTAACTCTTTGATAGCTTCGGTCAACACTCCAGTTCTCCTCGGGCTTCTCCATCATTTTATACTATATTCTTGGCTGTCGGTTATGCTTGATTTTGTACGTCGGTAATGCTCATCAGTTTTCTTTCTCAGGCATCACTATGACTTGACTTTCGGTGATCTCTGTCCGTCGGGTTCCACTAACCGTCTGTGTTTGAAGTCACAAAGTGAATGCTTGTCTTTTATGCATTACTGAAAACATAATATTTATCTCTTTGATTCTCTGAATTCTTTGACACTTTGAATATAACCGATTAGATTATATAAAGTTGACATCAATGAAAATACAATCTATTAATTATTTTAATGTCTTGCATTATCTTTCTGCATTTTGGTGATCAACTTAACATCTTCAAACATTCAATCAGTTACATGTCACCACTTTATTAGATTGTCTAATCTGATTTCATGCATAGAACAGAAAAAAAATAAACATCCATAAAACTTGACACAAGATATGGTGACCCAGAAACCTTCCAAATAGAAACTAAAACTAGGGTGGGGATGATACCCACAAGCTTTAAAACTGCAGTAATAAAGTTGGCAAGTTAAGGCTTACAATTGATCACTTCTGACGATCTTTCCTATTAGGATCAATAAGGATTGTTAGGTCCACCTTGTGAAAGGATTTATATAATACAATTAAGTATGCACTATGTTAGGAGATTTGTGAAGGACTGTTAGGTCCACCCTATTAAAGGATTTTTTTGATACATCTGTTAGGATGAATCAGAGAATGATCTTCTACGCAACTCTGATTTGCTAAATTAGATCCTTTGATGTAATATTGATCACCTAAATGTGATAGATAAGTCTATGTTGTTCCTTTATACTTATGTATCCTTCTAATCAATTTGTCTCTTCATATTCACATCTGATATTATTCCATACTCTACTTCCATACATTTGGATAAACAAGTGTCTTCACATATATACCTATCCAAATAAATTACCTTTGTAAGTTGGCTTCAAGCATATAAAATAGTTTTAAACAATACTCACTAAGTCGGCTCAATGCTGATACTCAGGTCCAGTAATCTACTCAGGTAATATATTGACACTCGAGCGATAGAGTGAACTTGGAAACTCTGGCTCTTGGGTGACACTAAATTCTCAGGCCATATTGATCACCCAGAGATGGTAAGAAACTCGGGTAACATTGTTGACTCGGTCGACACTACTTGAAACAAACTACTCAGGTGATACTGCACCTTGGTAGATATTGTAAACTCGGTTGACTTACTAACTGTCTGGCTCGGGTGACACTTCAAGCTTGCTCATTCAACACTTCTCAGCCATATAAATGACTAAGTGTTTTGGCACTAATTAATAATATGTCTTTCCATAAGGTCTACAATCTCCCCCTTTGGCATTAGTGACAAAAACACTTATCATACCACAAACTCTAAAACTGATAAGTCAAAACTCCCCCTTTTCCATGTGCTTGGGTGCTTTCTCGGTTTTGACTACTGCTCTACTACTCGGTTACAACTGACTCTATTTTTTATTTTTCAAAATTTTTTTTGTAACATACATCTTCCTCTTCTTTATACATATATTTCCTCAAGTATATATACATACATCTTATCTTTCCTATATACATATTTCCCCCTTGTTTTTGACACAAATGCCAAAATGCATAATTACAAGGTAATACCAAAATGTGAGAGGAAATCACTATGTACCTTCAATATTTGAGACAAAGCCTTGTCCCAATTATCTTGCAACACCTTCAGGATGTGCAACTCAATCTGAAATTTTGTAAACAACTCCATCATATGCTAAACAATTGAAAAATTGTTATCATGGATGAGTGTCTTTACATGAGCAATTTATTTCTGCATGACATCCATTTGATGAATGAGTTGGCTCTAAATAGCTAATAGTGATTACCTTATTCTTGCTTCTTCCCTCAGTAGATCTTCCTATAGATTAGTCAGATACCTGATCTTTACAAAATGTGTTGAACTAGAACTCAAGTCAAGTGCCAACTTGCTTGTACTTGCCTTCAAATTAGTGTCAATCTTTTTCATCTTGTCCTTAATTTCCATGGTAAAATATGATGAGTCACTCAACTTTACAAATAATGATACAACATTATTGATGGTGGTTTCTAGAGAGCTGGTAATGGTGTTTAACTTTACTTGATCTATTGCAATCTTACTTGCAACATTCTCTAAAACCTTATTTTCAAATTTTCTTTCTTCCTTCTGCAGTAGTTTCTCCTGACCACTTAAATCTTTATTAAACTTGTGAACTATATCAACAAGTTGGTCCATTATGGAGTCTTTCTCATTGACTTCAATTTCTAGTGCATCTAGGAATATACCTTTGATGTCCTCTAGTACTATGTTCCTCTTCTTCTCTTCTTGGAGCTTTTGTTGTGTTTCTCTTTTCTTCCATAGCTCCCCAAGGATGTCCATCTGTTAGACTGTCAAGCTAGAAAGATCCCAATTAAGAATCAAAATGTCTTCCTCAAGGTCAACTTCATCAGTATTTGTTTCCTTTTCTTTACCCTTGACCTTAGAATTAGGTGAAGGATTGATTTCCTTATCTTTTCCATCATCATCCTTGTCCTTAGTGTTAAGTTGAAGTAGGTTATTAACTCTCTTTGTGATAACTGCAGGATCAGTATCAACTGTTGAAATGTTCATAGTATTGTTAGAATGAATTTAGAATAACTGAGAGGGGGGTGAATCAGTTATCCACAGGTCTAGATGTCCCCATTACAACTTTATACCAAATTAAACTACTCAGATCTTCTTGGTAGTGATAGCATGAGTCAACAATATAAATATGCAGTTTACTGTTCAAATGAAATAAGCTTGCAGAAACTTAACAGTAAAACACAATATAAATATTCACACAAGTTGACACCAGTATTTAACGTGGAAACCCAATTTGGGAAAAATCACCAATAACATGCTATCAAGTTTTCACTCTTCTGAAGTGATGCCCTGTTCAGAGCCAACACTGTTAAAGGTTACAAAACACATTGCTAAATGTGACCTGGTTAAAGGATTTAAACACATTGTCAAGAGTGGCCTTGTTAGAGGACTTAGAACATTCCAATCTGAATGTCACCTTGCTCAAAGGATTTATACAATGACTGTTAGGTCAACCTGGTTAAAGGATTTCAACTGATACAATGGTTAGAAAGTAATCAACAAGTTTTGATCTAATTCATACAACTTACTTTGCAATCTAGATCCAATTTATCTCTAATGCTAATTTACTGAGTGGCCTCCATTCTCATCTCAAACTCCAGATCTACTTGGGAACTCGTCAAGCAATATCTCTCTGCTTCTCTGCTCAGCCTTCTTTGCTTAGATATTGCCAATCATTCAATTAACCATGCAATCCTTCTTACATACTCTGCATACACAACTATCTTCTCACTCTTCATGAATAACCCCTTGAGGTTATCATATACCTCTCCATCTAGGTCAGATACATCTTTTTCTTCTTAATCAAGATCGTAGATCTTAGGCTAGGTCAGATCCAACAGATCTTTCCATCAATACATTCAATTTATTTCTCCAATACAATCACCAATTAAATCTTTGATCCATGCATTAATTACAGTTTCCTATGCATTTACATAGTGTAGATCAAATGTGCTTATCCTTAATTAACTTTACATATCCCAATAAAATCAACTATGTCAGCCAGAGATCTTAAATCTCATCAATCATCAAAATATTATTGCTCGACCGACACAAAACTTTCTCGGCAAATTACTGACGCTCGACACATACAGGAAAATATGCTCGGCACACACTGGTGCTCAGATGACACAAAAATTTCTTGGCATAAACTGTTCTCAGTAAACTGTCAGTGAAAGATAAACAACATATCACTTTGCCAATGTGCCAACTGATAAAGTACCCTTTGTAATTCCTTATAACTCAACCATTCCTCTTGGCCTTCTTGTTAAATCTGCTCCATCAATCAATAGATATGGTACTCAAACAGATAGCAATAGTCTCACCAATTAAGGTTTGACATCAATGACAAAACAATAATTGTTTCCATTGTAGCTATCCAAACAATATTTCCAACAATCTCCCTCTTTGGCATTGATGGAAACACAAAACTATAAAATAATAATATTACAAACTTAGTTACCATACAATCCAAAAAGTGCATGTGTTCCTTGTATGAACAAATTTTCATTAATGTCTTTAGCTTCATTCTGATTCTCATCTTGTAAAAATTTTCTCCCTCTGTGTCTGTAATCACACTGATATATTTTTGTTTCTATTCATCAATCTATTTTTCTCGAAGTAGTAAACTCTCTCTATATCTTTCTCAGTATAATTCTCCCTATTTTTCTTGAAGTAGTAAAATCTCTCTGTATCTTTCTTAGTATAATTATCTCTCTTTCAGTAAACTTCTCCCTCTTTGACAACAATGCCAAAGATGTTGACATCTTCATCATGCAGATTCTTCTGTTCTAAACTCTGTATCATGTTGTTCCTGTCATCTTGCTTATGAATTATACTCTTTTACTGTCATTTTCTATCTCTTCACAACTTTAGGCAGCATCCTAAAGTGTGACTGCATGTGCATCAATGAGAAAAATACGCTAAATTATAACATTTGATGCCACAGTACCATTCTAAACTAATTAGCTTCAGTTAGGGGAATCACCCCCAATTTACCTCACAGATACTCATGAGCATCCTTGGGTAGTGCCTTTGTAAATATGTCTGCTAACTGTGCCTTAGTGTTCACATATTCCAGTCTCACTTCCTTCTTCTGAACTAGCTCCCTCAAGTAATGATACTTGATAGCTATATGCTTTATCTTAGAGTGCATTACAGGGTTGTTTGAAATATTAATAGCACTCATGTTATCACAATATATGACAACTGGTTCTGTGATCTCTTCTTTCATACCTTTCAGTAGTATCTTCAACCATACAATATTAGAGCAATTAACTGTTGCTGCCACATACTCGGCTTCATCTGTAGATTGTGAGGTGCAGTTTTTTTTCTTGCTTGTCCATGAGACTAATCTTTTTCCCAAAATAAATTCTCCTCCTGTGGTGCTTTTTCTGTCATCTACATTTCCAGCCCAATCAGAATCAATATATACTTTGAGTTCAAATTTCTCATTCCTTTTGTAATACAAACCAAAGTCATTTGTTCCTTTCAAGTATCTCAGAATCCTTTTCACTGCCATCATATGAGTTTCTTTGGGATTGATAGAAAATCTAGAAACAATACCAACAACTAATGCAATATTAGGTCTACTCTGTACAACATATTGCAGCTTTCCAATCATTGATCTGTACAGTTTTTGATTTACTTCTTTTGTCTCATCATTTTTGGTTAACTTATGTCCAGTGGCCATGGGTGTACTCACTAGTTTTGAATCTTCCATTACAAAAGCTTTTAGTATCTCTTTGATATATTTTGATTGAGTAATATAGGTACCATTCTTCATCTTATATATTTGTAAACCAACAAAAAAATTTATCTCACCAAACATAGACATCTCAACTTCAGTTTGCATCTCCTTTGCAAATGCTTGACATAACATATCTTGTCCACAAAAGATAATGTCATCAACAAAAATTTTAGCTAATAAAGTACCTTTACTTTGCTCTGTCTTCAAATACAGACTGTTATTGTCATTGGTTCTTGCAAATCCAATCTTCATCAGATAGTTGTACAATATTTCATACCATGCTCTAGGTGCTTTCTTTAGTCCATTGTGTAGCTTGCAAACCATATTCCTTTTTCTTGGGTCTACAAATCCATCAGATTGTTCAATGTAGACTTCCTCTTCTAATATTCCATTTAGAAATGTTGACTTCACATCCATTTGATAGAATTTAAATCCTTTATAGGCTGCATATGCAAGTAAGGTTCTGACACCTTCCAATCTTGCAACTGGGGTGAATGTTTCTCCATAGTCAATTCCTTCCTCTTGTGCATAACCCTTGCATACCAGTCTAGCTTTTTTTCTTGTTACCTATCCATACTCATCCAACTTGTTTCTGAATACCCACTTAGTACCAATTACATTTTTATCATTTAGCCTAGGTACAAGTGTCCAAGTATTGTTCTTTTACATCTGTTCAATTTCTTTGTTCATGGATTGAATCCAGTCTTCATTGTCTAAAGCATTTTTGACTATTTTAGGCTCAAAATCACATCACAAGCAGGTGTCTTCTCTCAATTTGCCTCTTGTCATGACTCCAAAATCATTTTCTCCTATGATTTGATCAGGTTTATGGTGCCTTCTTACATATTTTTCCAAAGTAGGTTCTTTTTGTGCTTCAGATTGATCATTCATGTTTAATTTAGGTTGAAACAGTGAATCGACATCTCCATCAGATAGCTTGGCAGTCACCTCATTTTGCTCAACAATTTTGTTCTGTGACTCGGCAGGTGCAGACTGTTTCTCGGCAACTTGAGTTTCAGTTTCAGGTAAATCGTTAGAATCTACCTCATTGGGATAGGCGAATGATTTATAACTCTCAGGCTCAACCATGCTTTCTTCTTCATTTCTTTCTGCATATTCATCAATTCTAACATTTGCACTTTCCACAATTTTTTTAGTGTTAGAATTCAAACACTTATATTCCTTACTCTTAGTTGAATATCCAAGAAATGTGCCTTCCTCACCTTTAGCATCAAGTCTTCGATTTCTTTTATCCTTCAGTATGAAACATCTACTTCCAAAAACTTTAAAGTAGCTTATACTAGGTGCATATCCATACCATATCTCATAAGGTGTAGTATTTGTACCTTTCTTAACTTGTACTCTATTTAGGGTATAAACTATTGTACTTACAACTTCTCTCCAATATTTCTGTGCAACATTTTTCTCCATCATTAGTGTTCTGGCACAATCCATGATAGATTTGTTTCTTCTTTCAGCTATAACATTCTGTGGTGGATTCCTAGGTGCAGACATCTGTCTTTTAATCCCTCTTTCATTGCAAAACTTATTAAACTCATTAGAAATAAACTTGCCTCCTCTGTCAGATCTCAAACATTTCAGACTCTTACCTGTCTCCTTTTCAACTTTTGCCAAGTACCACTTAAACAACTGGAATGCATCATATTTTTCTTTAAGAAACATAACAATCATCATTCTAGAGTAATCATCAACAAATAAGATAAAATATTTGTCTCCACAGTAAATTTTCTCACCAAAGGTCAGTATGAACCAGTTCTAGAATATTCTCAGACGTATGATTTTTGCTCTTGAAGCAAGATTTAGTCATCTTTCTTAATTAACATTGCTTGCACATTGCATTTTCAGGTTTCCTTAACTTAGGCAGCCCTCTAACCTTTTTCAATTTGCTTATGCTTACCAAGTTATCAAAGTTTAAATGACACAACATTTTGTGCCATAACCAAACATCATTATATTACGCAAACAAGCATGTCTCATCAGCTAAATCTAGATAAAATAGATTACCTTTTGTTTGCTCACCACCTCCAACTAATTCTCCATTGGCATCAAAGATCTTTTCTTTCCTGTGATGGAATTCAACTCTATAACCAGAAGTATTCAACTGTGAAATGCTCAATAGGTTATACTTAAGATCATCAACCCAATATACATCATCACATCTGATTTTTTCAGTCAATTGAATTGATCCTTTCCCTTTAACACAACATGGTGTATCATTTCCAAATTTAACATAGCCACCTTTACACTGATCTAAGGTTTCAAATTTATCTTTATCACTAGTCATGTGATGTGAACAACCATTGTAAATAATCCAACAATCACCTTTACTCATATAAGAAATTAGTGCAATTTTCTCATCATCATCATCATCAGAATCTTCTTTCATTGCAACATACACAACTTCTATATCATTTTCATCAAATTTGTTAGAATCATTGTCAGAAGCTTCTTCAGCTATATAGTAGGACTTCTTACCTTTGTCTTTGTAATCCTTGTACTTCCTGAAGTCTCGATCATCCTTTCTATCTTTATACTTGATGTCTCTTCTCTCATCTTTGTCATTCTTATCAGGACATCTTGCAACAATATGACCAACTTTGTTACATGAAAAACAAATAATAGGAAGTTTACCTTTGTATTTTCCTTTTCCTCTTGATAGTCTTCTAGCCATAAGTGCCTCAAGTTCTTCTAGATCATCATTGGAAGTGTCGTTGTCACTATCCACCCATTTATTTCCTTTGTTTGATTTGTTGAGGACCATCCGGGACTTGAATGCAGATTCAATGGTTTGTGGAGTATAGTTATCAAAATTTGACATCTCAAATGCAGTAAGTCTACCTACCAAACTTTCCAAAGTCAAATTGTTGTTAGGAGTACATCTCAATTCTTGA